>OY997393.1:697500-1030000 GCA_963921505.1 Phakellia ventilabrum
ACAAGGTCTATATAGAGGCCATAGTCTTTCCTTTGATCTAAATGCATTCCTAGAGATGCTGGCCACGATGACCCATTCAAGTGGCGTGACCAAAGGTTGATTATTAGCAGGTGTGCATAGCATAGCAGCTATGTGTTTGCTAGGCAAGCAGCTGGTTGTGAAGTAGCCATCCTGGGTGTTTGTTGTTATGCCCTCAGGGTTTCACACAGTAATTTTTAGTGGGGGGGGGGGGGGGATGATGCACGTGGAGCCACGCCCCCCTAGGGGTGTGTGGGGTGATGCTCCCCCAGGACATTTTTTGAATTGCGTGTTCTGAGGTTGCTTCTGGTGGTTTTTGGGCCCCCCCAAAAGCTGGAAATTGGCTACTATAAAGTAGTGAGTATTAAATATCAACTTCCAAACTCTGGGGGGCTGGGGGGAGGAGGAGGGGGGGGGGGGGGCAGTTTGTAGTCTGGCGCTCCTCCCACTGCTGCATGATGTAACGCTCTTACTGGCTGCAATTTACAGACCTGTCTCAACACGACTTGACTGGCTGAACATAATACATAGCTTACAAGATATTCAATTTTCATAATATTATTACAATGATATCTTGTATGCTTAGACAGCCATTATTGTGTATCGTTGCCATAGCTACTGAAAGGCATTCTTAGTGTACTACAGTATTACTGTCATTAGGCTGAAGCCCTGGAAACAGGATACCCTATATAGTACACAGCTCCTGGAAAGTTTATCATGCAACCACCTTCTGGTGAAAAAAGTATACCAGCCCCACGTAATTCTCTTGTGTACTCTGTACCTAATCAGCTAACTACTTCCTGTAATTCTCTGAAGTAGGAAGTTAACTCTCCAGTGCAGTAGGAATACCCAAAGGGAAACTAATTTGGCTATAGCTTCCTATACTGCGAAAACTGTAGCTGTGTGCTCACTTCCACTTCATGATAAAGCACTTACAACTCATGATTAACTCACCTGTGGGTAGTTTAGAACTCTGACTTTTGTTTACATAGTACAGTGCAGTACTAGTATATCCAAAGGAAAAAACTAATTTGGCTATAGCTTCCAATACAGCTGTGTGCTCACTTCCACTTCATGAGAATGCTAACTCACTTGTGGGTGGCTTAGAACTCTGATGTTTGTTTACATAATACAGTGCAGTACTAGTATATCCAAAGGAAAACTAATTTGGCTATAGCTTCCAATACAGCAAAAATGTCTACATGTAGCTGTGTGCTCACTTCCACTTCATGAGAATGCACATGATTAACTCACTTGTGGGTGGCTTAGAACTCTGATGTTTGTTTACATAATACAGTGGAAGTCCTTGATTTAGTAATCTTTTGCAACACCAACAGTGAACTGCAAAAACGTGGCTCACTTTGAAACTCCTTGATCTGGACCACACTAGTACTATGGTGGATAATTATTTATCATCTGGGTATTATTCAGAACTGTTTATGTAGGCAATCTGAGATCAAAAACATCCTGAGAGGTTTATGCCTGCAGGCTATTCACTTTTTGCCTGTGTCACTGTTGCAAAGATTACTAAAACGAGGTACTGTGGGCACCCTTGGGCCAACAGTTTGAAGTATGTGCATGTGTTCCCTTAACTGCATGTAATTGACGCACTCTCAGTTTCATCATGGTGTGCTCATCATTCTCTGTTGACTGCCGTGTACCCAGATTGCCCAGCGTGACATCACAGACTCCATCAGACGTGAGATGTCAGGTGACCTGAGGGACGGCATGTTGGCAGTGGGTGAGTCTCGTATAGCAGGGGTTCATACAGGATTTTGAGTTTGAGGGGGGAAACTCCAAAGTTTGGCGTTGACGTGGAGGGCATGCTTTAGCACACCCCCACTAGGAAAAAATAGAAGCTCTGAGATTGATTCTGAGGCATTCCGGAGGTACTTATAGCCATTCTAAAGTAAGTAGCACATGCACAGAACATTCTGGAGTAATGTTGAAATTTGGTTGTGGGGGGGGGGGGGGATATCCCAGGTCTCCCCCCCCCCCTGTATGAACCCCTGTATAATAGTGTGTGCTGTCGATGAGTCCTTAGCAGGATGTTGACAGGAAGACTGATATTTTATATCCAAAAACCGGCCGGGTATTTTCATGTTAATCATTCAAATTCAGCAACAAGTCAGTCCGAACTATAGTCATCGTCTTATCCCCTCTCATGTAGCTTCAGTGAATGTGCTGACTTGGCAAATTTGTAGTACACTTTTAATTAAGCTACCAGAACTTGCCGAAACAGAAGTATCATCGCTTCCTATCACTTTTGCCGTCTAAGCAACACAAAACTAACATACGTTGGCCTATTGGGACTGCAAACGGCCACTGCATGTGCTCGTGGCTATAGTGGCATAGTAACGCAATGACATAACTTTAGCGCATGTGATAAGTGCAGACTGACAAGCTGACATGGGAATGTAAAGTAATGTTAGAGGCAGGAACAGTGCTACTTGTAACATTAGTTTGTAACGTTAGCTACCTGGATTCATAGAACGGATGCTGTCTTCACTCTAGAAACAGGATTGTGCAAACACTCTGCTTGTTTGCGCAATCCTAGGATTGCGTAAAACACTCTGCTGCGCAATCCCAGGATTGTGCAAAATATTCTGCTGCGTAATCCTAGGAATATTCTGCTGCACAATCCTAGGATTGCACAAACCATGTACACAGCCAAACAGTCTAAAATAAAATCCCTTTACAATTGAACCTTGCTCAGTTTTAAGCTCCTCCCACCTGACCACACCTCCCACCTGACCACACCTCCCACAGTCCAGTGTGTGCGCAACCGCCAAGTCTTCTTTGCCGACCAATTGCACGCTAGCATGAAGGGAGCAGGGACCAAGGACAACACCCTTATTAGGATCGTCGTCTCGCGGTCTGAGGTGAGTGTGGTCATGTGACTGTCATGTGAAAATCAAATGTTATTTACCTCTAGGGTGTGCACTAAAAATTCTAATTTCTCTTCCTCCCTCCCTCTTTCCCTCCCTCCCCCTTCTCCCTCCCACCCTCCCTCTTTCCCTCCAACCCTCCTCCCTCCCACTTTCCCTTCCACCCTCCCTCTTTCCCTCCAACCCTCCCTCCCTCCCACCCTCCCTCTTTCCCTCCAACCCTCCCTCCCTCCCTCCCTCTTTCCCTCCCACCCTCCCTCTTTCCCTCCAACCCTCCAACCCTCCCTCCCTCCCTCCCTCTTTCCCTTCCACCCTCCCTACCTGCTTCCCTCCCATCTAGGTGGACCTTGTCGAAATCAAGAAAGCCTTCCTTGAACGCCACAAGAAGACCCTCTACAAGATGATCGAGGGGGACACCTCTGGAGACTACCGCAAACTGCTTCTGGCAATTGTGGGACCTAATTAAGTCTAATGTGGACACGTACCTAGATACTGGACACTAAAGAAACTGAATTTGAACATGTAGCTAGATATGTTCTGTTTGTATTTTGCCCATAATAGATTCCTTTGGTGATTTTAAATTCCTCAGTAATGGTTTTTGTCGGCCATTGGGCTGATGCTGTCAATTTCACCCATTTTGTATTGCAATGATTGTAGTCGACTTATATTGTTCAAATGCACTTGTGAAGCTTTGAAAGGGTAGTTTGACGCTTAGTGGAGAGGGCCACTTCAAGTTTATTGCGCCAGAAACTTGAAGGCATTCTATATGGATGGGAAGAGAGGCTTCAAAAAATATATCATTTTTAGCAGAAGAGGGTGGACAAAAAACACTGCCACTAATTGAAGGGCTCAGAATCGAACCAGAGTGGTCTAACCCACAACACTTGATAAAATATCTTTCAGGAACTGAAAGAATTCGTCTCGGGGGTGAAGGCTCGGTCAGCCGGAACGACCTGCCCGTTCACCCCTTAACGTGGCAGTGTCACATGGCCTAGGGTTCCGTTGGGTTGCCCTTTTTTTTCCTTCACAATATGTATACTCTGGGGTAGTCTCGCGGGCCAGCCCACTTACTTCCGCAGCACCGATCGCTTTCAGTATCCGCGCAGTCTCGCGGGCCAGCCCACTTACTTCCGCAGCACCGATCGCTTTCAGTATCCGCGCGTGCCGATACTGAAAGCGATCGGTGCTGCGGAAGTAAGTGGGCTGGCCCGCGAGACTAACTCTGGGGGAGGGTGGGGGCAAGCTCAATATCTGTGGGTTAGACCACTCTGGTTCTGAGACCTTCATTATTATGCAACACTAGTACTGCCAATCTTACTGTCACAGTCTGGTCGGTGTACATCTTGTAGTGACGATGCACGCTGAACCCCTCCCATTGTGATCGTGTATCACGACGTCACATAATTTCGCTGGCCACGCCTCACGGCAACGAGTGAGCCGCGAGGTGTACGTGTATAAAGCGTGTGCGCAACAACTAATTTGATCCAGCGAAAGAAGACCGAATTTCGAAGCTATTGCAGCGATCGAGTTGCCTCTCTCAGAAACATGTCTGTAACTTACGTAAGTTTTAAAGATGTTGCAGACCTTGTGTATTTAATAACTGGTATCGCGTGGATAAAACATGTCTCATCGCTGCATGATAGCTACATGCGTGAAATTATGACCAAAAGATTGTCGTCAATTTGTCAATTTGACCTATTCTGGTGAAAGTGAAGTATTCAACCAAAGTGTAGCAAGTTGCTGTAGTAGTATTCGTTCATTTCGCCAGATCTAGCTAGCCGCTATGGCTGGCAGCACTACTGTGTCGTGCAGATTAGTCTTGCGGTAAGGAATCTCACTATGCGAAACCACAAGTGACTAATTATCTGTAGCAGTATTGGTGTGATAATGACATAATTTCATGCAGAAACTATTCAATTGTGGTTGCGTGTTCCCAAGACTTTTGCATTCTGCTGTACACTACCTGGTGTAGCCTCGTTCCCAGGCTCTAGTGGAGGGGAGAGTAGAGCCTGGTATACACTGTTTGCACATGCGAGAGAATTTATGGAACAAAGGCAGTAAACGTGTCCGCGAACGAACTCAGTCACATGGCGAGGAGTAGTACGGAGGCAGTACGGAGGCAGTACACGTGTATAGTAAGCTGAAGAACAAGAAACTGTCTGATTTTTGATTTTCTATGACTGAAAAGGTTTCTAACCAGCTATACTACCTGTAATTTTTCATCCGCTTGGATTATGGTAGCTGTCTTGCCATAGAAATTTGGAAGCGACTCTCTTCTAGTAGCTGGTCGATTTTCAATCTCAGATCTGGCCTTCAAGGCCTTTCAGGGGTAAACGGGATCGAACAATCAAACTGACGATTACTTTCTAGGCATCTACGAACAACCATCAGCTTAGCTATAGCCTCGTTCCCAGATACTTCTGAAAGCACCACCATCTACAATTGTATGCGTGCCACGAACGATAATATGATGATGGACGGAGAAATATTGTGGCATAGTATCCACTAGTTTCCAAAGCCCCAGAAATCCTGAGCATGCACAAACAGTGTGTACCAGGCTCTCTGCTCCACCCATGCAAGAGCCTGGGAATGCGGCTATACTCCACTGCCTCACTCTCCCTTTCATCATCTCTTCTGTACTATTGTAATGATAAGTGGTTTGTGGTTGAAAGTTAACTCTTTGCACGCCATGGGCACATTTATGTGCCTATAGAAAACTATGTACTTTATATTAATGTCTAATATAAAAAGCCCATATAAATTCACATAAGCCTTATGTAGCTACACAGGTAAGCTGAATAGAGATTGTAGTTTGCAGGGAGACATTCAACAGTGCAGAGGTTGCAGTTGTTTGAAGGCTGTACTGCAAAGAACCTATTTCCTGTCTAGCTGACCTATTTCCTGTCTAGCTGACCTTTAATGAAATTAAGTGGTCACAGTCATTGTATTTCATAGAAGAGGACAAGCAATCTGCAGGCATTATGGGCTTTGTCTTTCTGAGAAGCTAAGCAGTTGGCACAACAGGGAGAAAAACAGCCAGTTGCCATGGAGATGATGTTGTAATGTGGTTTTGTGTGTAGTCTTGCACCAACTGGAGTTGAGTGGTTGTGGGTTTCAAATTATAATCACCTGAACTGTTGCAATGTAATCTGATGAAAGAGACTGCACACACCTGTGTTGCTATGTGTCTGAGGACTATTACAAAGACTTTTTTGTGCATGCCTCTCTGTGTGTGTTTGTCCCCTTTGACATTAATATGCCACGTGCACACACACACACGCACACACACCTTCTTCCTTTAGCAACACATAAGCAACTACCCATCATTAGGTGAGACATTTAATTCTAGCATGCGTACATGTACTGATACCCTATCTATTTTGTCTGCGTGAAATGGTTTACACCATTATATGGTGTCTTTAAAGATTGGTAATATTTCAGTAATATCGTCATATTGTGATACTCAGAGATGATGATAATCAATATCGCAATTATTGAAATGCAATAATATCGTCAATATCACTGCTATTGCCAACTTTGACCTAGGCAGTTTTGTGAACTACAGGTAATTCATTGTGATGCTAAAATCCTAACTGTTTGCCCGAATGTAGTGTAGCAAGATTTATATTGACTAAGAACTAATTGTTCATTGTGACATCATTATAGATTACTAATTGTTCTTTGTGACATCATTATAGATTACTGGGATGATGGTGGTAACAATAATCGAACAGGGAACAGGGTAAATGCAATACCGCCCGAGATGTACTTACAATCCAGGCACATCCATAGACAAGTGTTTGGGAGTTTGCCACACACCGTAAGAAATAAAGTAGGCTTTTGGCTGCTCGTACCAGACGTGTATAAAATACCCGATTTATTTTGAGCTATGCAACTTAGAAAATGTGTGCGCAGAATGCTTTAAGTTAGAGTAAATTTGCCTTTTTGTCAAATTTTACATAAGAAACTCTCGTGTTACATCACGTCCATACCAATAAAGCAGATTTCACATTCCTTTCTTAATATCAAATTCCATACATGTAGTAAGTAACAAAATACCCACTTTGAGGTCTAACGAATTCTAGAAGGGGGCTAAATGTTGAATATACACCCTCCCACAAATTCGGCGTTCTCTAGCAGTATGTGTTCCCTTGTTCTTACTCACTGTAATGCCTAAAGAAAGAGTGGGGGCTCTGGTTGAGAGCTCCATCACTAGATCAGACAGGTGCAAACTGGAGACACGTTATTAAAAGTTATTCCTGTGGCTGCCCCTCCCCCAGGGCAACACTACGTCCCCATTGTGTTTCGCTGGGAGGGCGGAGGTCACCAGGTGTGGGTCTGCACCAGTTTCCACGGCTGGGAAGCCAACAAGATCCAACTCACCCGCAGGTTAGTGGAAGTCTTCTCTCTAATTATAACCACTTCTCATTGACCTTTATCCGTTACGATGTAATGGGGGGGGGGGGGGGTAAAAGTGCTGGAAGCACACGAAATTACAAGGAAACAAACATGTTCTTATGTTTTCATGTAAGAAAACTACATGAAAACCATGTTTTCTTGAATTTTCTCCATTTAGTGCCTACTTTTGCCCCCCCCCCCCAATGGATAAAGGTCTATTCAATCTGTCTCTGAAGCACTAATGCATGTTGGTTGACCACAATAACATTTCTCTTCATTCGAAGCAGGGGTGTGGCAACTTGAGCTACATATAAGGAACAGGATTAAAATATGGTAGCAAACATTGAAGGGATGGAAATTTCAAACCCACCAAACACTTTAGTATATTATAGCTTCTGCATGCAGAGAATATGTCCATGCATTGCTAGTTATAGCCCTTAAGGATTTCCTCACTAAAATAAATTTATTCTGCTCAGGAATTCAAATTAACCTGATGCTATTAACTGTAAGGTGTGGGTTTAATGTGCAGTTGGGCTTCCAGTTAGGGCCCACCCAGGAATTCTGTCACTGTTGAGTAGGGGCCTGGGTTGGGTTACACTGGGTGAGTGATGCAAACATTTTCTTGGAAAATGTTTATGACTCCCTCCTGACCTCCACAAAGCACTCCACTCTGCATTCCATCCTCACCCAATCTTCTCTCCCCTGGCTACTGGTGCCCCTGAAGGAATGTGAGTGACACCTGATACTTCTTGAAAACCACTATACTCTCACTAGGGCTACTACTACTCCCAGAACATGCACCATTGCATGCCGCCCCCACCCACTGAACACATCACCAGTGTGATAAGGCCTGCTGTGCACGCCATAAGTCATCAAAACTAACAATTGGGAAACAGAAGCCATGGAACCCGGCACCCAGGTAACCTGTGTGAAGGGGAGGCTTAGAGAACGTCTCCAATTTTGGAGGGAGGAGATCAGAGCTCCCGCTTCGGTACTTGACACCATTGAAGGGGGGTATGTGTTGCCTCTCATGTCTCAACCAACCCCATTCTCTCGCCCAAATCACAAGTCGACAAGCCTTCATGCTGCGTTTGTGCAGCAGAGTGTTGCTGACTTGCGGGCGGGTAATTACATTCAGGAGGTGCCCAGAGAGCCATTCATTTGTAGTCCCCTGTCTGTCGTAGAGAGTAGTGGGGGTAAGAAGAGGTTGGTAATCAACCTCCGGCACCTGAACAGGTTTCTGTGGAAGCAAAAATTTAAGTATGAGGACCTGCGGGTGGCAATGTTGCTGTTTGAGAGAGGTGATTACCTCTTTTCATTTGATCTGAAGTCAGGTTATCACCATGTGGACATGGCTCCATCTCATTTCAAATACCTTGGGTTTGCCTGGGAGGGGCATTTTTATGTGTTTACAGTCCTTCCATTTGGTCTTTCCAGTGCCTGCTACATGTTTACAAAGCTACTCCGTCCTCTTGTGCGTTACTGGCGTGCAAGAGGACTGAGGATTCTGGTGTACTTGGATGACGGTCTGTGTGCAGTGGCTGGCAGACTAAAGGCCCTGGTGGCGAGTGAGCTAGTGCGTACAACTCTTGCTAGGGCCGGGTTTGTAGTGCATCTTATTAAATCCATATGGGAGCCCATCCAGAGGCTGCCGTGGCTTGGGTTCGTGGTAGATCTGGAACTAGGCCAGATAGAGGTGCCTCAAGAAAAATTGACTGCTCTCCAGCATATCTGTCACTATTGAGTAGGGGCCTATGGTGTGACCTCCTCAGGCTCTCCCCGGAAGCCCGAGCAGAGCTGGTGTTTTGGGCAACTAGCTTGGCTGATTATAACTCTCAGCCGATATGGCACTCCCCATCAGCGATGAGAGTCGTGTATTCTGATGCTAGTGATACGGGTATGGTGGGTCTGTCACTGTTGGTTGGGTTACACTGGGTGAGTGATGCAAACCTTTTCTTGGAAAATGTTTATGACTCCCTCCTGACCTCCACAAAGCACCCCACTCTGCATTCCATCCTCACCCAATCTTCTCTCCCCTGGCTACTGGTGCCCCTGAAGGAATGTGAGTGACACCTGATACTTCTTGAAAACCACTGTACTCTCACTAGGGCTACTACTACTACACTGCCTCTACTTTGTTGGGTTTCACCTGCACAAGATAAACAGACAGACAGACAGACAGGCAAACAGACAGACAGGCAAACAGACAGACAGACAGATAGACAGACAGGAAAACAGACAGGCAGACAGACAGACATGTGCATGTACATACTGCATACCTACACACACATTTACACAAGCACACACACACACACACACACACACAGCCAGGGCATCAGCTACTCGCACAGCACAAGCGCAGATCCAGATGCCGACTTCACGGCGGTAGTGGAGCTGCCCGAAGGAATCCATGAGTACAAGTACATCGTGGACGGCGAATGGCAGCACGACCCCGACAAGGCAAGTACTTGCAGGATCAAGTTGGAGAATCGATGATCATTAGGTTTGCATGGTAGAGTTTATAAGGTTAGGCCCAACCAGAAGTATTGACTCCACCCATTTCATTCAGTAGTCGTGACGAAACACGATGCCATAGCAACTATGAGTGGATAATCTCTTACTGGACTATCTGGTCGTTGTAGGTCTGATTGCACTCTGCAGTTCCAGACATTGAGAATAGAGGCTTATCGACTACCAGCATATGGGACCAAAGTTGTAAAAACTAGAAACCGGCCATTACACCCGAGTTGGGAATGATAAAGCCTTCAATTTCAATGTCTGGAACTGTACCTAGAGGGCTAACAGTGTAACTGTAGTTTCAGTAACATTACTGCTGTTTCTAATCTCTGACGGTAAGCATGATGGCTTTGAGTTTGAGGACCGGTTTCCTGCCTCACACTCTAGAACTTATAAACCTTCCATGCAAGTTACAAGCATGTTTCTTGTACAAACTTCATTTCTTGGGCACACAGTTGAGCAAAACTAGCATAAGCTATGTTCTGTCTGGATGCAATCACCTAGTCCTGGTACCAGACCTTCCAAGTAGTCTAGTACCGATGCTGTCAATCACCTGTCTTCGTTCCATTCCTCTTCCACCTGCCCCACAGGAAACATGCCCAAATATCTTCCACACCCTCAACAATGTGCACAGAGTGACAAAGAAGGACTTTGACGCCTACTACAGATCCTCGCAACAGTTATACTCTCAGCCTCCACCCTCACAGCCTGCAACCAAGCAACCTCCACCCCCAAAGCCGGCAACCAAGCAACCTCCACCCTCACAGCCTGCAACCAAGCAACCTCCACCCTCACAGCCTGCAACCAAGCAACCTCCACCCTCAAAGCCGGCAACCAAGCAACCTCCACCCTCACAGCCTGCAACCAAGCAACCTCCACCCTCAAAGCCGGCAACCAAACAACCTCCACCCTCACAGCCAGCAACCAAGCAACCTCCACCCTCACAGCCTGCAACCAAGCAACCTCCACCCTCACAGCCTGCAACCAAGCAACCTCCAGCCTCAAAGACGGCAACCAAGCAACCATCACCCACAACTAAGCAACCTCCACACCAGACTTCTGCTCACGTTGTCCAGGTAATCACGTGACCTAGCCTCGTCCACAGACTCTCATACCCGTTCACTTTACGAACAGTGTTCGGTCTGCGGTATATAAAATTGACTCCAAAGAGTAGTTGCACGAAGTATAGATTCATCACTTCAAGGAGGATCTCGGTTGGTTCTCGGTATTCATATCGATCAGGTTCTCTTTCTACCAACCACAAATTGGCTCACAGACATATCATCAAATGCCTCTGATGATATGTTTGTGAGCCAATTTGTGGTTGGTAGAAAGAGAACCTGATCGATATAGATTCACTGCCTTTAGAATTTCTTGGTTGTCAGCTGTCCCTGCCCATGTAACAATTCCCCCTTCTATCCTGCACATCACACACGTGAGAAAATGTACCAGGCACACTGCTAGCTAAAGTGAAATCACATTGGCCTGGGAACAAGACTGTAGTAATGCATGGCCTGCCTGTGGACTTCCAGTACGGTCACACTGTATAAAATCCAGCCTGCTCTGCTTCCTCCGCAGGTGAATGTGGGAGGTACGACTATCACGGAGGAGGCGGTGGGGCATGGGACCGTCCACCCCGCTGCGAACTTTGACCCTGAAGCCGACGCAGCTGCTCTGAAGAAGGCAATGAAAAAACTTGGTGAGTACAACACGAGTGAGGGTGTGAGTGTATGGGTGGAAGTGTGGGTGTGTGTAAGGGTGTGAGGATGAGGGTGGGAGGGTGAGGGTAGCAGATGGTGAGGATGAGTTTCAGTGTTGGTTAAGGTATGGTATGCATGAACATGTGTGAGGGTGTGGCATAGGCGGTGGAAGGTGGGGATTGGAGGCGCTGGAGCCCCCCACCCCCCCGCCCCCAAACATTTAAGCTGAGGGGGGTGTATCTTTCCTAAATTCGTACGTTGCCGTAATAAATATATCGACATTACATTTTGGTCGTATTGAACATTAAAACGGAGTTAGTGTGGCCTACGTCTGCAGACATGAGAGTTCTTCTAGTTACCGATTTGCAAAGCCCCATAATAGCAATTCCTAACTTTTCAAATTTTTTAATCCTTAGCTCCCTCCCTCCCTCCCTCCCTCCTGTTCTCTCTCTTCCCTCCCTCCCTCCCTCCCGTCCCCTCCCTCCCACTTTTCCCTCCCTCCCCTCCCCTCCCTCCCTCTCTCCCTCCCTCCCTGCCTCCCTCCCTCCCTCAGGCACTGATGAAAAGACCATCATTGAGATTCTCGCCCACCGCTCCAACGACCAGCGGCAGCAAATCGGGAGCAAGTTCAACACCAAGTATGGCAAGGTATGATGATATTGCAATGATTATTGTGCAATTATCATTATTGCAGCATCATCGCCATTGTAAGTAGTGAAGGAGCTAGTCAACTATTGGGCTTCAGTACTAAGAGCAAACCAGAGTATATTTTATATTGCCTTCACTGTCACACACACACACACACACACGCATACATGCATGCACGTACACATGCACACACGCACACACACACACTCACACACACATGCATGCACGCACACACACACACACACACACAGGATCTGGTCAGTGAGCTCAAATCAGAGCTCAGTTTTAACTTCAAGCACGCTATCTTGGCACTGATGGTGCCGACGAGGCTGTACGATGCCCAGTGCCTGCACAAGTGAGTGACCTCCAGCTAGCGGTTACAGTAGTCCCATTCCTGTATTCCATTCTGTAGCTTTCTCCACAAGTATGGAACTGATAAAACTACGGATGGAAGAACCCAACTAGCAAACAAGTAGTGAGGTAGACGTCAGTTGCTAGGCAACTACTGTGGAATAGTCACTGACTTTAGAAGGGGCAGGACCTAGTCAGTGGGACATAAATGAGCTTGCGTTCTCTTCTCATTACTCTCCCGTCCCCCCCCCCCCCTCCCCTTAGGGCGATTAAAGGCGCCGGAACGAACGAGAAGTGTCTGATTGAGATTCTCACCAGTCGTACCAATGCCGAGATCCATGGCATCAAACAGGTGTACAAGGCTGGTAGGTAAAACATGTTTGTGCACATATGCAAGTACACAATATTACTGCAAGACATAATTACACGAGTGGGGGGCAATACAGGAGAGTATTGCTGGTAGTGTTGGCCTGACAAAAGGGAGGGAAAATACCATGCAGACAGCTGAACAGATGTGGTGAAAGTTCAGTGATAGGAGATATACCGAATGAGATCGTTCAGTGTTCATTTAGTCATATATTTTCCATATATAGCAACGGTCTCTTGATAAAAGTCGAAATTTTAGTAGCCGGCATTTCTAGACCTTAGAACACCTAGAATTCAAATCCTTCCTGTGGAGTACCCCCCAGACCACCTGTGGAGTGTGGATGTCTCTCCCTTTTCCAATTCCAAGTGACTCTTCCCCTCGTCCCCCCACTGAAAGTTTCATATGACCTCCTTCCGTCCCTTTCCTCAGAGTTTGGCCATGACCTGGAGAAAGATGTTGCTGCTGACACGAGTGGACACTTCAAGAGGCTGATGGTCTCCCTCTGCCAGGTGAGGGGGGGGGGGGAGCTCTTGAGGAGAGACACAATGAAGCAGCTGCCATAGCTGTGATAGGTTTCCTGGGTATGAGACTAAAGGTTCGATGTCACTTGAAGACACACAAAAGATTCTAAAATAAAAGCCACCGGGAGCAATTCAAGGCTCGGTATATCTGTGTGTGTGCCACCAGGAGCAATTCAAGGCTCGGTATATCTGTGTGTGTGCCCTGTATTATCAAATGCTCCAGGGTTAATGTATGCTTGTGTGTGTTACGAGTGATGCCAGGTGGTTACATGAGGAGCTTGCATCTGGTGTTACAGTTTTCGTGTCACTCCAGTCAAACACAGACCCCAAGTTGCTTACTATATTACTGAATGTCAATGCACACGCACACACACACACACACATACACACACACACACACACACACACACACACACGTGCACACACACACACACGCACACACACCAGGGAGCTCGTGAAGAACGCACACCAGTTGATGCAGTCAAGGCGTTGAAGGAGGCCCAAGCACTCTACGACTCCGGAGCCAAGAAGTGGGGAACAGATGAATCCAATTTCATCCATATCCTCGGCGTCCGAAGCTTCCCTCAGCTCAGACTCACCTTCGACAAATACTTAGAGGTGGGCACTATCAGGAATTCATTTAGAAAAATCTCCAAGGGGGGGCAAAAGTATGTCGGAAGATATTTTTGGGGGGAGCGCGTGTACAGTGGGCAGTATTCAATTTTGAAGGGGGCGAATGCCCCCTCCCGCCCCCCCCCCCATAGCTACCAAAATCCCTAATGGCATTTTCATTGGAAGGGTCGGTTAAATAAATAATTAACTGTACGTGTACTTAAGTTGTATGTCTACGGATTATGACTATTGAGATAGTCCAACCAATTGCTCTGTTCCACAGATGCACTTATCTTGGGCTGACCTATTGCCGAGCGCAGCCCTTAGCTGGATGTGCATTAATCAACCATGCAATGAGATTGGCTTTATAACTCAGATTACATGTCAATGTATAGTCAGGGTTTCATTTAGGGGGGGGGGGGGGCAGGCTGGGCGGCAAAACAACGGTGAGCGAGAAGAGAGACTGTACCTCCTTAGTCAAAATCTGTGGACACGAACCTTCTCAGTCATACCGTGGACCCCTTCTTAGCACTCTTTCCAGTTAGTTGTCTAAGCAGAATTATCATTATATTTTTTGCCGTCCAGTAGCTACGCTTGCTTGACATGCCTTAGCTTGCACTGTCACTAATCCATGTGTACGTAGCTGCACGTTAAGTAGTATGTTAGGATGTATAAATGGCCACACCCCTTTCTTGCCACACCCACAGATTTCCAAGCATGACATCCATGACGCAATTGAACGAGAGATGTCAGGTGACCTCAGCGAAGCCATGAAGGCTATCGGTGAGTGATTCAGGCAGGCAAGCAGTGCAGTAGCCAGCTTTTACCTAGCCTCGTTCCCAGGCCACATGGTAAAATTCAAAATGAGCTAGACTGGATATGCGAACAGAACCTTATGTTTTCCATATTTGTATGTGTGTGCAGCCGCATGTATAACTTTGTGCCCCCCCCCCCCCCTTACCCTTCAAAATTGAATGCTGTTCACTATATGTGCCTCCCTCTTGGGGATTTTCCTAAATGAACCCCTGAATACAATACGTAAGCTGAACAAACACTGGGTGGATTCTGGACGGGATACAGCCGCATGTTAGCGTTTTTGTCTCGGAATGTGTGCATTTACTAATCTGATCTTGAATTGTGTATTGTGCTATTCATGTCACAGTTGAGTGTGCTCGTAGCCGGCACGATTTCTTTGCCGACCGGTTGTACAAGAGCATGAAGGGGGCGGGGACTGATGATACCACCCTGATTAGGATTATCGTCTCACGGTCTGAGGTGAGTGGTCACGTGACTGTCATGTGATACCAAGCGTGTTAAATGTTACAGGTTGCATAAGATCTCTGTTTCCCTTTACTTACATTTTCTCTCACTCACCCCCCTTCCTCCCCTTCTCATCTTTCCCTCCCTCCCTCCCTCCCTCCCTCCCTCCCTTTCCCCTCCCTCCCCCTCCCTCCCTCCCTCCCTCCCTTCCTGTAGGTGGATCTTGTTGAAATCAAGGAAGCCTTTCTTGAGCGTCACAAGAAGACCCTGCGCAAGTTTATAGAGGGAGACACCTCCGGCGACTACCGCAAGCTGCTGGTGGCGATCGTGGGAAACCACGACTAGTGCAGCTCCTGATGCCAGTACCCTTTGACCTTCAGTTTCGACACTAATAGAAATAATTTCTCTACCTAACTTCTGCTGCTAATAAGACAACTGTAGCTTTTTATTTTAGTTGTACCGGTATTATAGTTGTGCATGGTGCATACACAGTAACTGCTTCTTGTCTCCAGTAGGCATTCATACATGTACTCAGAATTGTCTAATAATATTTTGTTTGCTGCAAAAAAAATACAAACACTAAAATACATGCATCCTAGTTTCAGATGGCATACATACTATTGCTGCATGTTATGCATCGCATGTATAGTTGTTATGGTTTCCAGTCAGTAGAGGACCAGCTGATGTTAGTTAGCTGGGATGTTGGGAATATTATGTCACCACATTGGGGGGCAAAGGTTAAGCAGCTCAAAAGCATAGTGGGCTAACACAATGAATTGGCATAAAAATTATGCATACACTATAAAATTGTTTTAACCCAGCTGGGGTTACCTCCCAATATATGCATATGCACACTCTGGTGAGAATTTGTGTAATACATAGACTCCAATAGGTACTTTTTAAAGGGGTGTAGGTGTAAATTTTATGTGGGCATAATAATATTATGAAGGCGGTAGAATAGCAGAAACTGTATAGTAATATACTAGGTATCTCACAACCACTTCTAGCAAACATGGACCAAAAATTAACCATTATACCCAGAGCATATATTGCAGAATTTCGAAGCATAAAGAATAGCATAAAACCTACTGTCTGGAGCATAATATTCTCATCCCTAACAACTAATGAGATTGATTGGTAAAGGAATTGGGAATTAGGGGGGCTGGGGGACTATTTAGCACTTATGAATGGCATCATCACTGCAGCTTTGTGTAAATTGTGTGCCTTATAAACTTTAACATGTATGGGCTAAAATGAGGTGTGTGCAGACGCTTTAGTTTTATAGACTATGCTTTACAGCATGGTAAGAAGTTTGTTGGAATGCAACATCAGCTATGCACCCACAGATGAGATTTGAATGCACCTTTTACTCCATCTCCCTAGCTCATCCCCCTCCCCCTCCCCCTACTATGTAGCTCACCCTGCAATTTGCTGTTGCTTGGTGATTACTGATGTTTGCCTGACCAGAAGTCAGTCCTCTGTGTATGACTAATACTAGAGTACACGTCGCACTCGCATTGCGCACGCGAGTGCGTCACTCGTAAACGCATCGCTCGCAAGTGGGTGGTTGCAGACAGATTGGCAGTATAGCCCCAAATTAATTTGCACCTGGGACTTGTGTTTACACTGGTTTTGTCAGTTATCTTCGCTTGGAGCTCACACTTTCCGCGTTCACAGATCGCCTGCAACGTACATGCGCAGCCTCGGACGATTGCGCTGCTTCCGGTCGATAGGCTGCATATTTAAAGTCTGAAATTGCACTGCATGGTATATACGTTGTAATTTAAAGCCGGGCAAGAACAGACGAAACTTTAGCTCTTGTAGCAAACCTCTCTCCGACAAATGTCTGTAAGTGTCTGTCGCTGTGTGTATATGTAATCTGTCGATGCACGTACTTTCCTCATAGATAATAAATATAGCTGAGCTACCTACACTAGAAGCAACAATTAATTGTGGAATGGAAATTGAAAATGAACTTCATGCTCTGCTCCTTCTACAGGTGCTCTGTGACAGGGAGGAGGTGGGGCATGGGACCATCCACCCCGCTGTGAGCTTTGATCCCGATGCAGACGCTGCTGCTCTCAGGAAAGCAATGAAGAAGTTTGGTGAGTGTGTGAAGGTGAGGGTGGGACGTATGTGTAGCCTTGTTCCCAGTCTCTCCCTCCAGTTTTTTTGTTGCTTTTCCACAATGCAGGAGAGAGACTGGGAATGTATGTGCGTGTACGTGTGTGGTAGGAGGTGTGACTGTCGGTAGGAGATGTAAAAAGAGAATAAGAAACTCCGAGATTGCAGCTTCAGTCCCTCTCTCCCTCCCTCCCTTTCTCCCTCCCTCCCTCACTTTGCATCTCAGGTACTGATGAGAAGACGATTATTGATATTCTTGTCCACCGCTCCAATGACCAGCGCCAGGAAATTAGGAGGAGGTTTAAAGTCTTGTATGACAAGGTACTGTGATCAGTGCTATGGTTAAAATTTTATATTGTAATATTGAAAATTACTAATTGATATGCATATACTTTTAGTATGCTACCGTAATATTATTGCATATGTAAATGGACATAGTATATGCACACACACACACACACACAGGATCTAATCAGTGAGCTCAAATCAGTACTCAGTTTTAACCTCAAGCACACTGTTTTGGCAATGATGGCGCCGAAAGCTCTTTACCTTGCCCAGTGCCTGCACAAGTGAGTGAAGTCTGGTCAGCTGCCACACTAGCTAGTCACATTCCTGAATTGTATTCTGCAAACTTGCAAATACTTGTAGTGAACCATCACTTAAAGTTAGCCTTAAGTAGGGGAGGGGTCTCTCCAACTGCCTCCCTCCCTATAGCCTCCCTTCCTCCTTTCCCTCTCTTTCACTCCATCTGCATGTTCTTCCTTCCTCTCTCTCTCCCTCCCCTCCCCTCCCCTCCCCCTCCCCCTCCTCAGAGCAATGCAGGGTATTGGAACTGACAAGAAGTGTCTGATTGAGATCCTCTGTAGCCACACCTACTCTGAGATCCACGCCATCAAGCAAATGTACAAGTCCGGTTAGTGACATACAACGGATTCACTAGTGCATGTGCGACTGTAGAGTTGCACTTATATCTACACATCCAATTCCTACAGGAGACTGCAAAGAGAGCAAATTTTCTAATAATTATAAAGAACGACTTTCTCTGTCTCATTCCTTCCTTTCCAGAAGATGAGCCTACTAAGACCTAGTATATAGCGACATGCAGCCAGTTATCCACTTCGCCATTAATAGCTAATTATTTCAAATCCTGTTGTCAGCTTCTTATGACTTGAGCAGACCGGCTGATTACAAAGCTGTATGCAGACCAGCAGATGAGTATAGGAATAGGCCTATACATACAGTATGTGTTTGTGTATACTGTATATCCATGGTTGTTCCTTTCCTCTATCTGCTTGTATGCATACATTGACTAACATTGACAACATGCATGTACATACTGCATAGTGACACGTGTGGGATAGGAAGTTCAGACCAAAGCTGGTAAACCTGAGTGTTTACCTGCGACTTAATGTTTTTCTTTTCCTCCCAAGCTGTGTATATGTGTATACTATCGCAAAAAGGAAATGAAAAACATTAAGTTGCAGGTAAACACTCAGGTTGAACTTGCAGGAGGTACTGTGTGAAGCAGCTGATTATCCACGCAGAGTGCATATCACGAAAAAAAAATTCTGCATGACATTTCAACTACCGGAAGCGCTCTCATATAGCATATGCATTTCAGTACAAGAACTGTAGTCTTTAAAACACAATGGCTGGTTATAGGTCGATCCCAAAGAGAGCTCGTGATACTGTTGGAACTGGAATAGCCTGATGAATTGCAATATAGCTGCGCTTTTCGTAGCTACATCCTAAAACATTGGTCCAGCCACACTCTAAGTGGCCGGAGCACTTCCCCCGGAGTTTTTTTTCTTTTATAAATATGTCCATCAGCAGTACAAGTCTTTCAATCAACAACAGCTGTATATAAGATCTGACTCTACTGTATTCTCAACTGCATAATACTTACTCTCATGACACCTGAAATATCAGTGACACCCCATGTAGTATTTGGGACATTGGAGCTAGTCCCACGCAAGAGGATCCACAATGGAGGGATTCCACTGCATATGGCATTAGCACTATAGCTTCATGTCTTTTCAGTCCAGGTGCCCACAGAGCACTCAGATCATGGAGCACACACTTACTCAGCTTTGAGTGCTCCCTCCCCCACCCCCTACCAGAATACTTTCTCTGTTCTCTCTAGAATTTGCTAAGGACCTAAAGAAGGATGTTGCTGATGGCACGAGTGGCCCCTTTAAGAGGCTGATGGTCTCTCTGATCAGGGTGAGGAGAACCTCTCAAGGGCCTAGGGAGCCAACACCTTTTACCATAAACTGTAGTCATTAGCATGTGTATGTATATATTTTTGTTACTTTAGCTAGTATTTGGATCTACTGTTGTAAAAAAGTGATATCAATTGCCGCAATATAGTACATGTTAGTAGGAGACATGCCTGCCCCTCTAGTACATGTATATAATTTTTTTTGCACATTCCCTTCTCTTGTTTCATCTATTCTTCCGTCATTTTCTTACATTTGCACCCTCTTATCAGCAATTTAATTTTGTGTTAAGTGTCGCGTAAACTCTTTTAATTGAGTTTGCAGTTGTGTATACTGACACATGGTTGATTCCCAGTGGAAGGTAAATGAGACAAGGTATTGCAGTCAAATTCTAGACACCTTTTTACTGTCACATACCTCGACTCACACTCATCCCAGGGAGGTCGAGTAGAAAGTGAGCAAGTTGATGAAGTGAAGGCAGCGAAGGAGGCCCGAGAGCTCTACGAGTCTAAAGAAATGTGGGCAACTGAGGAGTCCAATTTCATCCAAATGTTTACTGTCCGAAGCTTTCCTCAACTCAAGGCCACCTTTGACAAATACTTAGAGGTTAATGAGTGATTAAATTTTATTGTAGGCTTTGGAATATTCCACATGTAGTTAAAACCTCATTCCCAGGCCACACCCCTTCCTGCCACTCCCTCAGATTTCCGGGCATGACATCCTCCACTCAGTCGAGCATGAGCTGTCTGGTGACCTAAAAGAAGCCGTGAAGGCTATTAGTGAGTGAGACCCAGGCAAAGCAGCTATATCTGTATGCTAGTAAACAGTCGTGCAGTGAATAAACTAGTATTTATACCGTGTGATTAGAAGTCAGTAACAAAACCATGTTGATGTATATGAATTTTGAGACTACCATTTCCGGCGATAATTGGAGACTAGGTCTTGCTAAACTACATAGCTAGATAACGAAATGCAGCCGTAAAGAAAAGTTAGAGTACTAGTTTAAGGCCTGGTAGCAGCTATACGGCTAGCTAGACTAAACAGCCTTTTTTTATAATTAGCTAAGCCGTACTGTTTTAGTTCAAATAATAGTTTGTGAATCTCCAGATCCAGTACTGAACTAATTTGAATCTCATGAATGGTGCGTCCAAACTTGTGAGTGCTTATGTATATGGATACCTTGCATTTAATTGCATGTACACACGCTGACTTAAAGCAGGTTTGTAGGGAGTCACTGTAATCATAAAAGGGCTATAATTTTCACTCGTCTTTGGCTCATGAAACACAACTGCCCACTTGTGCAGTATCCCGTCATATTCCAGGCTGCTATAATATCACCATGAAGCTTTTTTGCAATCGAATAACTACACTTATATTCTCAAATTGAACCCCACACTTGTCTTATTCATACTGTGTAGTTGAGTGTGCTCACAGCTGCAATAACCTCTTTGCTGATCGGTTGTACGAGAGCATGAAGGGGCTAGGAACTGACAATAATACCCTCATTAGGATTGTCGTCTCACGTTCTGAGGTGAGTGGTCGATCATGTAATTGTCATGTGATACCAGTATTAAAACATCCACTTCCAATTTCTAGGTGGATCTTGATGACATCAAGAAAGCCTTCTTTGAACGCTACAAGACGACCCTCAGCAAGATGATAGAGGGAGGCACTTCTGGAAGTTACCGCAGGCTGCTACTGGCAATTGTGGGGAGCTCTGTAAGGGAAGCACTGCAATTGTGTGTGCATATGTGTTCACAATGCTGTATTCATGGCATCTGTATCATTCTACATTACTGAAAGCATCAAATTAAGCATGTAGGCAAAAGAGTACCCTAGAATTAAAAGAGGTGATATGAGCAACAAATCTAGAAACTGTCTGTTATAGGAGAGGACCAGCCTTGCCTATGGCCCATGACAATGTCACAGCACTACAAAATACAAACGGTTCCGCATTTTTTATGTCAAGTCCCATGCCAATAAAAACAGACTTCAAAATTCTTTCTAAATATGGAATATCAAATTCCGTGATAAGTAATAAACTACCCACTTTGAGGTCTAAAAATTCTTTTTTAATACTTCATACTCAGACACCAATTCATTGCAAGAACAGAGCGGACATTTTAATCCATTGCAGCCGTGGCAACAGAGAATGTACAGTTAAGTGCAGATCAATGTGATCATTTTACTCAGGGAAACCCAGCTAAATCATTTTCCTTTAATAGTGGGGATAGTAACAGATTAGTACAGATATGCACTCTTACTATGCCTTTTCTTCTGGCCTTTTGAAATTGAAGAAATATGAAATAATTATGATAAAATTAATTTCGTCTACATTTAGCTAGTGCTAGATACTACCGCATAGCTACCGGTAAGAATCAATGTTAGTAATTCCGAGCGAAGCGAGGCGATACTCCAGTTTGATTGACCTTTTTTTTCCGTTGCCCCACTGTTCCAGCCAGTTCTCACTGTTCCAAACACACAGCGAACACTTACCTTCGCTATAAAACTCCAAACTGGGAGACTTGGAAGCGATCACTATCACAGTAAGCTTGCTTCAGCCTCTGGTCTTCTAGGCACATAATTAGTCTCGCGAGCCAGCCCAATCGCTGGGTGTTATGGGCGTGCCTCCTACTTGCCATGTGCCACGCCCAGCAATTCTCGCGAAGTGTCGTGTACTAGTTGATGCCGTCATAGATAATATAAACCGTGTACACCATGTTAGCGTTGTTGGCTAACGTGAACTGATATCGGATAAGAACCGGTTCGCTCTTGCTTCTCACTCGAGGAATGTCTGTAAGTTTGCAATGTCTCTGCTATGCGCTGTATGATGTGTTAAGCACGTAGTCTTGTATACTAGTCTCGTTCCCAGATCCTTTATCTATGCCTGCTGATGTTGTGAAGGGTCTGGAAACGAGACTTGCAACTGTGCGATCGTGCCAGTAAAAAAAAGTTATCTCCAGGCTCTTTCAGCCAAAGGCAAGGGGAGGGGTGAAACAATTCGCTTGGGAGGCGACCTGTTGGATTCGAACTTGTGACTTTGGTCCACAGTCCAATGCTTTAGCCATTTGGCACCTCTGACCAGTCTCTATCTACATCTATGGCTCAATATAGGGAAGACAAAGCCTTTAATTAGGTTAGGGTCAGGGTTAGGTTTTATACAGAGTTCAAGCCTTTCCTTAGTTTCCCTATACTAAGAGACTGGTCAAGACTTATTGGGCAGTGCAAGTCAAGAGTGCAAAACCTAAAAAATTATATTAGCAAGTCAGTATAAAATATACTACATGTATGCCTTTATGGTTTGGTGGTCTTGTTACACAATAAGGGATAGGGTGAAATTAATGAGTGGAGCCTGGTTCTCGTCTAATTAGAAATGTGCCTGGTTGCTTGTTACATATACTGAATCGATATGCATGAGTATGCACAGAATAATTACTGAGATCCCACATAGCTCGTTGTTTGTTAGCTATGCAAGCGCACTCCTAATAATATTGACATTTCTCAGGTTTTACAAATCTAGCTAGCTACAATGATTGGGAAAAATCACAGTGCAATGTCGGTTATACCACTAAGTGTTTTGCTGCATAACATGCATTGGTGTGTATGGTGTTTGTACAGAGCATTTAGTAAGCTGACTGGATCCCAACTACATTGCACCTCCTTTAGTTAGTTAGTTTAGGTAATTAGCTTAGGTAGTTGGGTCCAGTCAGCTTCCACTCAAAAACAGCTGCACATGTTGGGTTCTAACTTATAACTTCCTGGTTTCTGAGTATCCATTATTATGATTTTTTGTGTCTTCATGCATCCTTACAACTTACTATAGCATTCTAATTCCTACCACAGTATACCTAATTTGATAGTAAAATTTCTTCGCTAGCTCCACAAATTCTCCTAACTTATAACTTCCAGGTTTCTGAGTATCCATTATTATGATTTTTTTGTGTCTTCATACATCCTTACAACTTACTATAGCATTCTAATTCCTACCACAGTATACATAATTTGATAGTCATAATGTAAAATTTCTTCGCAAGCTGCCTTTGATGCCACAAATTTTCCCACTCAACAACAGGCGACCAAGGAATCCGGAACCGAGGATCTTCCACACTCCTGCCAGTATGCTCATGCTGACACTGAAGTGCTGTGGGTATGCACCATGGCTGAGTTGCCCTTCTTTCTTAATCTATAATTATACAGTATTAATATTATTCAATGTAATAGAGCAAATAGAGCAAATTTCTCCAAAGTTGACTCTGTAGGTCTGTACACACAGTTGGGATGTTAGGGAGGCGGCTGTTATACATGTAGATCTCAAGTGAGAGATTTTACTTTTTAAAAAATAAATATCAGTATTTTGGGTAGCTTGTCTTCATTGGTTCCCAAGTCATATAGCTATGGAGTACGTTTAAACCAGACCATTTTGACACTCGCCAATGAGTAACTGTATAGCATCTTACACATAGTGTACAAAGTATGCAACCTGACGAATGGAAATTGGGAGTGTGGTTCATGCTTTGCAGGTGAATCTGGATGAGGAGGAGGTGGGGCAAGGGACCGTCCACCCCGCTGCCAACTTTGACCCTGAGGCTGATGCTACTGATCTCAGGAAGGCAATAAAGGGATTCGGTGAGTGTGTGAGGGTGGGAAGTGTGTGTGCGTGTGTGTGTGTGTGTGTGTGTGTGTATGTGTAAGGTGTGACTGTCAGTATTAAGAGATGTATAAAGAATATGACAAGAAGCAAACACTGGGGCCTCATATCTTATAGTCACATACAATTGCTACAGTACGTGTCTCTGTTATCTAAGCTATATATACACAGTAGTGAAGCACTCTCTCTTGCTTGGGACCAGTCCACTTAATGTCATTATTACTGGAAGTGTCCTTACTAGGATGTCCTGATTACAGGAGTTTGCTAATGTGAATACACAGAGATATAATATACTGTCTTTTCCCTCCCTCCCTGCCTCACTCCCTCCCTCCCTCCCTCACTTTGCATCTCAGGTACTGATGAGAACACCATCATTGATATTCTTGTCCACCGCTCCAATGACCAGCGCCAGGAAATCAGGAGGAGGTTTAAAGTCTTGTATGACGAGGTACTGTGATCAGTGCTGTGGTTAAATATTGTTATAATGAAATTAATATGTATAATATTGTAAGACCTGGTACTTGCCTATAATCTATTGAGATTCAGCACTTATAATACTTCTAATTATTTTGCACTTGGAGTTATTGCATGTACATACACACACACACACACAGGATCTGGTCAGTGAGCTCAAATCAGAGCTCAGTTTTAACCTCGAGTACACTGTCTTGGCAATGATGGAGCCGAAAGCTCTTTACCTTGCCCAGTGCCTGCACGAGTGAGTGAAGTCTAGTCAGCATGCCACTGTAGCCTCATATGCTCATACACCTCTCTACATCTTTCTTGTTTTGTAAATACATTCTAGAAATATACTTATAATGAACTATATAGCACTTAAAGTAGGCCTTGAGTAGAGGAGAGATCTATCCAGATACGTATATAGACAACAAGTTATCCTCCCTCCCTCCCTCCCTCCCTCCCTCCTTCCCTCCCTCACTTCATTCCTCCTCTTCCTAACTCTCTCATCTTTACTCCATCTATCCTCCCTTCCTCTATCCCCCTCCCCTCAGGGCAATGCAGGGTAGTAGAACTGACGAGAAGTGTCTCATTGAGATCCTCTGTAGCCACACCTACTCTGAGATCCACGCCATCAAACAAGCGTACAAGTCTAGTTAGTGACATACATTGCAATATTTTACTAGCACAATCACAAGATTGTAGCAGAGTTGCAATTGTAATACCACAGTATGCCCACATTATATACAATGTATATGCTGCAGATAAAAAAAAACTCTGGGAGAGCATATACCTAGGGAGTATGCGCCAAGTGCTTTCCCAAAATTTAAATGCACACACTCTCTCCATTTTTCCCTAGAGTTTGGTAAGGACCTAAAGAAAGATATTGCTGATGGCACAAGTGGTCCCTTTAAAAGCCTGATGGTCTCTCTGAGCCGGGTGAGGAGATGTTTTCTAGAGGATCCAACACTTCACCACAAAATTCCAGTTGCCAGCATGATTGTGCCAATTTACCATGTTTTCTAATTAGGCTTGATCTAATGTCTAGGTGTGTGATATAAATTGCTGCCCGGTGCATATTAACAGAAGAATTAAGTCTGCCCCTCTAATACATACATGTATAAGCAAGCAAATAAATATACTCTCTCGTTTTATCTCATACATTTGCATTCTCATATTAGCGTCCATTAAGGACTGCATACTGGTAATATGATTTGATTGATTGACTGATTGATTCTCTATGAAATATTTTCTCCAAATGAAACAAACTATTGTAGTCATATTTGAGACACTTCGCACTCTTCACTATCACATTATATCACTACACACATCGCGCGCAGGAAGCTCGCATAGAAAGTGAGCAAGTTGATGAAGTGAAGGCAGCGAAGGAGGCTCGAGAACTCTACGAGTCTAAAGAAACGTGGGCAACCGAGGAATCCAGCTTCATCAAAATACTCACTGTTCGAAGTTTTCCTCAACTCAAGGCCACCTTTGACAAATACTTTGAGGTTAATGCCGTAATAATAGTAGTACAGTAGGCTTTATATAGGAAGATCGTCATTATTAGGCCACACCCTATCCTGCCCCTCCCACAGATCTCCCAGCATGACATCCTCGACTCGATTGAGCATGAGCTGTCAGGTGATCTAAGAGGAGGTGTGAAGGCTATTGGTAAGTGAGACTCAGGCTACATAGCAATGTAGCTATTCTGTTACTGCTAGCCTGTCATCTACATAGACCAGATTAGAAGTATACATAACACAACTTGCATGATTTTTGGTAGCTCATTACTAGAAGTGGTAGTATAGAATTCTTCGAGGAAATATACAATGCCATACATGTAATAAGATAATAGCCTAATCGCATAGGCTCCACTTGACGAACAGGAAGAAGGTTAGGCCTTGTGCTTGCTAACATGACCAAGTCTTTGATATTCTAACATTTCCACTCCAGTGCTGTGCTTTAGCAAAGCTAACTTGAATCTCTTGAATGGTGCCTCCAAGTTTTGCAATAACATGCACACCTTGCATTCAAATGTAAAAGTTAATTTAAGGCATGCTCACAAAGTTTATCACCATGGGAGCAGTTTTGCTGTTGAATATGCCTTTCACAAAGTGTATTACAGTTTTGCTGTTGAATATGCCTTTCACAAAGTTTATCACCATGGAGCAGTTTTGCTGTTGAATATGCCTTTTCACAACTTGAATTCTGCACTTGTTATTTAAACTGTACAGTGGCTTGTGCTCATAGCCGCCGTGATTTCTTTGCTGACGAATTGTACAAGAGCACCAAGGGGGCGGGGACCGACGAGAATACCCTGACTAGGATTGTTGTCTCACGGTCTGAGGTGAGTGGGCATGTGACTGTCATTCACACTACCTAATGTGCTAGGTTGTAATATCAGTTTCACCAAAATATCCGAACGTGAAGTATGCATAGCAACGAGAAATGTTGAAAAATGCAATTATTAATAGTTATTTAATTTCCAGTTTCGCTGCACATAGCTTAAATTCGGTACCTAAAAGCGATAACGTTCAAGGCCTAGGCCGATAAGAAGGATGCCTAAGCTAGCTACTATATATCTGCACACGTAATTACCGTTTAAGAAGGTTAGGCCTTGTGCTTGCTAACATGACCAAGTCTTTGATATTCTAACATTTCCACTCCAGTGCTGTGCTTTAGCAAAGCTAACTTGAATCTCTTGAATGGTGCCTCCAAGTTTTGCAATAACATGCACACCTTGCATTCAAATGTAAAAGTTAATTTAAGGCATGCTCACAAAGTTTATCACCATGGGAGCAGTTTTGCTGTTGAATATGCCTTTCACAAAGTGTATTACAGTTTTGCTGTTGAATATGCCTTTCACAAAGTTTATCACCATGGAGCAGTTTTGCTGTTGAATATGCCTTTTCACAACTTGAATTCTGCACTTGTTATTTAAACTGTACAGTGGCTTGTGCTCATAGCCGCCGTGATTTCTTTGCTGACGAATTGTACAAGAGCACCAAGGGGGCGGGGACCGACGAGAATACCCTGACTAGGATTGTTGTCTCACGGTCTGAGGTGAGTGGGCATGTGACTGTCATTCACACTACCTAATGTGCTAGGTTGTAATATCAGTTTCACCAAAATATCCGATTGACCAATCATACGAGTTCTTTGAGTCCCTCCTCCTATACGTATGGGTAATCACATGGATTTGAGTGCAATTTGGGAATAATTGCATGACCAATAGATAAGGCAATTGCACAAGTGAAGCGAGTGCAATTTTGCCTATAAAAATTCCCAAATGGCACTTTACCAGTTTCAAAATAATGTTATGCATGCATGTTATTCTATAGCAAGGACTCAAAGAACTCGTTTGATTGGTCAATCAACATAATTTGGGAACCTCCAGCAGCTGCTGGGTACATTTTGGTGAAACTGATATTAAGTATTCGTTGTTAAGCATGGATAGGGCTAAACGTAGCTAAGGCTATTGTGAAAGAGAATGTTTTTCCAAAAATGGATATTTTGGTGAAACTGTACTTCCTGTTTTCTACCAAAGGCTGCTACTGGCAATTGTGGGAAATCACGACTAGCAACAGTTTCTGCAGCAACTTATATGAAATTTTGAACAAATTCACAGGAGTTGACAAAATTAGCATATATCGCATGTGCTGATGACTTCAACCAAAATTTTCTTAGTCTACATTTTTGGAAAAACATACTCTTACTTGCAGTCACTAGCTGTCAAAGGTGTTTTTCGCATGTATGTAGTGACTTTGAAAGCTGGGAGTGGAGGCTGGAAACAAGTGTAGTAGTCATGTACGTGTAGGCAAAGTGAAGCTGCTCGAGATTTACCCAGCAGCTGCTGGAGGTTCCCAAATTATGCCGATTGACCAATCATACGAGTTCTTTGAGTCCCTCCTCCTATACGTATGGGTAATCACATGGATTTGAGTGCAATTTGGGAATAATTGCATGACCAATAGATAAGGCAATTGCACAAGTGAAGCGAGTGCAATTTTGCCTATAAAAATTCCCAAATGGCACTTTACCAGTTTCAAAATAATGTTATGCATGCATGTTATTCTATAGCAAGGACTCAAAGAACTCGTTTGATTGGTCAATCAACATAATTTGGGAACCTCCAGCAGCTGCTGGGTAAATCTTGTGGACGAGATATATTAAAGTGTGTTGTTAAGCATGGATAGGGCTAAACGTAGCTAAGGCTATTGTGAAAGAGAATGTTTTTCCAAAAATGGATATTTTGGTGAAACTGTACTTCCTGTTTTCTCCCATATTATGCCTGTTACTGGCAGAATGACTGGATCAAGCTATTGCAATATCATTTCTGCAGCAACTTATATTTTTGAGACACTGGAAATTATGCATGGTCTGTCCTGAGACCCCTCAGTTTTGCCCAGATCCACAGACATTTGCATACTCTTACTTGCAGTCACTAGCTGTCAAAGGTGACAATTAGAGCTACTAATTAACTGTATTTCTAGAGCAGGGTTTACTTTTCTACCATTTGTGTTCCTTTTTGCCCTGAAACAGCAGGAGCCGTATGTTCTGCTTTGAACATGTGCTTTGTGTTTTGTTGTTGTGGTAGAAGGCTACACACAACAACAACGTTGCTAGCGGTTTACACAGTTTTTGCCGCAAGCATTGGAACGAGCACCAACGGCGCAACGTTGCTAGCGGTTTGTTGTTGTGGTAGAAGGCTACACACAACAACAACGTTGCTAGCGGTTTGTTGTTGTGGAAGAAGGCTACACACAACAACAACGTTGCTAGCGGTTTGTTGTTGTGGTAGAAGGCTACACACAACAACAACGTTGCTAGCGGTTTGTTGTTGTGGTAGAAGGCTACACAACAACAACGTTGCTAGCGGTTTGTTGTTGTGGAAGAAGGTACACACAACAACATTGCAGAAAGTTTCTAAGAAAAAGCGTGTCCGGATAACCCGTATATATCGTCAAGACATCCCCCTCCCCCCTCAACTATCCTAGTCTTGTGAGAGGCTGGCACTGCAAGACTAGCTTACCTCTGCCCTCCTGTACTATTTTTGAGACACTGGAAATTATGCATGGTCTGTCCTGAGACCCCTCAGTTTTGCCCAGATCCACAGACATTTGCCCTTTTATTCTCGTACGTGTGTCAACCTGGTAACGAAGCTAGCATACACAAACTGTTTCTAGAGCAGGGTTTACTTTTCTACCATTTGTGTTCCTTTTTGCCCTGAAACAGCAGGAGCCGTATGTTCTGCTTTGAACATGTGCTTTGTGTTTTGTTGTTGTGGTAGAAGGCTACACAACAACAACGTTGCTAGCGGTTTGTGGTTGTGGTAGAAGGCTACACACAACAACAACGTTGCTAGCGGTTTGTTGTTGTGGTAGAAGGCTACACACAACAACAACGTTGCTAGCGGTTTGTTGTTGTGGTAGAAGGCTACACACAACAACAACGTTGCTAGCGGTTTGTTGTTGTGGTAGAAGGCTACACACACAACAACGTTGCTAGCGGTTTGTTGTTGTGGTAGAAGGCTACAAAACAACAACGTTGCTAGCGGTTTGCATATGTGGTTGTAATTCGTAAAGGATTTCTCTGATTACCGACTACAAAGGCCTATCAATGCTACAGCCACTAGTTTCCCCGTAAGGCCGAAACAGCTGTCGTGCAGTATAATTTGTTTGTCACTTTACCATCTATGGAGGTTGATGTGCCCTCGCTCTGCAAGAAACTAGTGGCTATAGCATTGATAGCCCTTTGTAGTCGGTAATCAGAGAAATCCTTTACGAATTATTTATAGTGCCGACTGAGAACCCTCCTTCTATGTGGTTGTATTAAAGAATATGGTGTAACTGGGAGCAGCCTTACAAGAAGGGAAGTGGTTAATCACAGAAGTAACTTCAAAGTCTAATTAGTCTGGTACGCTTAGCTTTACTTCCACCTTTGAAATCTTGCAGGGCAAGGTTCTTTAAACCATATCGGATTTCAAAGGTTGGCAGGTGAACAACTGACTCATGTGATATTGTAAATGGCATTCACTGTAGTTTGCAGTAACCTAACACCCTCATTGTAGAGCAACTTGACGGTTCGTTAATTGAGCGATAAAAATCATTGCTGCCAGTTTGCATTTGTCTCGGGTCACGATATTCATATGCAGCTGCTCTCGTAAAACCAGGAGTATATGCAGAGATAAGAGCTGTCCTGTGTCTATCCCTGTGGGTATATCAGCTGCTGCATCAGTTTCTGTAGCGACCACCCTCCCTCCCTGACGTTTAGGGTAAACTGCAATAAGCAATATCATTGAAATATTACGACCAAGATTTGTTGGAGAGGGTGGGGGTATTTCCCCTTTCCTCCGCCCTTGTATGTGAAGGAATGTCTGAATGAGTCCATGCATACTTGCTAGTGATAAATCTAAAATGGGATTGGCTACTGAATGTACAGTATGTCATTCCAAAATAATTTTATATGGTCCACTGCTTCGAAGGAGTAACAGGTTCAATGGGCCATTACCAGATATTGCTGGGTGCTTTCTTGCCCGGCAACAGCCTGAGAAGTAAACATCTTTGTAGTAATTGTCTTAGTAGACATCTTAGTAAACATCTTAGTAAACGTCAGCATCTTACTAGATGTCTTAGTAAAACGTCTCAGTAAATCTCTTAGTGAACATCTTAGTAAACATTTTAGTAAACATCTTAGTGGTCATGTGCCCAGTGCTTAGCAGGACCAATAAAATAACAGGACTCGGCGGTTGAGAGGTTGTGGCTGGTTTTAATCCAAAGGATCCTTATTCGGACCAACATTGCATGAATGTGACGGAAGTAAAGGTCGTTTACACTCTTGATTTGCTAGCAGTCCTGAACTAACAGTGCCTACATGGTATACCTTGGCAGAGTGGAAGGCAAACATCTTCCTCAAGGGCTGTTGACATAATTGAATCCCTAATGTGCTGTACATACATGTACCAGGGATTAGGTACTATAATTAGAGAAGCCTGCCCTTCTTGGAAACCTGCAGCACTTGGTGGGGTTTTGAAATAGTCCTTCTGGGGTTTGGGTAGTTCAGTAGAAATCTGAAGCAGTGCCTCATGTGAAGGGGAAGAGGAATTTGATCTGTCCTTGGTAAACACTTTTGGGAATAGGGGGTGGTTCAGGGAATATCTTGTGTTGACACTATGAAGAGTTTGTTTACTACAAAATTTTAGTTCTAGGCTGTAGTATTTTTGGAGAATGCTTAGGAATGCAATTGGCTTCTAGACGCACCCGAAGTATGTCAAATACTAGTGCGTACGTGGTATTCCATGCAGAGGGCCTTGCGGGAATCGAGTTGCATGGTACTGCATCAGCTGACCATTCAGCCAGTCCGAGGCTTTGAGAACAGCCCCTAGCTCTGATTACTGTGTGATTGTTTATCTTAGCCTTAGCCAGAGTACTTTGCTGGAACTAGGGCTGACCATATTTAGGGTCATGGGATATGACACACACATGCATGTACATGTATGTTGATTGTTGTTTCCACTGATACAGTGTTGGAAGGTTGGCAGGGTAATGGTACCTGGTTGGCTGGGTAATGGTACCTGGTTGGCTGGGTAATGGTACCTGGTTGGCTGGGTAATGGTACCTGGTTGGCAGTACCTGGTTGGCAGTACCTGGTTGGCAGGGTAATGGTACCTGGTTGGCAGTACCTGGTTGGCAGTACCTGGTTGGCAGGGTAATTATGAAGTACATGTAGATAATGTGTGTAGCTAATGGCCTAATGGTACACTTTGTAGGCACATTATAGACACAGGTGGTCTTCAGTCCACCATTTCTATAGGCCCCTTGTAATGCCATTATTGTTTCTATTGGTGTGACTGTTGCCAAATTTAAAACTGCAGCTGGTAGTGCTCACAGCTAGTCTAGAAGTGGCAGACACTGTCTTACCTCAGCTGGTAGCATGAACCCACTCCCTCGTTACGTTTCATAAAGACTTATGGATGTGCAATTTGCAAATTCCGCTAAACCCAACCTGTGTACTTAAGAATTCAGTTGCACACTGGCAATATAACATCGTGGCAACATTTGGCAACCTTTGCTAACGAATATCACCTCATACTCATGTTCAGATTTCTTCTTGCATGCAGCCATGTATCCTGCAACCACAGAAACTAGTTTTCTCCGAGGGTTGTAAGAAAGCCCGGGTGGGTGCATCCATGGGCCAGTATCTCTGTGGTGTGCTGACTAAACCCACTGACCTTTTTGACCACATGCATTTATGTATAACAACTTCTTCTCCTGCCAGAAATGGCTTCTCCAGTGTGCCGTGGAACCATTGTGCCGGCATCGAGCTTTGATGCCGAGGCCGACGCTGAAGTGCTGAGGAAGGCCATGAAGGGAATGGGTGAGTGTGAAGGGTGTAGGGAGAGGGTGTGTGTGTGTGTGTGTGTGCATGTGTTGTAAATACTGAAAGTGAAAGAAGAGTCCATCTAAACTTTGCTAGGTATCATGATTTCGTCAATATCTCTGAAGTTTCAGCTCCATTTTGTGCACAAGTGGTAGTAGTGTTTACTAGCTCAGACCATTACTAGTGTTTGGTTTGTGAATTTAGGGTGTTATATAACAGTTTCAAGGAATTTAGACAAGCACCTATTGATCAGGTTATGTGTGGCTCTAGCTGTATATGGAATGCTCTGTCCTGTAGCTCTCACATAGCGCTGAGTAGGGTAAGGTTCGGTGTTGGAGACATATACCACTATGTCATTGAATACACAACTCCTACACAGCCTACTGTGAGCAAGACGTCAATAGGTGTAGTTACTATTTTTCCCGCCCTCCCTCTCTCCCTCTCTCCCTCCCTCTTTCTCCAGGCACTGATGAAGATGCCATCATCAACCTGCTGGTGAGACGCTCCAATGCCCAGCGCCAGGACATCAGTAAGAAGTTCAAGGTCATGTTTGGCAAAGTGAGTCCAGCTCTCCATTCTCCAAAGCACAGCTCTGATGTTTGCCCCACCTTCTCTGTGGACCAGACACCCTCTCAAACCTTCATGATCCTCTTCCCTTACACGCACGCACACATACACACACACACACACCAACACACACACTCATACATACACACTCACACACTCACACACACACATACACACATACATACACACACACATATATACACACTCACACACACACACACACACAGGATCTTGTGAAGGAATTCAAGTCGGAGCTGTCCGGCAACTTTGAGAATGTTGTTGTCGCTCTGATGCAGACACGATATGAAGCTAAACTTCTTCGCGAGTAAGTACAGCTACAACATAATTGTAGCCTTGCTCTCCTACAGTAGTGGAGGTAGCTGATGTGTGTGTGTGAGTGTGTATATATATGTAGTTTGGCGTAACTTCTATGGCACCCTGGTTATTTGTAATTAGTAATACCGTATATAACGCTGATGTACAGTGAATATTGAAACACGCAAGCCTCAAACTCACAAAGATGACGGCTGTCACGGTGGGTTTCGGACACGTAGGTGCAAGAGATTTACTAGCGCTGGGATTGTTTCGAAAGGAAATTTATCGGTCTACAGCCTGACAAAGCCCATTTTTGCCATCTTGGTGGTATTTGTGAGTTACAGCTACCTCAATTCACTGGTATTGTCACGACAGGTCTCGAGGAGACTGAGTAACTAACAAGGTACATACCATACAGGCATTGTTAGTTCAGGTCTGTTAGCAAATCAAGAGTGTAAACGACCTTTACTATAATATTCTAGCAACTTTCGTCCCATTTCTCGGTTATACAAAATCTTGAGCCTACTAAATCAACACTTTCCTCCCTCCCTCCCTCCCCCCCCAGGGCAATCAAGGGTGCCGGAACTGATGAGGAGTGTCTAATCGAGATCCTCTGCACTCGCAGCAACGCTGAGATCGAGCAGATCAAAAGCGACTACAAAGAGGGTGAGTTGCCATGGCAACATCCTTCTGTTCGGTTAGTGTAGCTGTTATATTAGGTTCTTACTTACCAGACGGAGGACTATTTGAAGTACGATCCAGTACATGTACATGTACAGTAGCGGCCAATAACGTTCCGTCTTCGTACTACGATCGTTCTACGGTCCGTTCCGTTTCCGTTTTTTCGACCGTTTTTCTACCGTACTTTTGAGCGTACTTTTACTGTAAAAACGGAAAATTTCCGTTCTGCAACAGTTTAGGGCTCTTTAATAGACTCACGAATAGGCATAAAACCTCACTAGATAGCTACATGTAGCTACGTAGACAGCCTAACCTCAGCTACATGTATACGTGCCCGTTAGCTAGCTCTACGGCACCAAAATTCAAGGCCTAGCCATCTAGCTTTACTACTACCGATTTACAGCTTACCTAGCATTGGGTGACTGTAAAAACACACCAAGAGTCTTTCCGCAGTCATCTGGTGAGTTTGTTGTCGCTTTGCAAGCCCGTTTGTAGCGCTTCCGTTTGTTCTATCGCCATTTTAGCAGCCACGTGTACTGAATCCATAGAAGTGGAATTAGATTAGCTAGCGTACTACTGTAACCGTATTCACACCGTCTTTTGCACTACCGTTCTACCGTAGAACGATCGATCGTAGTTTGAGAACGGAACGTAAACCGACCCCTACTGTATATTTGGTTCACTTAGTTTGTTGTCCCTTCCTAGCAACATCCGGTATGTACTTGTGCATTGTGTGGACCGGCGGCACTAACACTGTATAAGTGATAGCCATCCACCTAACAACTGATAACCTATATAACTGTACTGGGAAGGGAGAGATTATATTACAGGAACTTAGCTTTGAGCTACCGAGTTGCTATAGTTTCATTGCACCCCCCCCCCCCCAGGCTTCAATCAATTTTGCTTAGCGAATATTTGAAGTAAGGAAGCGTTGAGCATTGTTCGGGCATGATAGCAACCAGTGTCAGGTGATTATTGTGTGCACATACGCCCATCCAGTTAATGGCAGCTGTGTGTAGCGTCAACGGGGGCAGAGCCAGTCGCATATACTTAGCCAGAGCTAGTAAGCTGGGTACTGCCCTTTATCAATGAATGTGGTGAAGCCAATCCCATGTTGCTACATTGGCGTTTGAGTAATTGCAGAAATCTCAAGTGAATAATGCTTTAAGTTACCATCTCACATGTCTTACATGCATCCATGCACACACACACACACACACACACACACACAGAGTTTGGTCGTGATCTTGAGAAGGATGTATCCGGAGACACCAGCGGACATTTCAAGAGGATCCTCGTCTCCTTGTGCCAGGTCAGAGGTGGTGAAACAGGGGTGGAGGGCATTTCCCACATCTGTTACTCTGCTCAGTGTGCCAGCTGGCAGTGTTTTATAGTTGCCGTTACTCAATTCAGTGTGCCTCCTGGCAAAGTGGCTACATACGCACATCTGTCTTTCAACGCTATGGCTTCTGACCAGTGGCATTATGGGGCGCTCCACCAGTAGTTGGTTAGACTTTTTAACTGGCGTACGTGATCTCTGAAGGTAATTGAGGAACAGGCAATACCAAAAAGTATTTTGATGTTCATTGGTTGTTAAAGCTTTGGATGTAAACTTAATATCAGGTGAATGCTCTTCGTATTCTCCAATCAATGAATATAATAAACATATTCCATTCTGATGATGTCACAAAGTATTAATTAATTAACCCTTAGACTCTATACTTTTCTACTCTCTAGGCATAGAATTGCTAGCAGCTATGAACTGAAACAGAATGATAAACCTTATGATCACACTTGAAAGTGTTTACTCACGTAGTAGCCATGGCCAAGCCTCGGAGAATGTTACAGGCAGTGATCTAAAGACTAGTTTATACCTTCTCCACTATCACTGATATGCATACTGGTTAGTTTGTATTCTCTTGACTAGCTGACTCGTCCTAGATACCCTGAGAGAACCTAATGTCATTAGAGTCAACAGGCATGGAGTATAAAGTGATCATCTCTGTAGGGTGCTCGTGAGGAGACGGATGTCGTGGACCAGGACAAGGCTCAGAGGGAGGCTCAGGCACTTTATGAAGCTGGGGAGAAGCAGTGGGGGACTGATGAGTCCAAGTTCAACCAGATCCTCGCCCTGAGGAGCTTCCCTCAGCTCAGGGCCACCTTTGACGCTTATGTTAAGGTCAGTGTTGCATTGTGTGAGTCGTATGATACCAACTTTAAATGAAAGTACAGGTGTTGTTTCATTGCAGCCACAGTGGGCTGTGTTCCATTTGAAGTAGCCTCGTTCTCATACTTGAGGCTGGTCTCAGCCCCAGTTTCCATACATGAGGCCTAGGCCATCCTCAATCTCAGATTTGAAGCTGGTTCCACCCTTATTCCCCAATTTGTGAGGCCAACCTCAACCTCATTCCCAGACCTGTGACCTAAACCTCATTTCTATACCTGGAACCAACCTCATTTAGACTGGCCCAGAAAAATTCCATCCGTTTTTGGGAGCGCTTGGGGACGCAGCTAATTGGGATGGAATCTCTAATTCATTTGACCATGCCCACAGATCTCTCAGCGTGACATCGTCAACTCAATTGAGCGTGAACTGTCAGGTGATCTGAGGGACAGTATGCTGGCTGTTGGTGAGTGGCATATATAGCATGAGAAATACGGAGTGAGTAAAGCCCTGACAGGAGGAAAAAAAGTGCCCTGACCCCCTCCCCCCCTTAATGTCACAATGACGTTATCTTCGGCAAAATAGTTTAGAGACGCCCCCTTAGTGAGAGTAGGAAAGCTCACACATATTGCGTATAATATGACAACTCCATCTTCATCAGATATTAGTCGACCATCGAGCACTACAACATTTATGCTACATTAATATGTAACCAGAATAATTGACAATTACTACACGATGCAGCTTATCTGACTTTGTGAAGTAGAGTAACAGCTACCCAGTTCAGCCCCCTCCCCCCCTCCCCCTGCAGTCCAGTCTGTCCGTAGTGTTCCCTCCTTCTTTGCCCAACAGCTGTACAAGGGCATGAAAGGAGCAGGAACCAAAGATGACAAGATTGTCAGGATCATCGTCTCCCGATCTGAGGTGAGTGATCACATGACCATCATGTGATACCTTGTAGAAAAATTGCTTTGTTAGGCTATAGATATCGTTCTTTCTTCCATGCATTATTAATATAGCTGAGTTACAGCAAAAAGCATTTTTTCCTTTCACTAACTAAAGCACCACCTTAAAAGTTATGAGTATTGGTTACACCAACAGGCAGTATAAAATATAATTATACCCTGTACATGTACTAACTTTGCAAGTAAGTCTACTAATCACATGTTTTAAATAACTAAAACTGTGGTTGGTAGAGAGTACCACTATCTAGTAGATTTACAGGACTAACGGAATCCTCAGTGAAGCCCAGCGTTTGTGTTCCCCTTATGTCCTCTGACCATCCTCTCCCTCCCTCCCTCCCTCCCTCCCTCCCTCCTCCCAGGTTGATCTGCTTGACATAAAGGCCAAGTTTCTGGAGCACTACCACAAGACACTCTTCACGATGATCAAGGGTGACACCTCTGGAGACTACCGCAAGGTCCTGCTGGCTATCGTTGGAAAGGACTGAAGACCAGACACGGCTGATGACTTTTAGTGAACCAGAATTAGTAGCTAGTTAGTCTGTAACTGCATGCGGATTTCTGAAACCATTTTTACCCCAGGCTATAGTTTTTGTTGATTAAATTTCATGAATAGGATTTGCAAAGAAATTATTGCCGGAATTTTTGTCATGGGGTATATCGCCTAAAAATTTGCAAAATAAGCGTGTGCTATAATATTATATAAAAGCACCACAGCCTCCCGCTATTTTCATTGTGCTGGGTCAGTGGACTTTGGTCCAACAAGAGCTTTTTGCAAATGACTGCTATGAAAATCCAGAAAGCAGTTGGCCACTTTGGTCCAACCATGCAAATTTGAAAACCCACTAGTCAGAGCACACAGTGAAATTTAAATAGTCAGTTGGTATCTGCAAGGAAGGTATATAGCCTTTTGGACGAATTTTTGGTCAAAAACCCAATGGCCACTTTGGTCCACTGACCGTGCTGCATGCATGCTGTGGAGATGATTTTTTGTGCTCTTGAATCCTGTTGTGCTGTGCCAGTGGAGCTGTTCTTTGCTGGTTGCTGTGAAAGCTTGAAGAGCTTCAAGTCTGGCTTGCTGTTGCTGTAGCTGACTACACAGCACTAGAAGAATCACAACTCATTTAAATTTTTTGCGCTGGATTCACTTTTGCTTTGTTTGCCATTATTGTTTACATTTGCATTTTGCCTTTGGACGGTATGGTAGTGACTAGTCGTACGCGTGGCTGGCATTTATCTGCATTTTGATTCTGCATTGTGCATCTTTGTTATAACTATTATTATATATTTTGTTCCTACTTGTTCCTATCTTACACAAATCTGATCCAGCTATCAATGAATATATTAATGGCTAGGAATCTTCTCAGTAACCTGCAACTTGATTTTTAAGCACTATAGTGCTATGTCAGCCATTGAATGGAGAGGCATTAATCATATTCATAAGATTATTAATGAGATTTATAGTCAATTAATTATATTGGCTTAGGGTTGGGTCAATAGTTTTACTAATTACTGGTATTAATTATTCATCACCCAGTCATTACAACAACGTTTACTCTCATAGCTTCATTCCCAGGCCCCCTTCCCACATGCATTTTCATGTATGAGAGATTCTGTCATCCGACTGACTATGCTCGTGGCCTGGGGTCAACCTACGGGAGTAAATAGTGCGAGTGAATCAAGATCTCAGCAGGCTGCCATTCCATTGCAATTAGCTATAGCTACATCATTAATTTTCTATCCCGGGAAAATCATCTGCCCCACACACCTGCTTTTCATTCTCCAAATACTACAACTGGAGAAACTTGAGACAGCAGTCATTCCTGGAAATTTGAGCTGCAGCATTTGGTGGATTTTTTTAATAGCTTTCTAGGGTGAAGGTTGTGTAGTTCAGTAGAAAAATGAGGCCAGTTCTGAGAAAACAGGAAGGGGAAGGAAACCTAATGTGAGTGGTGGTTCAGGGAATCACTTGTGTGCATGAGAGTCTCGCGCGTGACTACGCTAGCTGTAGTTAAGTTAGTCTCGCGCGTGACTACGCGTAGTACGTAGTACTTCGCGAATCAGTTGTCGACATGTCATGCATCTTGATTACACATTCACGCGAAAATATTCCCTATGGACGATAATGCGATAAATTGTCGGCTTACGCTACTGCTGAGGAATGCGAACTATCGGCTTTCTGGAAATATCTCACGTATGCATGGACTGAAATATAAGCCCTCGGTCCCAGTGTGTCGCACTACTTTCGAGCTCTGTCGCAGTGTCCGGTTTGTAGCACTAAATTAAAGGTAGTTGTCACGGTGTTTAGAAATTGTAATTGCAACTGAGATTTGGCTGAAAGGTATGTAGCACTGCATCATTAATTACTAGCATGTAGGGTTGAAAGTATGCTCTAAAGTACCGTAGTCATTTATCTCTTACTAGAACGTTTAGGGTCTTAAATTATAATGTATGGTGTATTTAAGGTAAGAGCCCAGCCTTAACGTTTGGTAAGCATTGCCTGAGGTGGGTCTGTGTCCCTTTCTTGGCTCTAACACAATATTGGACCAAAACACCTTTTACTTTGCTTGTTTACAAATAGCGATGTTTTTTTTGCTAGAGGGCTCATTACAGTGGGCCACCATAGTGAGTGAAACTCGGTGTGATGTCATGGTGATAAAAGTAATGCTCCTTGCTAAAGTGTAGCTATTTCTCAAGAAGAGTGTACGCATAAACAACTATTCCATCATAAAGAAGAGATGGCAGGGGTTTGAATAAATGTATAACAGCTGCATTATTGAAGACCATATCTAATTCTTCTCCTGCCAGAAATGGCTTCTCCAGCGTACCGTGGAACCATTGTGCCAGCATCGAGCTTCGATGCTGAGGCCGACGCTGAAGTGCTGAGGAAGGCCATGAAGGGACTGGGTGAGTGTGAAGGGTGTAGGGAGAGGGTGTGTGTGTGTGTGTGTGTGTGTGTGTGTGTGTGTGTGTACATACATGGACCTTAACTGTCCTTATCACTGAGGTTAGCACATGTTAACAGGTAGCTACAGGTAGTGGAAGTGAAAGAAGAGTCCATCTATATATAACTATCACTGCACTGTAGATGTCAATATCTCTGTAGTTTCAGCTCCACTGTATGCACAAGTGCTAGTACTACTGGTGTTTACTAGAGTCACTGCATCAACTTCTCATACATATTGCCACCAAATAAGACCAGTATGTTTGGGTTTGTGAGTTCCACGATAGTTAGGGTGTAGTATAACAGGTTCAAGGAATTTAGACAAGAGTTGTAGTTCACATAACACAACCTGAGTAGGGTTGGGTGTTGGAGACATACTGGTATGTCACCGAGTATACCACAGGACAACTCCTACACGTACGGCTACTATGAACTGTTTGTACAAGACGTGATAGGTGTATAGTTACTATTCTTCCTTCCCTCTCTCCCTCCCTCCCTCTCCAGGCACTGATGAAGACGCCATCATCAGCCTGCTGGTGAGACGCTCCAACGCCCAGCGCCAGGAAATCAGTAAAAAGTTCAAGGTCATGTTTGGCAAGGTGAGTCCAGCCCTCTTTTCTCCAAAGCACAGCTCTGATGTTCGCCACACCTCCCTGCTACATCAGTATCATCACTGTAACACACGTTTGTATTTAGAACTGTAGACCAGTGGAAACAGCATGACTCATTCCGATCCTCTTCCCCCCCCCCCCCTCACTCCTCCCCCCCCCCCCCCTCACACACACACACACACACACATACAGGATCTTGTGAAGGAACTCAAGTCGGAGCTGTCCGGCAACTTTGAGAATACTGTTGTCGCCCTGATGCAGACACGATATGAAGCCAAACTTCTTCGCTGGTGAGTGCAACTACATTATAATTTATGGCTCAATGCCCTGCAGTAGTGTAGGTAGCTGATATAACTGCTGTCAAAAAAAACATAAATAAACTCCCTCCCCAGGGCAATCAAGGGTGCTGGAACTGATGAGGAGTGTCTGATCGAGATCCTCTGCACTCGCAGCAACGCTGAGATCGAGCAGATCAAAAGCGACTACAAGGAGGGTGAGTTGCCATGGCAACATCCTTCTGTTCGGTTAATGCAGCATTGGCAGAATAAATAGACCCTTTCCACGAAAAATTCCATTAGGGATTTCTGTAGCTATGGCAACAATATTCCTTGTATTTCATGCCCTGCAGGCATGGATGGCTCCTTTCAAGTTTGAAGTAAATTGGATGTTTAGTGGAGTAGATATGACTTCACAAACCTATACACATTTTATATGGGCTCATATGAGGGATTTGGTCTGGAGGCGCCTCCAGTGCAAATCTCTCATATGGGCCTATATAAAATGTGTATAAGTTTGTGAAGTCATATCTACTCCATTAATTATCCAATTTGCTTCAAATTTGAAATGAAGCCTCCATACCTAGAGGACATGAAATGAAAAGAGTGTTGTTACCATATATAGCTACAGAAATCTCTCTTGTAGCCTAATGGAATTTTTTGCGGAAAGGGTCTATTATAGCCTGGGGGGGGGGGGGGGGGGGGTGGCCAGGATTGATCCCCAGGCCTTCTCAATATCCTTCTTGAGCCCATCAGCTGAAAGGCTACGTATATGAAAGCAGTGTGCATAGCACTTGCTGGTACATGTGTGGCTGCCCTCGGTAGAAAATGAATACTATTGCTGGCTCTTCCTTAGTTACCACTGGTATGTGTGTGGGAGACCAGCCACACAGACAGTATGAACTGACACCTGATAGCCTAACAATGTTATACACAGGAATAGAGACGTAGTTTTGGGCTTCTGCACTGACATAGACATTATTGTGGTGAAACTGTAGAGCACATACCGTAGAATCGGGATAATAACCACCATAGAAATAAGCACCCTGTGAATATAAGCACCCAATTGAAACACATCGCATTTATAGGCACCCACACGGAAAAAAAGCACCCTACATGAAAAGGCACTCAAGCCAAAGTAATATAGCAACAGAGACTATAGCACTTATCAGGAAAACTGTGCCTTCTACAACTGAAAGTTTCACTATTTTATGGAAAACACATGAGCAAACAGCAAACGTGTGCAGTCGTGCGCCTTCTTCACAGCAGCTGCGGTGATTCTTGCCAGCTGTGCACCACTTCTTGTCTGGTATTCATTGCAACTGTAGTAATGAGCCAATCTAGAAATGAATCTCTTTTCTAGTGCCAAACCCACAAGTGTAATGATCATGTAGTATAAAAGGCATCCACAGCGGCTACTCCTACACCGTATACACACGCAATCAAAAACACCCTGTACGTATAGACATCCCATAAATATATACAGCTACTAATTTTGAAAATGGGTACTGGTGATTATTATCTCAGTTTATGGTTTATATGATAGTATAATACCAGGAGTGTATGAGCCACTAAATGCGTTTTCAGCAGCTCATGCGGTCCTGATAACACCTAATACACCAACCCCATCCAATAGTGCAAGTAATGAAACTGCAAGGAACGGCTGGGAAGAAGGCTACACACTGCATACTACTTCAAACTTTAAGGTAGTCATGACAAGCATGCGTACACACATACACACACACACACACACACACACACACACACACACACACACACACACACACACATACACACACACACACACACAGAGTTTGGTCGTGATCTGGAGAAAGACATATCCGGAGATACCAGTGGACACTTCAAGAGGATCCTCATCTCCTTGTGCCAGGTCAGTCACCTAGCAGGGTTTCATGACATGGGGAACTTTGGGATGCATCGGATGATAACATGTCATTGAAATTCATAAGTCAAGCGATGCCCCCCACATGCTCACTTATTGAGGATCACCACTCAAAACACTGTCTTTACTCGGAGGTTCCACTGTAGTTACAATATGGACTATCACCAGACACATCAAGAGGGGTGGAACAAAGTTTACTACTCACAATTTCGCTGAAATATGGAAGTCTGGATTATCAAGTTAGTTTTGCAATTCAGACAACCAAACTGTCAATAAATAAACCTCACCTTTTTAAGTGTGGTAAAAAATTCTGTCTTAAACCCTGCGTAGATGCTCTGAGAGCCTATTATTAATTGTTTTCACAGCATGGAGTATAAATAAAAGTGATCATCTCTGTAGGGTGCCCGTGAGGAGACAGATGTCGTGGACCAGGACAAGGCTCAGAGGGAGGCTCAGGCACTTTATGAAGCTGGGGAGAAGCAGTGGGGGACTGATGAGTCCAAGTTCAACCAGATCCTCGCCCTGAGGAGCTTCCCTCAGCTCAGGGCCACCTTTGACGCTTATGTTAAGGTCAGTGTTGCATTGTGTGAGTCGTATGATACCAACTTTAAATGAAAGTACAGGTGTTGTTTCATTGCAGCCACAGTGGGCTGTGTTCCATTTGAAGTAGCCTCATTCTCATACTTGAGGCTGGTCTCAGCCCCAGTTTCTGTACCTGAGGCCTAGACCACCCCTCAATCTCAGATTTGAAGCTGGTTTCAACCTTGATCCCCAATCCGTTAGGCCAACATCAACCTCGTTCCCAGACCTGGGACCAGCCTCAGACTAGCCCAGACTCATATCCTCAGGTCCTCCCCTTTCATTGTAGTTCAGCTTAATTATATGTGGGCGGAGACTAATGGAAAGACAGCTGCATTTCTCTACCTTTCGCCGGCAGCACTACTTCAGCGCTCAGTCTGTTCATGTGGCACCAACAGGCCCTAAAGATAGCTACAAGAAGTATTGATTCACAGGCTTTCCTCGGTGTCTGAGAACTACGACTGAGTTTGCCTACGCACAATTATTAATAACTCCCTTCCTATATACCCTGAACATCACTTACATGAGAAAAATACCATCTGTTTTTGCAGGAGTGCATAATGACGTCATTATGCGCTCCTGGTTTTTGGGAGGGCTTGGGGACGAGGCTATTGGGAATAGTGAACACCTATACACTGATCATAATCTCTGGTTCATCTGACCACACCCACAGATCTCTCAGCGTGATATCGTCAACTCAATCGAGCGTGAACTGTCAGGTGATCTGAGGGACAGTATGCTGGCTATTGGTGAGTGGCATAAATAGCATGAGAAGTATGGAGTGAGTAAATTAAGCCCTGACAGAAATAAAAAAAGGTGGCTGCGCTGGACCTAGGCCTAATGACCCTCGGAATAGACTCAACCGAGTGGAAATTTTATGAATGTCAGGTTTGGGGGTCCATGCATGTTTAATTAATTAGTTTAAGTTGACCTTTAGCTACTAATGTTAGCATCTCAACTAGTCTCATGCTCAGACCTCTACTCACCCACTGCCAAAGAACATGACCTTTGAATGGTGTGACCAAAATGATATAGTTTCAATAACACGTATAGCTCTTGTGATTTTCTGTCGCTCTGCTTCTACAACCAATTCAATCTGTCAATGAAACTTCTTGAAAATGTTACTATAAACAAGTAATTGGTTGCATGATGTCCTATTATCACCAGATCGTTCTTCAGCAGTGGTCAGTGAAGATATTTGGAATCATTCATGCTGCGAGCATTCTACATTTAATGTATCAGACACACCCTTCAGCTAAAGAGATTGGTTGTTAGGTATAGGATTCACATACTTCAATATGCTGCATTCATGTTATGTAACCTGACGGGGAAACTTTGTCGAGTAATAATTAGACAATTCAGTCCCCCTTACTCCCTCCCTTTGCAGTCCAGTCTGTTCGTGGTGTCCCCTCCTTTTTTGCCCAACAGCTGTACAAGAGCATGAAAGGAGCAGGAACCAAGGATGACAAGCTTGTCAGGATCATCGTCTCCCGATCTGAGGTGAGTGATCACATGACCATCATGTGATATCTTATGCCAGTACTCGATTCTATACCAGGAGCACATAATGATGTCATTGTGTGCTCCTATTGAGTGTTGGGTCATTTAATGATACCACAAATATTCACCAGTAGTTGTACTAACTAACCTTTTATTGGTAAGCATTTTTAGTTGTATTTTTTCCTATCAATCACAAATTTGGCTTTAAATAGCTAACATAGTGTATGGTATAAACTCTATCGAGACAGTATAAAATATATGCCCTGTACATGGAAGCCTAACAGTCATGTGTTCCCCATATGTCCTCTGACCATCCTCTCCCTCCTCCCTCCCTCCCTCCCTCCCTTCTTCCCTCCCTCCCTCCCTCCCTCCTCCCAGGTTGATCTGCTTGACATGACATGTCCAAGTATAGATTGGAAAATGCACTAGCACACAGCAGGAAGCATGGCTACCTCCACGATGTATCAATGTATGTTGACACCTCAATCAGAGATGGGACTGTTTACCGCAACGGGATCATCATTCTGGCTATCGTTGCTGTACAAAAGTTGCTGAAGACCAGACACAGCTGATTCCATAGAACCAGAATTAAGACAATAGAAAACCATATTTCTAACACAAGAGACAAAACGTTTGGTTCAGAAATTTCATACATACAACAGGCTATTAGATTAGGATTTGCAAGGATATTATTGGGAGAATTATTATTTTTTTGGAACTCCGCAGAACTAGCTATATATAATAGTACTCTCTTTTTTCCCTAATATGATAAGCTCACCCTCCTAAAATATTTTCTTCACCATTGTGAAATAACCTGGCCTGGGTTGATCCTAAATCATGACATGTCCAGTATAGATTGGAAAATGCACAGCACACAGCAGGAAGCATGGCTACCTCCACCATGTATGTATGTATGTTGTGTCTCAATCAGAGATGGGACTGTTTATGGCTACGGGATCATCATTCTCTAACCTTGCTGTACAAAAGTTGCTCAGAAATTACCTTTATCAAAATTAAGACAATAGAAAACCATATTTCTAACACAAGAGACAAAACGTTTGGTTCAGAAATTTCATACTTGCAAGGTAAGGCTGTAGCAACAAAATTCATATTTTCTGGTCAATTACCGACAAATTAGATATCGGTGACACCTCATTTTGCTTACAATACGTTTTATTATCCAGGTTATTGACACGTGTGTCAGAAAAGCTCGGGCGCTCCTGCAATACAATAGGTTGTTTTACATCACCACAGCTGTACAGCATGAGCATGCTTGTAGTAAAACACAGACCTTAGGATCAGCACTCCAGCAACTCTTGAGCAGGTGTGCAAGGTACGATTCACAGGAATCGGGGATAGGGGGAGTCTATTCAATAATACTGTCATATGCAGCTGCTATACCACATTAAACTCGATTTTTAAGGTCACTTTTTGTGGCTTTGATCTGAACAGGCCCCTGAATGCTAATTATGTAAGCCATTCATTAAATTGGCTATTTCTTGCAAGGTAAGGCTGTAGCAACAAAATTCATATTTTCTGGTCAATACCGACAAATAGAATCGGTGACACCTCTGGTTGTTAAATACGAGTTCAAAGGTTACTGCACGTGTGTAGCCCCACCCAATAAAATACATTGCAAATGCGCACTAGGCAAAGCATGGATAATTTTGTTAGCTTCTGAATTACCTCGCCACTATTAAGCATGTAAGTAGCTATCAAATACAAAAGGCAACCACTAATATACCTCGGTATTCCAATTAAACTCTATTTTTAAGGTCACTTTTTGTGGCTTTGATCTGAACAGTGCGTTGCAAAGTTGCATTTGTGGTGGTATCTTTAGCTTTAATACACTGTAGGCTTACAGGCTGAGATCAAAACATGAATACCACCATCATGTATGCAAATATGATACACCTATATACCTCTGGAGCCATCCATCTGCTAATTGTAAAAAATATATATCCCTTGCCTGCATCGATTTTTTTAATAATTCATGACCAGAAACTCTAAATTTTGTTAGCTAAAATCTGTATCCAATATACACTCGCCACTCATAATCTTCCCAACCACACTCAGCTCAGCAGTGACCCCAGCAAAAGGTAGGTCACAAGTCAAGAGCTCCAATAGAACCATCCCAGGATGTATCGAGAACACATCGCAAGACAAAGAGACTGGTCCTTCCTTCATAACCTAAAGATCAAAACATGAATACCACCATCATGTATGCAAATATGAATAATGTTTTTCTGATGCAAGTATCTCATCCCTATACAATAAGGGAGAAAGAAAAAATCCATAAAAACGAACTGTCTGACTATTCATACGAGCTGATATTTGAAAATACTCTGGCTAGCACACACACACACCTTCAGCAATCTCTTTAGCCCATTTTAATCATTGTATAAGTTCGGGTTGGTAGTGTTTCTTGTGGAGCAGGTCATACAAAGAACCTTGATCAGCAAACTCTAAAATACAACAAAAATAAGGATTCAGAAATGCAGCCAGGACATACAGTGATGAAGCCCCGACTTACCCATTATGAGATAACAGTCTGGTCTTCTCTTGGTAATTCCATATAACTTAATTACATTGGGATGGTGCAACTGGTTGTGTATCTTGGCCTGCACACATTGTAGAAAGTAGATTAAAACATATCCTGGGAAACACATAATAAAACTGACCTCTGCCTCGTTGATCCTGCCACCCACTTGCCTGATAGCTACAACAAGATCTCTGGATATCCACCTCCCCTTGTAGATGGCTGAGCCTACTCCTGCTCCAACTTCATCTCCAAACTCCAAGTCAGTGAAGTCAATTTGTCTCACCCCAGCTTTGCCAGAGTCTAAGGCCATCAAGATTTCAGGAAAACTTGGGCGGTCCTGTAACACAACAAATCCATAATAATAGCAAAAGCAGTAATAGAACCTTTCCGCACAAAATACCATTGGCTACGAGAGAGATTTCTATAGCTATGGTAACGATATTCTTTGTATTTCATGTCCTCTAGGTATGGGGGCTTCTTTTATTGGATACTTAATGGAGTAGATATAACTTTACAAACGTATATACATTTTATATGGGCTCATATAAGAGATTTGCAACTGGAGGTGTAAGCAGACATTGTTAACCCTACAATCAGCGTCATCCTTCGTCTCATCCATTTCAAACACATACCACCAGCTCCACCCCTCACCAGTACTGTCTCATCCTCAGAATGCTGTAATGACCCATTTCTAAACAATTTCAGCATACTCAACTGGTCCAAGTGTGGTTCTACTAGTACCTTCTTCACCATGCTGCAGACACTATAGTTCAGGGCCCTCTTAACCTTGTTCCTAGGCTCCACTCCCCAGCTTTTCTCGCACTGTGTAGAAAAACGGTTCGAGGAAAGCTAGGGAGTGGAGCCTGGGAACGAGGCTAGGTCCTCTGACTTCTAAAATTAATTGGCCTCAGCGACCAACTGTTACGTATGTAGGTTTGGCATGGTAAGGAAACTGTACCTTAGGGTTAGCACTCCAGCAGCGCTTCAGCAGCCGTGCAAGGTATGGTTCACAAGAATCAGGGATAGACGGAGTCTATAAAATAATGCAGAGACAACAATAAGCCTTGACAATTGACAGCCTATATGAAAAACTAACCAACTAGGGGTTAAGTCTATTACCATACTAGGAGGTACTATATACAAGTGCTTTGTATCATGTGTCTCCCCCTCCCTCCCTCCCTCCCTCCCTGGATCCGCCACTGCCACCATCCCTATATTTACATTTCTGTTTGCTAACCATACTAACACTGTCATGTATGATAATATAAAAACTGGTATGCGCTGCACAGCTACCACAAGATAAATGACAGTTACCTCTCCTTCCATGATCTTCGAAATCACACCCAGATTAGTAACTTCAGAAAAGGTACTTCACAAGTCAAGAGCTCTAGTAGCACCATCCCATACGAGAACACATCACAAGATAGAGACACCGGTTCTTTCCGCAAGATCTAAAGAGGAAAAGATCACATTTATATCTACCATGAATCCCACTGAATATGTCTGACCACCTCCCCGTCCTGTCCACTTTCAAGGTCTGTCTCACAGCTCCTGGGCGCGGTCCCTGCACTCACTCAGGCAGTAACAAAGAGCTACCTCGCCCCAATTGGGATAAACTTACCTCTTTGGAGATTGCCAACTTATACACAGCCCCTTTAGAAGAAGCCATCAGAGCCCTCCCTCTTAGAGGCTTAGACGACTTTGTCACCAACCCTACCCTGATTGATGAACACCTAAAGGCTCTCACTGATTCCATGAGGAAAGTGGCCTCTGACAATCTTCCTCACAAGCGTTTTCCTTCTCATGTGACGCCAGCCTGGAGCGATGAGTTAAAGGGGGCCCAGAGAAAAGCTAACTCTGCCTATAGACAGTGGAAGGCAGCTGGCAGGCCAAGAAATGATGAACATCCTCTACGTGCCAATTATAAAGAAGCCAAACGCCAGTTCCTGGTGTGCCTAAGAATGCATCGCAAAGAGCTGCATGATCAGTTCTTTGCTTTTCTTAACCTCCACAGCTCCAACTCCAGGAAACTCTTCCGTGACATCCGGAGGTCAAGTGGTCATGTTGCTGAATCATCCCCTGTTCTTACTTTCAATGGTGCCACTTATACAGGTGACAATATCCTAACAGGTTGGGCATCCTATTTTAGCAAACTTGCTACTCCCTCTTCTCATGACAGCTTTGATTCATCCTTCCAATCTGATATCCACCATGAGTTTCTTCAACTAGCCGACCAGCTACCAGGTGACCATATCTCCCTGTCCATCAACCAAATTGTTCAGGCTGTTAAATCTCTGCCATCTCACAAAGCCGCGGGTCCCGATGGAATTGAACCAGAACATCTCCGGTATGCTTGCCCTCTCTTACTTGACCATCTTTGCATTTTATTCAATGCCATTCTAGCCACGTGCCACATCCCCGCTTCCTTCCTTGAAGGTTACATTATCCCCATCCCAAGGGTCACAATAAGGATCTGTCCATCCCATCTAATCACAGGGGTATTTCCACGCTCTCCAATGTTAGCAAAGTCTTTGAAAAGCTTGTCCTGGGGCTTCTTTCTCCTGTCACCTCCATCAATCCCCTGCAAGGTGGATTCCGCCCTGGATGTAGCTGTCTCCACTCTGCATTCATACTGCAAGAAACCATCCAGCACTTGAGGGATCAGAAGAAAGCTTATGTAGCTTTTCTTGACGTCTCATAAGCCTTTGACACGGTTTGGCATTAGGGACTGCTGGTAAAACTCCATCGGAAAGGTATCCCCCATCGTCTGTGGCACCTAATTAACAATTCTTACTCCAATGCCTCGTCCTCAGTCCTTTACTCTGGCTCACATTCTCGTTCCTTCCCCCTCCGTCAAGGCGTTCGGCAAGGGGCCATCCTCTCGCCTCTGTTATATTCTGTCTTTGTGGACGAGCTGCTCGATATTCTGTCTGAATCTGGTTATGGGGCTATGGTCGGTGACAACTATTGTGGCGCCCCGATGTACGCAGATGACCTTGCCTTAATTGCGGAATCCCCTGAAGACCTCCAAGCCATGCTGGACCTTGTGTCCAACTATGCTCGTAGATGGCGCTACAGCTTCAATGCACTGAAATCTGCCATTATGGTCTTCGGTGAGGCCCCGAGAGCTCATGCTGCTGCTAGGAACTCGAGGCAGTGGACGCTGAATGGGACTGTTATCCAGGAAGCAAATGAGTACCACCACCTGGGTGTCCTGCGAACTGTCAATCCTTCCTCGTTCCCCAGGACATCTGGCCGCAGTGCTTTTTTTGCACTTAATGGAGTTGGCTCGTGCTCTGGTTGTCTCCATCCAATCACGTCATATCGTCTTTACCAAGCTCTTTGTTTACCCATCACCCTCTACGGTTCTGAATTATGGTGCCTCACCAAGACAGAGCTTGAGAGGGCACACTCCAAAATCCTTCGTACCATCCAAGGTTTGCCAACCCGGTGCCCGTTACCTGCTCTATGTACCCTTCTTGGCTCTCGAAGCATCTCATCCTTCTTAGCCCACAGACAACTAGCCTTTGTTTAATAACTCCATCGCCATCATGGACTCTTCTGCACTTCCACGCAAACTTTTGGAATTCCGCATCAGCTGTAATCCTAAGTCTGGCTGCATTCCTGAGTGGTCCAAACTGCTCAATTCTCTGAACCTACCCTCCATCTCATCCTTCTTAGCCTATTTGACAATCAGCGTGCACACAATAGCTGAAAATCCTCAACTAAGCGTCTCCTCTCCATCCAGTCAAACCTGTCACTCGTTAATGACTGCCTACATCTTCCTATTGGATCGTGCGATCTCCCACTTGGGAAGCCTGCCCCTCATTGGGCCATGACACTAGCAGACATCCACAAGACCCGGCGCAATAACTTTCGCATAAGACTGCTCACCGGTTGCGATGGTTTGGAGGCAGATGCAAGCCGCTTCAGGCAGCGTCGGAACGGGCGCTCTCCGAACGATCCCTCCTGCAAACTGTGTGGAGCTCCTCGGGAACACTCTCTGCACTTTGTAGCCTCCTGCCCCGCCCTAGCCCTGCTGGGATGTCGCGTCGATCTGATTGGGGGAGGCCCCTTCCTCCGTGAAGGACGCTCTTCCGGATCCAACACGGGACCCTCACCGCTTTTTCAGTGTCATAACGGGTGTGGATTGGGATTAACGATATCGACATTCGGCTATTTTGTATTGACTTCCTGGATAGTTTAAGATCTCGCAGAAACTCCTTGTTGCTGAACTCTGTGTAGTTTTCGCAGTCCCTATTCTTAGGGTACTCACCTTTAGTGGAGATTACAAAGAAGAAGAAGAAGATTTCTGGTTTGTGGCGCATGGAGCTAGCTAGCTAGCTGGCCGGAGGGGCCGAGCTCCTGCATAGTCTCGTACCCAGACGTTCACGGGCGCGGGCCGGGGCGCCCGCGCGCGCCGGGCGTGAACGTACGTACGTACGTCTGAGCATGCACGAGACTAGGCTCTGGAAGGCATCACGTGCACTATACAAGTCTCTAGCTCTAGCAGAGAGGAGCAATATAGCCGCCCACAGTATTTAAGCTGAATCTTTCCGCATCACAGTTCCACACTCGCAAGACAAGGTTTTTGAGTGGGTGTACCCAACCGTACCCTCGAAGGTTGTGGAGACATAAGCGTTCTTTGGGCCAGATACCGTATAACTTTGCATAACTTCCGTATTCTTCTCCATGAAACGACGTATGTATGTGGCGCTCTGCAGATCTGGCGCCATGCCATATTTGACGGACGCGTGATAGCTTCCGACCTCCTCGCCTCTAGCGAAGTAGAAATGGCTGCCATTCTTACTGATTGGGAAAAGCAGCACATAGAGAGCATCCAACTGCTGTTACAGAAAGCAACTGAAGAAGTGAAGGCCTTTGAAGAGAAGGAAAAACGTATCAGCAGCGCCGAAAGTGATCTTGCTGACTACTCCCAGGACTGGTTGAAGTTTAGACATTTTGTTCTAGATTTGTACTCGGTACTTGACTACGTCTGGTATCTGCTGTATTGTCATTTTTCGAACGGTGGAAATGTAGACTTCACCAGAAAAGGAAGAATGTTGGGGTTTCCTTCAAAGCCATCGGGAATAAAGGTATCAGCACACCACGCTCAGGATCAAAAATCAAAATTTGTCAATGATTGGCTAAAGCAGATTTCTAAGGATACATTTGGTGAAGGAAGTCATTTATATCGTATAGTTAGTGATTGCGTATTGGAAGTGCAGCCAAAGATACCAGTTGATGCAAGTGGACATGGGCCAAACACTCCAGCCTGTCCCACTCTAGGCAGTGATGAAGAAAGCTTCCTTCTGCTCCATTTCTATCGCAATTGTGCTGCTCATAGAGATTTAGTTCGCTTTGCACCAAGTAAGTCATATGCTGAAATCAACCAAAAGACAAGAGAAATCAAGCTGGTGACTGAAATAGAAGAGAGGGATGGCTACCACTATCACAAAATGCAACGTGGCTACTGGATCCAATTGCCAGAAATCATTGGTCAAGGTGAGCCCAGGCTCTTACTAGATACTCTCAAGCAAATGAATCGCTTTGTACATAGAACAACCATTACGCTACTCAAAGCTGCATTACTTGTTACGCCTGCTCATGAAAGCTTGCAGAAACTTGCCACAGATTATCCAACACATGCACCGATACTTCCTTCCCCAAAGAAAGTGAAGAATCCACCAGACAAGAATAAAAAAATGGTGCTCAATGAATATAAACAGAAATTGGGATTGGATGAACTTAAAGTAACTTTGAACCCAGAAGCTAAGGCTCACCCTGACAAGAACCAGTTTTTTATAGCATCCTATAAACTTGTTGTATCTACACAAGATGGTCAAAAGATCGTTGAATTTGACAGCGGTGAATGTACTGAAAAAGGAATAGATAAATCGCTAACAAAAGCTGCAGAAAAGATTCTAGAAGATTTATTTCGACTGGGACTGGTTATAAGTGAATAATTTTGTTACGTCTCTATCAAACTCTGTGTGGAAGTCTATATTAGGTGGACTACTTTAGTATTACTGTATGCATGTATATGGTTATGTGTTAGGGTTGTGTAGTACATGTAGCATGATGCTGTGATTATGATGTGTTTGGAGTTCACACTTCTTTTGCTGCATAGCTAGGTATTTTCTTTCCCTATTCAAGCTTTCTGTAGTCACCTAGGCAGGGCCTCACATGCTTGTTGCACCTGTCGATTTCCTGTGTCCTTGGACCTACCTGACTTTACAGCATTTTGTCGCTTATGTCATTCCAATGCTTTGTGTTTGCCACCATTCCATTTGGTTGAATATATGTTGTATCACATTTTCCTGTTAGGATGTTGTGCAATTTTAATTGGATCACTGGTTGTGTAAGTATTTAAGTCTGTTCTGTTCCGTATAATAGTATCGAAATGACTGTGTTTTGAAGAGAGTTTTAATCCCCAAGAGTTGCGAAGTCTAGTGCCGTGGCGTGTGTTGCTAGGGCGGAGTCTATGACACTGTAATAATAAGTTTGTCTTAAATGATGATTGAGTGTGTAATAGGAGTGCAAGCATAATTGGAATTTATAACCTTCTGTTCTCCATGCAGAGATATCGATGAGTGTTCTAAACCGTGTATATTAATCGAGAATAGTGTATATACCTGGTAGTTAGAGTTAGGATGATAACTTAGAACTTCCATATCTAGTATAGCTCACCGCTAAAAAGGAAAGGTAATTTTTGACAATGGATTGGTTGCTGGAATTGCATCATCTTTTTTACTACACAGCTTTTGTAAGGGAACAATGTTCTGCTGACTAATACCTTACATGGCTATCATGGTATACAGTGTACCATGTTTCGTTGCAGCCACAGGTAGTTGGACTTTGTTTCTCTGGAATTACATCCTCAGACTTGAGGCTGGTCTAGATCTCAGCCCACAAATCTGGGCTATATTGTAATTCTGGCACCGCTACTACATGTTGTAGGGACTACAGGACCACTGGAATCCCTGAGCGTGTTCTTGTGTTCCCCTCATTCTCTCTCTCTCTTCCCCCTCCCTCCCTCCTCCACCTCGATCGAGAGCTCTTCTGATCTGCCTGACATTACAGGTTAGGACTACCACGTGACCTACCTCTAGACTACCGCAGGCTCTTGCTGACTAGTTATTGTTGGGAAGGATCCAGACTGAAGACGTGACATGGCTATATAGATGAACTCCACAGAATTAGAACTTTTAGCTGCAGTGTTAATTTTTACTCCAGCCAGCATATATGCCATTTTCAAATTTAGCTGCTGCAAAGTGAAACTCCGCACTTGGCAATTAATGAACATTAGATGAGGTTTAGAGTCTATGTATGGAATACTTCATTGGCCTCTGCCTTGTGCTCGGCAATTAAAGTGACTCAATCTAAATGTCTAAGTATGTCTTAGCCTCGTTCCCAGGCTCTCTCCGTTTTTCTCACTTTTTCCTACTTCCGCTTCCTGTTTGTGGGCGGGATGCAAAAACCTAGGAACAAGGCTGAGTTTGTCCAATGTAGCTACCTAACTCGTTTGTAGCTACCTCACTCACTCGTGCATGTGCACAATGTAGCTACCTCACTCATGTGCGTAATTATAGCTACCTCACGCACTCATGGATGTGTCTATGTACCTACCTCACAAACTCGTGCATGCATGCACAAGTGAGTGAGGTAGTGAGCACATGGTTGGCAAAAATGGTATAAGGCATTGAGGCAGCTGCTAACTGCATGGTACCACTAATACTGCTATAGATTTCAAAGTACATGAGTAATATTTAACTGCTCTTTTATGTCAGTATGGCTAAGCCTCATACTGGTACCACAGTTCAGAGGCTAGGTACCCCAGATCAGAGGCTAGGTACCACAGTTCAGAAGCTTGGTATCACATATCTAGCTATTGACTACTGGTTACAGTTCTTGATGAGTGTGTCTGATGAGAATGTCGTGGATCTGCATCCTGGGGGGCGAGGATAGGGCGTAGATCACCGCACTAGTGACATCCTCGGACTCCAGCACCTGCAGAGAGCACGAGGTAGTGGAAGGCAGGGATAGACCCAGCAACAGAAGAGGAGAGTATGAGTACTGTAGGCGTGCTTTCTTCGCGAGACTGATTTTTGCTATATTCACAATGGAATCTCTGACCGCAAAATTTAATACTCGCGAATTACAGCATTAAGTATGTAGACTATGCAGTGCGTGACCCTGAATCGCTAATTTAAAATTCTGCAAAATGTTGGGCTGCATGTATCAGACAGGATTTGACAATATTTTAGTTCCGCAAGAGTATACTACTCTGTCGTACCTGGTTGCCATAGTCCTTCTTAGCTTGCTCCATATCCTCCACTTTGTGCATCCGACCTTGAAACTCTGTCCGTACCATTCCTGGTGAAATAGCCTAGGGCAGAATAGCCAATGAGAACATGAACAGGAATGTAAGGGAAAAGTGGCACACAAAATGCCATTACATTTCTACTATGCAAATGTACACCATTGTGGGGGCGAGCATTTGCAAGAATTGTGACTAGGTAGAAAGAAAGTATTGTGTCCCGACGCTGCCTGTTCTGGCTTTACTCTGGAGTCTCCACTTGAAGATCTCATTAGCTGCTGCTCTCAATTGTGCTGTGTGTCCCAGTGCAATCTGTACTCTGCAGTCTCAGCATCTTGCAACTGAAGTTCTATTGTGGGTACCTCTCCTGTTGTTTGTTGCTCAGGGCAGCACAAGCGTGCGATGTCAAAGGTCGCTTTGCAACAATGGGCATGTCTATCATTTCTGGCTTCAACAGATACAAACCACATTGACAATGACTATGAGGGGCTCATTTACCAATTACGTACATGAGAAATAGATATCAGTAGTTGTCATGATCACCGAAGTCCATCTTGCTATAGAGCTAGGAAAAAGCTGATCACTGATATTGGATTACTCATTGATTATAGAGTAGAAAGAACAAAACTTTAGCTCTGGCATTGTGCATGACTCACTCACAATTATACCCTACTCCACTTATAAATTTGTTTTACCAATGCTTTACCTTACAATGTTGCTACTAGTAAAATACCATCAGAGTAGCAGACATGTCATGGTAGTGAGAGACTCACGGTGACTCTGACGTTAGACTTCTTCTCCCTCAGCTCCTGTCGCAGACCTTCTGTTATGGCTGTGATGGCAAACTTGGTGGCAGAGTAGAAGTGTACACTGGAAATTGGGACCACGCGATGGCCACCCATGCTATTGAGCAGGACGATGTGTCCCTCCTTCTCCCCCCTCTCCTCCAGCTGCTTGAAGAACTCTCGAGTGCACACGCACACTCCGAGGATGTTCACCTTTCAGCAAAAAGGGAGAGAATAGCAACAGTGGCTGTTTATTTTAGGATGGTGAGTCAGGCCTATTATCAGTACAATTAGCTGTACTCAGCTGTGATGATCGTTGCGTCTCTTTTTCCCCTCCTACTGTAGTTATACTGTCCATTAGCCTCGTTCCCAGGCTCTAGTGGAGGGGAGAGTAGAGCCTGGTACACACTGTCCACACATGCGCAAGAATTTACGGAACAGGGCCAGTAAACGTGTCTGCGAATGAACTCAGTCACATGGCGAGGAGTAGTACGGAGGCAGTATACAGGTATAGTAAGCGGAAGAACTTGACACTGTCTGATTTTTGGTTTTCTACAACTGAAAAGGCTTTCAAGAATAGCAAAACTACCTGTAATTAAGGTTTATGGTAGGTGTCTTACCATAGAATTTCCGCCCACACAAGAGCCTGGGAACGAGGCTAACTGTCCATCTGATACTGTGCAGACAAGTTTCGAGGGGGAAGGGGGGAAATCCCCCCTAACCTAAGTCTCCCTCTCCCTAAATTTCAGACAAGACATCAGTATTTTTGTGCTAAAACAACTGCAAATATTGTTAATAAAGTCAAGAATGTAAACATTCTCTGGGGGGGGGGGGGGGGGGGCAGGCCTAGTGGTTCATGCTTCAAAGAAGCCCAGAGCACATGTACCACACTCTCACATTCAGCCCCACATAATATACACTGGATGATGGAAGGAATTGCTTAGAAACACCTTCAACGCAGAGATCACTTTGAGGACTGCAGCACACCATGACCAAATCGATCGGATACCAATTAGGAGCTGTCCTCAACCTCCCCCAAAGCGACTAAAGCTGGATGGAAGAAACAGGAATCTCTGAAGATGAGTTCACACAGGCTATGGCTGACCTCAAGCAGGAGTATTCAACGTCAAAGAAAAGTCGGAATCAGGCTGAACTTGACTTCTGCTGAAGTTCACTCGACTCGTAGCACATGGCCTCAGAAGTCAGAAGGTAATCAGACGTTGAGTGTCACTCCCTGTAATGATGGCAATTCCAAAGAGATTTGCAAGATCTGCAGATGCATTGACTCATGCCTCATACATCGACCAGCGGTTTTACTGACATTATCGGTACAGCCTTAATATCAGCAGGATGTAACCTTCAAATTTCGGGATCAACAGAATTTTGGAACTAGTTCAATCTTAGTGAATCTTTGCGTGTTCAACTCACCTCCAACATATCTTTCCACTCAGCAGTACTCCCACTCAGCAGTGGAGCATCGTGAGACAGACCGGCATTGTTGACACACACATCTACCCCTCCAAAAGAGGCTCTGGCAGCCTCAAAAACAGCGGCTACCTCTCCATCTTGTCTGACATCACATTTCACCGCTTGTAGCCTTCCAGAACTTGACTTCTGCTGAAGTTCACTTGACAGTGCCTGGATTGAGGAGTCAGGTATCAGAACGGTAAGTAACTTCAAGACATGATTTTCTCTGAATCCCTGTATTAAAAATAAAATTGTAGCATATGTGACCTCCTGAGCAAGACCCAGCACTTCCTATACAGCCTACAGTTCTTGAGAATTTCTGATTATCATATCATATCGCACAACTATTAGTATGGGTAATCACATGGATTTGAGTGCGATTTGGGAATAATTGCATGAGCAATAGGTAAGGTAATGCAAGGTTGCAGCCTATTGCAAATGCAACTATTCCCAAATGGCACGAGAATCCATGTGATTCCATGTTAATCACATATCAATGCAGTTCCTATAGTTCACAAAAAGTGTGCAATTATGGAAATAATCGCACTCTTATCTATTGGGGTAAATGTACTGTTACTAATATAGTATGTGATTAGAAGTTTCTTGTTGCAGTAAAATGTGTAGGCCAATCTATTTTGTACTTTAATGCACACTGTAATTCAGAGGTGGAAATTGAAATATGCTGAAATGGCCTAAATAACAGATACTATCAATGGAGAGTGTAGATGGTTGTGACGTCACATGCAAGTGCTCTCCATATGTGCACGCTGCACACCTCAATCTTGGTGATGTTCCTGGAACACCCCACAACATTCATTCCGAGCTCTGCTAGTCGCCTGGCCACGTCGTACCCGATACCCGACGATGCTCCCGTCACTAGGGCACACTTCCCTCTCCATTGCTCCATGCCTGGGTAGCTGCAGGTACTTGACTGTTGTTCAGTAGCCATGCTGCAAATTATCGGATTCAAAAAAGAAAGGGTCTATATTAATGTTAATTAACCAGGCCTATTCGTGAATTTTATAATAAATGCAGGTCTGCAGGTCAGATTCCACTTGCATGTAGCCAGCCTTCCAAGCCGGGCTATGTCGCCTAACTCTGGCAGTTCCACGGTTTAGGTGCTTTAGTGTCCTGAGACGAATCATGATCTGGTATCATGTCCATGAACCTTGAACCTTTGCAATGCCGCAAGGGGCGTGGTCACCTTCGCGTCCTTAGTCCTGCGCATGCGTGAATGACGGCACTGCGGTCGTCACATGGAAAAATGGCGTTGTGTAATTAGGGTAGTCTGACGGCGTCACCATTGTAGCCGCTTCTCTCTTTTCTACTTCCCAAATCCCAACTAAACAAGAGCGAATGTGTGTTTGACTCCTACCCACCCGTTTCAAGCTTTCCAACAGCAAAAATACTCGTAAGTTTGGGGAAAATTCCACGGGTGGGGGTGTGTTTCGAGAGATAACGGTTTCAGGGGGGTCGTTGAAAGCGAATTAGTTGATGCAGTGTGGAATAACTTATTTTTGAGTTTATAACGTAAGAACCGCGTAGACTAAGTGGACACAAACCCTGTAAGTTCTAGCTTCTTAGCTTTCTGTCACACTGAGTTGTGGGATGTTTCTGCCAGCCTTGTAGCCTGGTGGGAGTTCAAGCCAATTGGTAGCCACATATTTGAATAGCTGTTGGAAGAAAGAGCATCAGTGTTGAACAAAATGGTAAGTATTGGAAATTGAGTGATCGTTAATTAGAATAATTATCAATTTTGGCAATTTAATGCTGATACTTGGTAGTGAATGAGTGGTACAGTGCTAATCACTTGCTCTGCTCATAGCCAGCCCATTTACCTGTAGAGTAACCACTTTGGACCTGTTTTACAGGGTCTATCACCGCTCCGTGAGTAAATAAACGATATGTATATAAATTATATTATAAGCTTCAGTAACGTTCCTATCGCGTGGCACACATAGACATGTCACCAAACCAACAATGAACGTTCTAGCTTGTACCGCTGTTGCTCCACATGTCAGAATAGTAGTCAGCCTAACCTCAATACTCAGAACTTACACGGATGTATTACATGCAATACTTTGTACTACTGCTATTCTACAATGTGCGTCCCAAGTTAAGATGAAGCTTAAGAATCGTGTTTGCCACAGGTAGTTGTGAATGTGTACATGTACTTCAGGATGAAACAGATGCCCTTTTAAAAGCATTATAATGTGGGATTAACTTATGACTCGTCATGATATTGAATTACTTAGTTGTTTGATCACCTATATAATTGCTAAATTTACCACTTGGACAGTTAAATGGTATAGGGACAGACAGCTGAATGGTATGGGGGCAGACAGCTGAATGGCTTGGTTTAGGTACATTGTATTACCAGTTCCTTTTGTTGGCATTATAAATACTTGTCACTTTCAGTGTGGCTATAGATACACGTACATGTAGTACTCCATGTAGGTCTTGTGAGTAGATCATGTGACTTCCTTATATTATAGTGAGGAGTTTGCACAGATCTTGTATCACGGATTTGAAAAAGCAAGCAACCAATGAAATACAGTCTGACGTGCTCCTTGTCATTTGCTTGGCATAGATGTATGCACACGTAACACACACACACACTCACAGAGGTCTGACTGAACGCTGCTGGACCCTCCTCCCTCGCTCACGCACACACTGATCATGGACACCTACCCTGACCCTGCTCTGGTCGGGAAGGCCTTCGTGAAGCAGTACTACACCCAGATGCACCGCGACCCCAGTCAGATGCATCGCTTCTACCTCGAGCAGTCCTCCTTTGTTCATGGAGGGTCCGAGATGGGGAGCGAAGAACCTGTGATAGGGCAGAAGGTGGGCATCATTTGGAGTATTGGATACTACTATTGGAGCATAGTACTCTTGTTCTCGTGCACTGACCTCTGACCTCTGTTTGACCTGCTGAATGGTCCAGTGATATAACATTAGTACAAGTACACTGTACATGTACTTGTGTTTTTGCCAGCCAGGTGTGTACTAGTTTTGTGCCCAGATGTTCACCCTCCCCCCAAACCTTCCCCAATGAAAGAACTTCTGGTGTTCTAAGCGAAATTTCTCTTCACAGACTCCATATTTGCTAAAAATAAATCTCAGATGGGATTGTATGGTCACTGTACATGTGTGTGTATACCGTAGCTACTAGAAGTTTGCAGGCCAAGATACGTCAAGCTAGTTTAGTATGTTGTGCCTAGACGTGAAAAAGTAGTTATGTGGTGATGTTTCTGTTTTGTAAGCTCTGGCAGCAAAAACTGGAAGTGCACTACGAAATTATCGAGTTGGGAGCTCTGCAAGATGAGAAGTTGAAGTCTTCACTTCCAAAAATGTAGAAAGCACTACGAATCTGGTTACACACACAGTTTGGTAGACATTATTTTTGTATGTACATGTACATTGTACATGTACTACATTTTTATTGTCCGCCACTGTACAATGTATTTTCAATGAGTGTAGCACCTGGGGTTCAACAGCAACTGCTAGGTGAAAGCTACAGAGGCTACATGCAGCTGTGACATGCACTGCAAGTCTGCAGGTCATGCAAGGAAAAAACAAAACTGCTGTTTGTACACAGCTGCGCAGCACCAACCATTGCTGACACAGTAGAGCTTCAAATGGCTATATACTTGTACACAGAATTAAAGTATACAGGAAGCCCTGAGAAAGTTTCTATGTACATGTACATGTATGAAGAACTCGTACCCATGCAATATTACATGCACACTCATACACGCACACACACACACCTCCCTCAGGCGATCCATGACAAGATCTTGTCCCTGGATCTGCAGCAGGTGCATGCTAAGATCAAGCAGGTGGACAGCCATGCTACCCTCGGCAATGGCATCGTCATCCAGGTGGGTATAGCAATAATATCATAATATTGTGATATTCGAAGGTCATTATAATATTGTAGCGGCAATAATATCTCAATATAATCGTCAACCTTCAATTTGAACACATTGACAGTCTGATGTACATGTATACATATGCGCACACACGCTTCTAAATATTGCCCGGGTGGCAGTATTATCTTTGCTCATTTTTCGTCAGCATCCTTTTCTAATGTCTCCCAACACTATTAATAATAGCATGACAAAAAATGGGCCCAGCTGGGCCATGAGAGTACTAGCCAGATACTCTTACCCACTGAATCCCTTTGAGAAGATGATGCACATGTCTTAAACTCCCAGTAGCTGGGTTGTGCTAGCAGACTACATGTATGTGTATAGTATGGCCCTCCCAAGAACAGAGGAGGGACTGGTATCTTTTCTCACATACATGTAGGGTACATGTATAGTTGTGCGTACATGTAGGTGAGCACAGGTGTAGTTCTCAGACACCGAGGAAAGGCAGCGAATCAGTACTTGTAGCTAATCTTTAGGGCTCATCGGTGCCACAAACTGAGCACTGAAGTAGCGTCGCTGGTACATGTAAAAGGTAAAGAAATTGACACAGTCATTATACACATGAAGTGACCAACGTCCAGCCTAGATGTACATGTACATGTATATGACAGGCCCTGTAGGTGCCCGTAGCCTCGCTGTGCATCACCCCCTCTTGACCCCTCCATTGCAGGTGACGGGTGAGCTGTCGACAGGCGGTCATCCCATGAGGGCCTTTGTGCAGACCTTTGTCCTGGCTCCCGAGTCGCCCAAGAAGTACTACGTCCACAACGACATGTTCCGTTACCAGGACGACGACCTTGTCAGCGAGAGTGAGACAAACGACGGACCGGGTATGTTGGAGTGTTTCCTCTGCTATGGGGAGAAGTAGCCGTGGTCCCAGGCCTGCACCCCGGCTTTAGTCATCTGTGGTACAAGAAGTGACGTGTATAGGCCTGGTAAAACTCAGCATGTGATATTGCATTTACGTGATAAGGTGGACACACGGTGGGTAGTACCAGATGTAAGTAGTGAGCATGGGAGCTGTGAGCTAACTGATTTAGCACAGATGGTTTTTGGATATGACATCGGATGCTGCTTTAGAGTATACGGAGTATGCAGAGTGTACATGTACCTCAGCTCGGCATTCCTGGAGAAGACTGCAGAGTACTTGTAAGTCAATGCGGTCCAGACGAGCAATCCTCGTATCCAGTCAGCCACATGTGATAGCTACATGTATCATGATTTGCTTGTAGCCTACCGCTCCTCGTTCACTGCTCTATCTGTACTGTTCCTTCTTTTGTGGAGGGATCCTCTAGGTAAATTATGTAGAAGTATAGCTATTCATCATCACCTACATGTACAGGGTTTCATTTAGGGGGGGGAGGGGGCATTCACCCCACCGTGAAAACTTTGTGACCCCCCCTTGGGAATTGCAACCCTTCAAAATTGAATACTGCCCACTGTACGCACGCCCCCCCAAAATGTCTTCTGACGTGCTCCCCCTTGGAGATTTTTCTAAATGAATTCCTGAATTGTACATTGTATATGTCTTTTATTGATTTGGGCTGTGAGTTATCGCGGATTAATATTCATTATCACCCCTCACTATTTTCGCCTAGCCTTCTAATTAATCCCCACCATTTTATCCGTTTCTGTGCAGGTGAGAGTGAAAGTCTTCCTGCTGTTGAGCTGACGTCGGCTGATGAAGGGGAATTCCCCCCGGCTCACCACTCGGAGGGGACGTTGCCTGAGAGTGGGAAGGAGGAGGGGATGTACGCTGGTGAGGAGGCGGGGCTAGGGGGCGGGGCTGAGCAGGGATTACCGGAGCCGACCGCTGAGATTGGGGGAGCCGGAGGGGGAGCCACGTGGGAGCACTACGAGGGTGAGTTCCAGAGTGTAGGAATTGGGTGTTTAATGAGCTAGCTCATGTACGTAGCACACCATAAAAAGTGTAAACTGGCCCCATTCACCAGATCCAGCAGGCCTGACGGAGCTACAGCAGAATGGCATCGGGGGAGAGGAGGGACGTGAGGAGGGGAGAGATACCCCTACCCAGCAGACTCCCCTGCAGGAGTACGTCGACCCCCCGGGTCATGTGACTGTGGCAGAAGTGGAAGCTGCTGCGGAACAGGGTGGGTTTCCGTCCAATGAGCCGCAGGAGGTGGAGGTACCCAAAGGTGGGTGGAGTTTTCCAGGCCCATCAGTAACACTACTATGGGATGCATGCATTAGAGGGGTGCTTTATTTAGAGTAGCACTACTATGGGACGCATGCATTAGAGGGGTGCTTTATTTAGAGTAGCACTACTATGGACTCATGCATTAGAGAGGTGCTTTATATAGAGTAGCACTACTATATGGGACTGATGCATTACAGAGGTGCATGCCTTATTTAGAGTAGCACTACTATGGGACTCCTGCATTAGAGAGGTAGCGTAGCACTACTATGGGACTCATGCATTGGAGGAGTGTGTACAGAGTGCATGGACGGGCTCATATACAGAGTTAATTGTACCCACACTGGTCAGCAGTGGTTGGGTCTAGCTGACCACCTTGCAACGAAGATTACTTTAAAAACCAGCTGGATACTAAATCATCTAACTGACAGCAACAGATCAGTTCAGACTAAAGCATTATTTCTGTCTGGGCATCGCAACACTAGCTGGACACTCCTTAGCCTATTTGGGCCTGCAAGCTTCACTGTGCTCGTGGCTATAGTGGCATAGTAACATAATGATGTAACTTGGCACAGTCCCCGATGATCTATTGACTCCATTCTCTTTCTCACTCACTGACTCCCACACTCCCACACACACACACACACACACGCAGGCACAGGGACATGGGCAAGCCGACTGACCCATGGTTTTCCTGCCGGAAGCACTCCAAAACCGGTTGTGGCCCAGGTTCCACGCCCCCGGCCTGTCAGCAGTACAGTAAGTGTATGCGGTGTTGTGCAGTCTCATCCCCAGACCCATATTGACAGTCTCATTCCCAGACCCACATTGACATTTATTTGCTACATGTACTGTGGGCCTGATACATTTTCTCATGTGTGATGTGTTGGGTAGAAGGGTGAATTTTATGTGGGTGAGGACAGTTGCATTTCTCAGACAGGGAAAGAAGACAGCCTACATGTACATGCACATGTACATTGTACATGTATTTGTACATGTGCCACAGACAAAGTACAATGCTTCCAGCTAGTGGTTGAGAATTGCAGCCATCTTTTGATCTAACCCTGAGCAATGTACATGTACAATACAATGTACCTTAGAGTAATTGTGGACATGGGTCACTGGAAGCAGTGTCAATTTCAGCCTACAACTAGTGACTAGCTGGTCCACAGGACAGCTGGTCTAGTCCTCAGGGGTGGTCTAGTCTTCAGGACAGCTGGTCGTCAGGACAGCTGGTCTAGTCCTCAGGGGTGGTCTAGTCTTCAGGACAGCTGGTCTGGTCCACAGGACAGCTGGTCCTCAGGACAGCTGGTCTGGTCCACAGGACAGCTGGTCTAGTCCTCAGGGCCAGGACAGGTGGTCTAGTCTTCAGGACAGCTGGTCCTCAGGACAGCTGGTCTGGTCCACAGGACAGCTGGTCTGCTCCTCAGGACAGCTGGTCTAGTCCTCTAGTCTCCAAGGGATAGTTGGTCTGCTCCTCAGGACAGCTGGTCTAGTTCTCAGGACAGCTGTCTGCTCTTCAGGACAGCTGGTCTAGTTCTCAGGACAGCTGGTCTGGTTGGCTAGTCCCCTAAGTCAAGTGGTAATCTCCTATCTTGTGTACTGTACTAGCAGGTTGTTACAGGTACATGTACATGATTATTAGATGCAACTTGTGTTGGTGGGCCTTTTAGCAGACATGTCTTGTCACCTGAATAGGAGTAGATTGAATACAATGTGTCAACAGGGGACAAGTGTGCAGCTGCTAAGAGGCAGTAGCATAATAGAATCTTCATACAGTGAATATTGTATGATGTACATGTACATGTAGGTGGGTGTGAACACTGCTCAGCGAGTGTAGGGACTCATTAGGAAATTGATCGGTGCTATTTCGTATTCGGCTGTATTTTGTGACTTATGAAACTAAGTGAAGAGAGTTTGTACACACACGCACACACACATACACACACATACATACACACACACACACACACACACACACAGGTGGTGACTTCCCAAGCCCTTCCCCAGCGTGATCAAAGACCAAGAAGAATGGAGACTTCTTCCCGAGGCGGCCCGCCCACTGGCAAAGACTCCTCGCGGAAAGGCATGTCTGTGAGTCCACGTGATGCTCCGGATACCTTCCAAATTTTCGTAGGAGGTCTGCCTACTCATACAACGGAAGACGAATTGAAGTCTGTGTTTAATTCTTATGGTACCATTATTGAGGTGCGTGTGAACCCCAAGAACTTTGCTTTCGTCGTTTTCGATAACCCGGACTCCGTTCAGAAGATCATCAGTCAGAAGGATCAGATACACTTGCGGCAGAAGAATTTGAACATTGAACCGAAGCGACCCTCTGCTCCACGATCGGGAGGTGCTGGGAGTCGGGGGAAACCCCTTCTGAACCAGGGCTCTGGTGGTGGAAAGCCGCAGAGAATTGGCAAAGTCGCTAAGCGCTAAGGAGGACAGTTATGGAAAAAGGAAGTAATGTTCTATTCACGAGTGCATCCGTTGTAGGAGTAATGGATGGTTTATTTAGGAAAATAATAATATTATGGCATACATGCTGTACAGTAATGTTCATTTGTGAACCTTTATTATTTTAATCACTGCCAAAATATTATACTGCCATTAGTAATAATTAGTGTTTTAACAGAGCCATAGATTTTAGTCTCGTTCCCAAGTTGACAGCCGTGTTGTCGTATCTGGAATGTGCCATTAGTAATAATTAGTGTTTTAACAGAGACATAGATTTTAGTCTCGTTCCCAAGTTGACAGCCGTGTTGTCGTGTCTGGAATGTGCCATTAGTAATAATTAGTGTTTCATAGATTTTAGTCTCGTTCCCAAGTTGACAGCCGTGTTGTCGTGTCTGGAATGTAGACGCGACGTGACGACGCGTCTTCGCGGCGCGGCCAAACATGCGTACATGTACAGTACAAATGTCGTGCTCAGAAAGCCGATTCATTTGTGCACTTGTGCGTATTGCTGACCTTAGGCACGGTATTGGCTAGCTAGTGAACATACAGTCGGCTCTGGACGTTCTGATATGGAAACGCACGAGCGGGTGTACGCGGGCTCACCCCTGTGGAACATGGCGTTTATATTGCTGATGGTTTCAGGACCGAAGCTCTGTCTTGGTGAGTGATGTTTGTTATTGTGTGTGGTACTATAGAATACAGTGCTAGGTTTACTGCTACTGTGCTTGGCATGCAAGCCGAACTTGTGTGGAGGACTACATGTTCCAGAGATGATAATTGTTTACTACACACTTTGGGAATACAAATTATAAGTTTGCATCTAGCTACATGATGTACGGTGTAAAGAACTGGTGACACTAGCCTGAGAAATGCCAGCTGCGCATTCATAGAAAGTGTAGGTATTGAAGTCCATGGGATTACAGTGTGGGACTATGCTACTCTGCACAAGGAAATAAATGCAATGATAAAGTTACATTTATTTTAGATATTAATATATGAAGCTCTTAACTTGGTATTATATATATTATACATCCTATATGATACAGTGGGTGTGTGCCCCACGCTCTCTGTCTCGCTGTTCCTGCTGCTCCCTGCTTTTTATTGCTCTTCTCCCTGTGTTTGCTTCCCGCTGTTGTTCACATACAGCACTTAGTAAAATTTTCTGCACGGTATATATTGGATACGAAAAATTTCCGCTTGTATCAGATACAAAACACCAAGATATGCGGTATCTTTGCACAAATAGAAGTACTAAATTCACGACTGTGTGGGGCAACGAGGGAACCCCTATTATTTAGTCACTTTGTATTGTACATCAGTTTTGCTGTTGTCACCATTATAGCTCGCATGTACTAGCAGACCCACCTAGTATTCAGCTTGACTGCTACCTCAGTTCACACTGGACTTCCAGGTGTACACCCCATGGTAACCAGACACTCTGCCATTCTGTCGACTAGACGGACACTTGCGTTATCCCAAGAAATAGTACCTTGTTAGGCAAATAGTGATACTTTGTGAATGTGCTCTTGTGAAGGCAACTGTACATGCTAAAAGTAAGTGATTGCTGTGTGTGTGTAGTCGGTACACTTCACTAAAGTGAACCGAAACAGCAAATAAGTCCCTAAATCCCGTTGGTAATCACCTACAAAGGGTTCCACTTCCAATTTCCAGAGAGTGGACCCCCCTTGCATATAATTATTATACAATCAGGCGAAATTGAGTTTGCTTGGATGGTAGTTTTTCAAGTGTGTCTACATGTGTACTGTATGGTTGGGCTCTGAAACACGTGCGCGTGTGTGTGCGTGTGTGTTTGTGTGTGTGTGTGTGTGTAGACGCCATTGTTTGTGCATCACGCATTCTGCAGACATAACTTTAGGAACCACATCACGTAGTGTTTCTCCAGTACCCTCGCTTGCACTACGCTTTTCGTACTACAAGCAACAAAAGTTGGTGCAGGTCTGGTAACAAACTAGCATTTTGTGATGAAAGACTCTTGATCGGCTGTAAGTAGTTATTAATAGCTGGGCTTGTAAGGTAGTCTCATCAGCTAAACCTCCCACTTACGTTGCATTTATAATGCTTGTGTGTTGCTATGCGAAGTGAATCGATGGCGTCACTGGACCAGATAAGGTATGACATCGTGCGATGGTGATACTCTTCCTAGTTTTCCGTTCCCGAGCCCACGTGATAAGTGTGGACGAAAGAGGCAAACGAACAGATGCAGGAAATGTAGAGTGCATGACTAATTAAGTACTGGAAGTTGCACAGAAGTGAAGCGATGAGTATTGGTATTCTAAGGTTGGGCCGGGGGCAGTTCAACAATTGTGGGCTAGATTACCGGTTTTGAGTCCTTCAATTTATTCTCTTTTTGTCGACCACAAATTTGGCTTCACATCAAAACAAACTACGCAACTGTGAAGCAATCTTAGCCGCCTCCCTCCCAGAAATTTGGCTAGTTAATGAGAATTAATAATTGATATTAGCTGTGTTCCCTTTCTGCCGACCGCAAATTTGGCTACATGTCAAAAAAAAAACGCCAACATTTCAGCTGTATGAATATAGCCTCCATAAGATCGAATGACACAACCAGTCAAAGGTAGATGGACGGGTTAAAGGTTTTGATGTGGAGCCAAATTTGTAGTTTGCTAACACACGAGCTTACGAGCAAAGGAGCGTGCAACTTCAGCATCCAAATCCAAAAATGGTTTTCACACACTTACTTTCTGTAGCTGCAGCTTGTCTCCTTGAATCTACATGGAGTTGCTTAGCAAACCAGCTCGTTTTGCTCTAAGTACACTGTAGCCTAGGTCACTTCCACTGCCATTCTTACAGTTGCTGTGTCATTAATTGACATCTAAATGATCGTTGGTTTCCGAATAAGTAGCATTTGGATTTGGATGGCATCACACATACGTACAGTTACTCTCTTGAGCTCCTAGCAAAGGAGAAAGTAGTTTCTCTTTGAATCTGAATTCTGCAGTTATTTGAGCAATTAGCACTACTCTCTCTAGTCTCGTACCGGGCCTCCCCTCGCAGCTTTTTTTGCAGCTGTGGATTCTTTTTTCCCCCCGCTGTTGTGAAAAAAGCTGCGAGAAGAACCCTGGGTATGAGGCTGACTCTCCGCTCCTTAGCTGTGTGTCCTCCTGTGCCATTCCTACAGTGCATAGCTCCTGTGCAATAGAACTTCATCACTCTAAATTGCATTCTGTGTGTTTCTGTCTGGAGACGGAAGTCTCCAAACCACCCCCAAGGCATATTGCTAAAAATTTAATTTGGGATAATGTGACTGACTACTCGACAAATTAATTATCCATGGCGCCAATTAATGTTAGAGCAAATATGCACGTAGCATAAAATTTTTGTGTCACAATACGCAGTCAATTAATAAGAAAACCCGAGTTGAATGAGGAGATCAAGGTGTCATTTCTTTCCTGCCAGAGGCCTGTAGTCCACTGACTTGGAACGCCATTAGCTAGCCAGCTACTGCTCCGACTAGTGGCGAGAGGTTAATGGCACAGGCACCAGAGGGCCGCCCTAGCCTGTACCTCAGGCTTTCCACACCCAGATTTTATCTCTGCTGCCACCACAGCTGCAAGGGCTGCTAGAAATAAAATCTGGGCATGGAAAAGCCTGGGTACAGAGGCTAAAGTATGCTGCCCAACATTGAGTGTGCCCAACAGTAAGTGTATCATCAACAGCTGCAGTTTCATCGACGTCTGTGTGGTCCTAACGCTCTGAGGAGGCAGCGTTTGTTTCCTAAACTTTACCTTCTTTAGTTACAAGTTCATCTCGTTCCACCGTTCCACCGTGCTGCTACAAAACACCGACCTGTACCCAGAGCCAGTGAGAGCCAACTGCTTACCAGAGCTATCTAAGGAATTCATAACCAATCCATTCCCCAATCTTGTCCGTGGCAGCCTACTGTCTAGGGGTGTGACTGACATCGTTATTTAAACGTGCCGCCAGACTCCAAGGCCCCCCCCCTAGCTTGTGCGATCCCTCTGATATGGTGTTATGATGTCTTCTCAGTAATGGTCTTGTCTCGATCGACATGTGTTCCATAACAGCGGAAATAAATTCTTGATAGTTACATGGGCACGTAGTATCTCGTAATGTCACTCACTAACACTCAACTCACGGGCTTCACTCGGTAATTTTTTTTATGAGCAGAATTTGCAGAATGGATTCTGGGACTGAGACTAGGCTCGCTAAGCTGGACCAGTAGATATCATGGGCGGGGAGCAAGACTTTACTGAAATGATGTGTGAGCAGTGTGAATTTACTTCTACAGTGGAACCTCTATAATGTGGTCACTCTATAGCAGCCAACCTCTCTAGTAAGGCCACCTTGTTGGGTCCCAATGTACATATTGCTAATGTATTATGGACACAGCCACCCTCTATAATGCAGCCTATTGGCCCGAGGGTGACCACAATACAGAGGTTCCACTGTAATTTATGTTACCATTACTTGGTTAAAATTATACACTTAGTTTACCCCACCCCTCCACTCCTCCCCCCCCCCCCCCCACCCTCACTAGGTCTCCTCTGCCACTGCAACGAGACGGGTGCCATTCCTAGACCGCACTGTCTGGACAATAGCTTTACCTGTCAAGCGGGATTCGCCTGCTACACCGAGCGTTTCGTAAGCCCCGAACTCGACTCCAACGGACAGGAAGTGATCAACATGAGGTGGGGCTGTCTCGGGATGCAGCCCGACAGCTCCTTCTTGCTACTGGAGAGTTTCTGCGACGAGAACTTGTACTCGGACACGTGGATGGTGAAGTGCTGCAACAGTACCGATAAATGCAACGCTGACCTGAAGCTGAAGCTGCCTGTGGAGGGGAGCCCTCCGCCAACCTTCTCCACTGCAGAAGGTCAGTCCTTGCAGACGAGAATTAATAAATAAGACTCTGATGTGATGTGATGTGAGGTTCTCAGCTCGTCTGGAATGTTACATGGTTTAATAAATGGGGGAGCGGAGCCAGGGAATTTAGGCTAGCCTCATTCCTAGGCCTACCCCGAGATTTTATCTCGTAGCCATGGAAATATAAGACCATGGCTGTGAGATAAATCTGGCGGTGGACCTGGGAGTGATGCTAAGACCAGCAGGGATTCTTTCGTGGCAGTTAGCAACTAGGGCTAGCTACAGGTTCAGGTGAAGATGTAATTTGAAAAATAGAAGAACAAATGGTTTCACTGACTCTTCATTATTGCAGGCAACACCCCCTCTATCTAAAATTGTAATTTATACCAATTTCAGTGGCATTCAAAACGCAGCCTTTGATATTATTACTTACCACTTACCTACGTACTGGCTGTCTAGCAAAGTGTATTCCTAAGTAATTTCTCTATAACTGCCATAACAAACCGGGTACCTACAGAATGGTGGTGTTTTGAAGACACGCAGGTACTTAGGTGCCGTGACGTTACGTTATGTAACAAGCAATTACTTTATACTCTTGTGCGTCTGGTGCCAGCAGACATGGCTCCATCGTTGGAAAACCACTGTAACACTCTGATGTATTGCATTTCGATAATAAGACCTAATGGCTCGGGTGGGACACCTGTGTTTTCTTGTCCTTGGGCGCCAACCGATATTGAGCTGGTATCGCTGCTGTCTTGCCTTACAACTGCCATATTAGGGTGAGACAGAAAACACAGCAGGGGGGTCGCCCAGAATGACTCCTGTCAGCTATGTGACATCGGTAGTGGAATGCCATCAGCCTCGTTCGCAGGCCCAGGTGCACGAGTTTCGCTTGGCTGTCTTACCCTAATATGGCAATTATATGGGAAGACCGCAGCGATACCAGCTTAATATCTGTAAGGCAGGAATGGTACTTTTGGTTAAAATGGTGCTTCTGGCAAGAGACATGGATGCCGTCTTCGATATGTGGTGAAGGACTAGTCAGAGGTCTGAGTAAGTCTACTACAAATTTACTGATAGAGTAGGCTGCAAAATTTGCGTACCTTATATGGTATACAAGTAGAGATATGAGTGTTTGCGGACAGATGGCACAATCAACAATGGAGGTGAGTTTCAAGCCACCCAGTCTGTCCCCCTCCGCCCACCACTAGCAACCATGGCTAATTTTCAGTATGTCTTTCAAATTTAAAACAGATGTTGCAATTCTGTGTTCTGAAAGCCAATGTTTTAACATAGGACATAAACGATGTATCTTCTGCAGATATTTCATTCTCGTTGGCTTCTTCACACGTGATGGTACACTCGAGTAACTTTGTTCCCAGACTCGATCCCCTCACATGCACGCCTTCCAAGCAAAACCAGCCACAATCTGACATCAACAGGCTCCCCTCTGCTTTGCTTGCTTTACTTTTTATTGAGCATGTGGGAGGGAAGCGTGGGAGGGAAGCGTGGGAGGGAAGCATCAGGTGGAGGCTACGTTCAGAGACAAGGTGACATGTCTCTGGTCTTGAGCTAATGGTGTTGTCTCCTGGTGCATCATGCTACCATTCACTCTTGGCATGCCAAGGGTTTCCTGTCAATGGTTTCCCTGTCAATAGGTGCTACAAATGTACATGCCAGGTAGTCTGTCTCCAGTCAGGCATCGGCCAATTACGCTCAACCTTTGCCCTATTATGGTATCCCGGCATTAAACCTAGGGCTATCTGCAGTACAATAGAAAGTGAATCTTGTCCCAGTTTGTTTTTAGTATTGTCGTTGTCTTACCATCACGCTTCGATGCACTAAAGGACATCAGAAGAGAGTTCACATTTGACTTTTAAAGCCGTGCTATGGTGTGAACATTGTGAAGAGATTAACTGTTTAATTACTTTCAGAGAACTATTTATGCTAGCATATATGCTGCTATGTTAGAAGGTACCTTAAAATTATGTCAGCATAATTCACCAGCTAGTGTCAGACCGTAACTTGCAAACTGCAGCTGTATAATATTGGTCAAAATTCTGTTTCTACCAACCTCACTTTGGGCTTCACAAAAACTTCTTCAATTGCCGACGTTTCGGCTACTGGGCTACAGTCTGTTTTAGGGTATACATCAACATTGCAGAATATTTTGGAAGAAAATGGGTGGTTTATTATTGCTTGAGTCACGGTGCATTGCAGCAAAATAGTGCATGAGTGCGAAGTACAAGTGCATTATTTTCTGTAATGCACAGTGGTGACCAACAATATCACCAGCAAAAGGTAGAGAAGTGCAACCGTCTTTCGAGCAGTCCCTGCCCACATGCAATTAAGTAAGTTAAATCACGTGGGAGAAACACCAGGCTCCAGTTTCACCAAAATGTCCGCACGTGACACGAGAGACTCGGGTCGAAACGTGATCCTCACATGACTACGTTAGCAACAACTATTAATAATTACATACCGACCCTGCCCCTAGCTGGTCAAACGGCGCTTATCCGTGTAGCTTCTGTAGTAGCATCCTCTTGTCGACCTAGGCATTGAACATCATCGCTTTCGTGTATCAAAATTCGACGGCAGGCTGCATGCAGCGATACCGATAAAGTTAAGTAACTATTAATATTTGCAATTTCTCGTTGCTATGCATTCGGATATTTTGGTGAAACTGGCTCTAGCTCTCCAGCAACGCGCAAAGAGCCTGGGGATGAGGCTATATTATTTTCACATTAAATTAGCCATATGTTGTGCACTATAACAACAGCAATTCGAGGGGTGTAAGTTCACCTATGGAAAGTTGAGTATATCAATAAGAAGGAGACGTTAGGTCTAGCCAGTGCTATGTTTGTATGAAAGTACTCTCACTAATTACTCTTCTATTGGCAGGTCTGGCCAGGGGTCATGTGATTGCCATCTCTGTCAGCCTGGCTGTGGCGGTGGTGCTGGCGGTCGCTTTGCTGTCGGCTGTTCTTTGTAGGCTCAACTTCAGAAGAAGGCGGGACAGATCGGCGAGAGCGCAAATGCATCGCATCCAGAAACAGCGAGTGGTCGATTGCGAAGTCACTCTGACGTACGTCGATAGCACCTCGGGCTCGATGGGTCCCCTGCTAAAGCAATGCTCTCTTGCCAGCAGTGTACACATTGGAGACTGCATCGGCAAGGGAAGACGAAGTCGCGTCTTCGCCGGCAGATTTCAAGGAGAGATGGTGGCAGTCAAGAAATTTTCTCCGAAACACGAACACTCCTGGTTCCGCGAGACTGAGATCTATAACTCTGTCCTGCTCCACCAAGACAGCGTCCTGGTCTTCCTCACCAGCGACAGAGTGTCCTACAACGGCACGACAGAGCTCTGGCTCATCACACAGTACCATCCCCACGGTTCCCTCCACGACTACCTCAGCAACCGTGATCCTCTCGCCCCTCGCGCCATGATCCAGATGGCCGTCTCCACTTGTAGCGGCCTCGCTCACCTGCACACGGAGATGCTTGGCGGCCAAGTGAAGCGAGCGGTGGCACATGGAAACATCACCAGCAAGAATATTCTGGTGAAAAACGATCTCACGTGTTGCATCGGTGATTTTGGACAAGCTGTGATCAAAGATTCGGGTGGCACTGGTGTGAATCTTCCCATGGTGCCCCAGCATAGATACGGCGTGAGACGGTACCTGGCACCGGAGTTTCTGGCTGGGACCGTGAATCTGGAGTACTTTGAGTCCTACAAGCTGGCCGACATGTACGCCCTCGGGCTGGTGCTCTGGGAGCTGTGTAGACGCTGCATCGACAACATGGGTATGCCCCTTTCATTAAGAAATAATTATTCCAAAAATTTTTAGAATACAGGCAATACAATGTATCAATTAAGGAGGTTTTCAAATTAGTTTGCAGGGAATGGGAGTCTGATACAAACTGCATTCTTGTACGTAAAACTCATGGATCAATTCTCAAAACTCACAGCTGTTGGTAGGAGTTAAATGTACATGTGTAAAGCATACATTGTTAGCACCAAGTCTACATCTGCCTATAATCTTTAAACCTATACCTATGCAACATAAAAGTCTATAATATCCTAGAAACTGATAAAGAGTAGTAAAAAATCACGACAGCAACCAGTAGATCCCAAGAGACAGGACCCGTAGGCCACCCGGCTCCTGAGGACTTAGTTTTGAAGCAGCATTCATCCCATAGATATTCCTCACTAGTCTACAGCTCTAGGGAAGGGCAGTCGATGTCCTCACTAGTCTACAGCTCTAGGGAAGGGCAGTCGATGTTCTGCTACGTGATTATGAGTGAGTGTTTTCAACAAGAGTGCATGTCATGTGAATTCTACCATGGTGTATACTCGATACAGTCCACTGCAACTGGTCACCCTGTGTAGCCATGTGTACGGCAAAGTTCACACGCATGATCGATGGTGCTGCGTTTCTCACACTGTGTCTAAATGCATAATTAAGTTTGAGCATAACACACACACACGCACACACACGCACACACACACACACACCCTCAGGCCAGTGTGAGGACTACGAGCTACCGTTCCAGGGCCTCATTCCCCCGGACCCCAGCTTCGAGGAGATGAGGAGACTCGTGGTGGTCGAGAAGAGACAGCCCACCGTCCCCAACCGCTGGCACAATGATGAGGTAATAATGATGTCATCATCAGCTAGGTATATATGTATATTACACACTAGAACTAATCCCATTGACACCACTCCCCTACTAATCCCATTGACACCACTCCCCCTACTAATCCCATTGACACCACTCCCCCCTACTAATCCCATTGACACCACTCCCCCTACTAATCCCATTGACACCACTCCCCCCTACTAATCCCATTGACACCACTCCCCCTACTAATCCCATTGACACCACTCCCCCTACTAATCCCAGTGACAACACTCCCCCTACTAATCCCATTGACACCACTCCCCCTACTAATCCCATTGACACCACTCCCCCCTACTAATCCCAGTGACAACACTCCCCCCTACTAATCCCAGTGACAACACTCCCCCTACTAATCCCAGTGACACCACTCCCCCTACTAATCCCAGTGACACCACTCCCCCTACTAATCCCAGTGACACCACTCCCCCCTACTAATCCCATTGACACCACTCCCCCTACTAATCCCATTGACACCACTCCCCCTACTAATCCCAGTGACAACACTCTCCCCTGCCACAGCTACTCCAGAAGATGGGAAGGGTACTGCAGGAGTGTTGGCATGGCAACAGCTCTGTCCGCCCCACGGCCGTCTACCTCAAGAAGAAACTGGTCAAATTCACTGGAGAGGCCAAAGTTAACCGCTTTAACGATGACTATGGACCCAAATGAACTCTAGGGAGCAACCGCAATCACTGTAAAGAGACACCATTGTATTTTTACCACTCATTTTAAGTATGAGTATAATTAGTGTATTTCACTATCACGCTGCTGTTTCATTGGCTACTGTGTATCTAGCATGCTTTGGGAATGTATCATATCATGTTCACTCACAAGCATGTGCACAACTTAATTTGTAAAATTAATATAATTACATTTTCTATATAGTCCACGCCCATCCCCGTTAGCCCCACTGGTTTCTCGCTAGCTTGACGAGCTTGCTTATTGCAGGTGCACCTAATAACTAATGCATATGCGGTATTCCATGCAGAGAGCCATATAAATTTATATACATGCGCCTCCTGAAAGTGGGAAACTAGCGGTTATTGGTAGGAGCTAGGTTGGCTAAACTGGTATAAATGCTGGATGGGTGGGGAGAGGTGGCATGTATATATGATGCCATCAAAAGCTTTTTAACCCACCATTCCTGATGCTCACGGTCATGCAGGCATCCAACAAGTAACTGAGGCTTATTAGTTAATGACTTCAAATACATGACACTTCAATTCCCTCAAATTGCAAGGATCCTACTAATGAAGAAACCGACCCCAAATTCCAGGTTTAGGCCTAGGGTTATGATGACAGAAAAATAATATACTGGGTTTAATAAATGAATACATGAACATATGAAATTATGAATCTTTGTACATTCAAGCATTGATAGATATTGGACAAAATAAATAGTTTCCAGATCACAATCTACATATTATGACACATATACAGGCAAGACGAATGACATCATAAAAGAATAACCAGAGTATGCAATAATATACAGTATCGTGCCATATCACAATATTATTAATCATGCTTGATAACATCACAAGTAAAACAATAATCATACTTTGATATTATTGCAAAAACATCAACAATAGTCATGCAGTGATATTGTAATAATATCACAATAACTACACAGTCAGAAATGTGGGGTGGGGTGAGATAGCTAAAAAATGTCTGCTCATTTAGAAGTATGGAGAGATGATGTTTATGGCAGCTGGTGATTATGAATGCTCAGAAAACTGCAGCTTGTTCTCGCCCTGCAAAGACAGAAGGAAAAACTTATCACTTTACTAGCCTCGTTCCCAGGCTCTAGTGGAGGGGAGAGTAAGCAAGAACCTGGGATTGCAATCTCACCAAAATATCCGAACATGAAAGTTTTAAAAGACAATTATTAATAGTTATTTAACTATTAGTTTCGCTATGTGCAGCCCGCTATCAAAATTGGATACTCAAAAGCGATCATGTTCAAGGTTTAGGCCGACAAGAAGGATGCCTAAGCTAGCTGCATGGTTTAAACAGCTAGGGGCGGGGCCGCTATGTAATTATTAATAGTTGTTGCTAACGTAGTCATGTGAGGATCACGTTTCGACCCGAGTCTCTCGTGTCACGTGCGGACATTTTGGTGAAACTAGAATGAGGCTAACTTTTTACCAGGTGGACACACGATTTGCGTACGCCCGGCTGGTCCTAAGATTGGTTTACATTTTCCCGTTGTGTCTGTTTGCTTGTTAGCGTATCCACACTTACCATGTGTGCGAAAATACATCATGCATTACTATCACACCATATAGTCCTCATAAGACTAGACTAGTATACTACAGTATACTGTAGTATACATCGAGAAAGATCCATCATAATTGCCAAGAGGGAAGTGAGGCAACAAATCGTGTTGCATGGAGCACATGATTAACACTATAGGAATGCAATTATTGCAAACATATTTCCTGTGAGCGTGGCATTGCTTACACGTGCAGTGGAGCCATAGAAAGGGCAACAGGCACTATGATGGAGTCGCCTGCAGAGAGGCGGTGGCGATTAGGGAGGCTACGTACACAGCAACACAGAAGTAGTGGTAGCGGGAGAGGAGGGAACACCATCGGGGCGTAGCCTCGTCCCCAGGCTCTCTGCGCGTTTCACGCACGTGGGCCTGGGAACGAGGCTAATCGGGGGGGGGGGGGGGGTCGTTGACAGCAGCAGGAAAGTAATGACCACCGTTCTCAAAGCCTCTAACTGGATGAATGGTCAGCTGAGCAGCGTAATGCAACTGGATTCCCGCGAGGCCCTCTGCCTGGAAAACCATGCGTGGACTAGTATCACTGCCCGTTAACCCTCCTACCTGAGACAGTCTGATCAGTTTCTTCTTGAGATAGAGTGCAGTGGGACGGGCGGAGCTGGTGAAGTACCAGCACTCCCGTATTGTCCTGGTGATCTCACTGAGGAGCTACGAGAAGAAGGAAGCCAAGGTTAGTCAGCTAGGACACAACCTTCAAACTTGAAAGGAACCATACGTTACCAGGGTTGCCATAGCTACTGGAACCCCTAAGGTCACATGTAGATTCACTTAAAATACCTAACTGCCTTCAAATTAGTAACTGCCCTAAGCGGATTTGTGTGCAGAAATTTAGTAATGTACTCTACTCTGGGATACTATGGAGATACTATTATATCATGGACAGATAGCAGTAATTCCACTCTCAGGCAGCCAATAGGCTGAGCTAACGTTATATTCTGTTCCAGCTAGTTGACAACATTGATGTAACTATCAATGACATCATCATTACCTCATCATTGTGCCAGCGGGTGGGAATGGTGGGTTGTCTCTTCTCGACCACCACGAGTCTCCTCATCTCCTCGAAGCTGGGGTCCGGGGGAACCATACCCTGGAACGGTAGCTCGTAGTCCTCACACTGGCCTGAGGGGTGTAGGTGTGTTCGTGTGTACGCATGTGTGTGTGTGTGTGTGTGCGCGTATAAATATGGATAACATGAAACGGAAACTCTGTGGGTAACCTCTGTATTCAAGTTTACCTGGTGTGTGGGCACAGTTTTTGCAAAGTTTATATTGTGCCAACCCACACGTACATGTACATGCATTGAGGACAAACCCAGTACATGTAGTAAACATCATTTGTACCCCAGGGGCTTCCCCCAGGATAATTTGTCTGCCTACATTATGAGTTATGCCACAATCAGGAGACGCCTGGCTACATTACTGAAGGTATCTACAAAACAGGGTGCCCCCCCCCCCCTCACCCCCACCAGTCAGCATAGTTATTACCCTGAGTGGACACACACAGTAGTAGCCTCGTTCCCAGTCCACGAAAGAGTGTGGCCTGGGTACGAGGCTAACACAGTAGCTGGTGATGAGCTCATGTGTGTAATGTGTGTGTTAGGGAGCCCTTCCTCCCTCACAACCACAAAGGAGAGAGGGCAGGAAACGTGGTACTGTGGTAGCCACTGACTCAGGAAAGGGCTTTGTCTTCTGAGCAACATACACATGTATGTTTACTTTACATAGAGTGGGTTGCAGTTCTGGTGGTGTGTCCACATGTGGTTACGCAACTGTATGACAACATGCTACTGTTCATTGCAATGTGCTGATGCACCATCTGCCAATGAATTCAAAGATCAGTTATTTCTGAAAGGTTTGGCAGACATTGTTAGCTCACAGAATTAAAACAAACTACCTGTGAGTGGTTTGCGTAAATGCTTACGAAATATACAATTTTCAAACGGTACTGAAATCTGCTAACCTCGTCCCCAGGCTCTCTGCGTGTTTCGTACAGCTGCACTAAAGTGAAACGCACGCGTGGGCCTGGGGAACGAGGCTAGAAATCTGCTGTATCCCAAGCACTGAGACTTACCCACGCACATCCAGCTGTAACATTTTTGCTTGGACAAAAGTACCAACATACATGTACATGTAGTGCTTTTCTAATATAAGCCAACAGCACGTAATAAACCAGAAAAACTGGTTACTGAACCCGGTCTAACCTGTGTCATCAGTACACCTCCTGCATATCTCGTACAACACCAGCCCCAGGGCGTAAATATCGGCTTGCTTGAAGGACTCAAAGTGGTTGGTGTTTATGCTCTCGTTCAAGATCTCCGGGGCCATGTAGCGCTTGGTCCCCTGCTTGGGGTTCGAGGGAATATTCACTTTGTTGCTGTTCGAGTCCTTCATCACAGCCAGCCCGAAGTCAGCGATACAGCACGTCAAATTGTTCTTGACCAGAATGTTCTTACTCTTGATGTCTCTGTGGGCCAGGAAGGACAAGGGGTCGTCATGACGTATTCTTCCTTCCTACCCCCTAATTATAGAAGCCTGTGTGATACTGCAGGCTGGGTTTGATTGCGTAGCAAAAAGGCACCCACTCACCAATTATGAAAAGATGCGAAAAAGCCGTGTGGCTAGGAGACAGCGACATCATGTCTGATTTTCTGTTATTACACTAGACAAAACTTTAACCAGTAACAAAAGTAACACAAGCTGTGATGGTGCCGGCCATACATACACTGTCCACATTGGTGTGTTGTGATCAAGATACTGTATCCCCTGTCATAATACATGTATTACACGATGACAGCTGTATCAAGGGGGGGGGTCACTCCCATAGAGTCTATACATAATTGCGACCGCGGGTCAAAACCTTGACCGGCTCTTTTCAGCAGTTTGACTGTTGATTGCGCTGATTTTCGGCCTTTGACCTTAGACCTCACGCGTAACCCCGCCCAGATTCGTCGTTTCGCGGTGATTCTCAGTGCTTCTGAGTGCGCTTTGACCGCTGACCGACTGCAGTCGCAGTTGTAACTATACAGTCTATGGGAGTGACCCCCCTTGAGTATTGTGGGCTGTAAGGGTATCCTTTGTCACATTACCGGATGACTACTGGGTTGCCATGGAAACATCTATTCCAGTCTTGGCTATAGTGTAACGACAGAAAGCTTAATTGACATATACCACACAAGATTTTGCATATGTGGTAGGTGCAGAATGAGCTTGGTGTAATATAATACCTCAAGTCTATAGCCTATTGACTCCTTTTCCACTATGATGTAGTGGGGGGGGGGGGAAGTAGGTAGGCACTAAATGGAGAACACACGAAAACATGCGTTATTATGTAACTTTTACACATGAAAGCACAAGAACTTGCCAGTTTTCATGTTTTTTCTCCATTTAGTGCCTCTTTTTCACTCATTACATCATAGTGGAAAAGGGTACATTACATCATAGCAGAAAAGGGTCCATTAAATTAACTCCCTACCTATGAGCAATAGCAGGTTTGGCCTGCGTCCCAAACAACTCCATGTGGAGGTGGGCAAGGCCGCTACAGATAGAGAAGGCCATCTGGAGCATGGTCCGAAAGTCGAGGGGCTCACGGTTGTTGAGATGGTCGAAGAGGGAGCCAAAGGGGTGGTACTGCGTGATGAGCCAGAGCTCCGTCACTCCGTTATTGGACACCATATCGCTGGCAAAGAAACCAAGGATGTTGTCATGGCGAAGAAGGATGGTGTTATAGATCTCGGTCTCTCGGAACCACGAGTGCTCGTCACGTGAGGCAAACTTCTTCACAGCCACCAGCTCCCCCTGGTAGTGTCCCACGAACACCTGGTGTGTGTGTGTGTGGGGGGGGGGGAGGGCATCAATAGGTGGTATGGTTCTGGAATTCAATTACTGTACATGTAGCATGAAATGGAAACCATGTGTGAATGGTACTAGCCTCGTCCCCAGGCCACTCCTCCGACTGCGTGGCCTGGGAACGAGGCTATAGCAGGTTTTTTTTTGGGGAGGGTGGGGACGGGAAAGACGTGAGAAACGTATCAGAGTGACACCACCTGGGGAAAATACTCTCCCCGGAAACTTAGGTGGCTACTGGGGCCCAAAAGGTTGCTACTAATAACTTACTGAGAAACGAGAGCTTTTAAACTTCAGGGGGGAGAAATCCCAGCCCTCCCCCCCCCACCCCTCCCTGGATTGAAACCCTGTCATGTGTGGAAACCTGGACTACACGTATTTCAAATATGAGCACTTTTGAAGACTAGTGCCCCGCCCACCCACGATCATGTGGTAGCTTCTGCTGTCAAGCTACCATTACAAAATGTGCTACGGTACAACTCGAGCAGGTCAAAGAGCTACATGTAGAATGCTACCCAGAGACAATCACATGCATGTACATGTACCAATGCCCTACATACAAGTAGGCCTAGAGAATCCCCATATACTAGTCGGATACTCTGGAGAAACTGGAGCCCTGAGAAGAACAGCAGTTACTTGTAGGTAAGCTTTAAGAACATGCATACACGTATGCATGCATGCACACAAACACACGTATCCATACAAGCAAGCGAACACGTACACACACACACATGTATCCATGCATGCAAATGAACACACACACACACACACACACACACACGCACACACACACACACACACACAGACATGTACCTGTCCATAACGTCCATTTCCGATGCATTCCCCAATTTTGATACTCCGGGCGACCGTCCGCTGGACCAGAAACGGAAGTCCGGATCCACTTCCAGACGTACAAGTCAGTTCCATATCCAGATCCATGGGATCCAGTTCATAGGGGTCCAGCTCCTTGTTAGAGGCGTTGTGGCGAAGAGTGGCCTGTTTGTGCTTCTTGCGACAACGCAGGATAGCGACAGTGATCGGAATGGCAATGATGATGAGAACAGCGATGGAGGCAAGCGGGAGACCGATGATAAGACCGAGGTAGACATGGTCGTCCTTGGCTGTTAGTGATGTGTGTGTGTGTGTGTGTGTATGTATGTGTGTATGTGTGTGTATCTAAAATCTAGCCAGGAATTTTCCAACCAAAGGCTGTATTCAGCAACAAGTCAGTCCAAGCTACATGTACATGTACATGTAAATGCAGCTGCAGAACAGAGTCATCATTGCTACCTACCATTTATCGCCACCTAGGCAACACAAACCTAAGCTTACCTTGGCCTACATGTACTGAGTCTGCAAACTTTCAGTAGTTTTCACTATGTTCGCATGTAATGTAATTATAATGGTTACATTACAGGTACAGAGAGCTAATTAGTGTGTGTTGTGTTTCCATAAACATATAGTAGGCTGAGCCAGTATATACATGTATATAAGGCAGGCAAACAGCTGTTACATAGTTCCACAAGCCACCACCACATTCTGCTGCAGCAACATGGCTCAAATCATGTAACAAGTAAACCAGTGTTCATGTGCATGGAATGCTGTTCCAGGATATAGGAATAGTGGGTCCAGACATGTTTCCATGTCCCGTTCAGACAGTACGGCTCTTGGGGTGCATTCCTCCTTCTAGCTAATTGCATTCACACCTGACTGTGATTAATTTACATGTATGTCAGTGAAATTATTTCAAAAATGTGACATTTAAATGTGTGTCATGTGAAACCCTATAGAGGGTCATTTGTACCTTGCAAAGATCATATGACGAGAACTCCATGATGCATAGCTACTTTAAGGTTCAAGTAACGTTGTTGGGCACGTCTATATTCCAAGCCATTTTGTAGTGCAAATAGATGACAGATATAGGCTCATTCCCAGTCCACAAAAGAGTGGCCTCCTGGTACTCATTGCTGTGCATGCACAAGAATTTAGACAGTAAATGAATCCGTAACCAAGCTCAGTCACATGGCAACAAGTAGTACAGAGTATACGAACACAGCCAGCATAGGAACTCTGGTTCTGATATTCTACAATTGAAATAGCCAGTGAATAATAAAAGGACCTGTAATTTTCTATCCACTAAGACACACAAACCCATGCACACTTACACACACACACACACACACACACTTACATACGTGTTTGTGTCTGGTTGGGCTGCATTTCAGTTGGCAGTTCGATTGGTAAGTTGGCATTACACCTATCGGAGTCGTTGCAGCATTTCACAATCGACGTGTCATTGTTGAAAGTGCAAAACTCTGCATTGATGTTGAACATATCAAAACCATGTAGTGGTTCAATACAGCCCCTAATTGAGTGAACCTCTTGGAGTGCTTCAATGTAGACTCTTTCATGGTAGCACATGTAACTGGAATTACAGGTATAGCTAGGTATACACTCTTGGAGTGGAGCTGCATCGGTTCTGTAGCAGACGCACTGTAGTTCTCGAGTGGATCCTGGAGGGAGGGAAGGACATTTGCATCACCTCTAAAACTTCAAATCGGTGGACCCAGGCGTGTGTGTAAAGCGCACGCATGGCTGGTACTAAGATTGCTTTATAGTCCCGTGTCTGTCTGTGTGTGTGTGTTCATCTGCACTATGGAATATGCAATTATTACGTTGTTAAAATTACGTCATTACGTTACTATGCCACTGTAGCCACGGGCACAGCAAGCGCTACTGAAAGTTTGTAGCAAAAATTTGTCAAGCTACCTTGCGGAAAACAGGTAGGTGGCAGTGATAATCCAGACTTGGCAAGTTCTGGCTGCTAACTGGAAGTGCACTGTGAAACTGCTGTGTCAGCACTTTCGCTGAAAGCTATGATGAGACCACTTGCTCCTTTCTACTGTGACTACAGTTGCAATTAGTTTGGGCTGACCTATTGCTGAGAATAATATTAGCTTTGAGGCACGTGGAAAATGCCCCGGCTGGTTTTTAGATATGAAAGTTAATATCAACCTTGTTGTCAGAGTGGTACAGTACTACTTTTTCAGTTACAGTTTGTAACTTGAAAATGTATTCACTTTTGTGATGTGAGACGGGGGGGCGGAATGTAGTTATTAATTAGCTGTTGCCAATGTAGTCATGTGAGGATCACGTTTTGGGCCGAGATTCTCGGCCCACGTGAGGACGATTTGGTGAAACTGTGTATAAAAGTCACATGTCAAAGCACAAAAACACGCACGTTTTCATGCAATTATTTTCTCCATTTAGTGCCTCATTACATCATAGTGGAAAAGAGTGTATTTCTAGATATCACAAGTCATTATGAACAATAAGTTACACACACACACACACACACGTGGAACGTGGTCTTATTCAAGGCTTGTAAAAGAGAGGATGGCCAGGGTTGACCATTTACTCACTTTCGCACTAAGGTCTCAAAGAAAATTTATCATAATGACTTCTGATGTCTAGAAATAGACAATTTTCCACTATGATGTTATGAGGAACTAAATGGAGAAAATAATTGCATGAAAACGTGCGTGTTTTTGTGCTTTGACATGTAACTTTTATACAGTTTCACCAAAATGTCCGAGAGTCTTGGCCCAAAACGTGATCCTCACATGACTACGTTAGCAACAACTAATTAATAACTACATTCCAATCCCGCCCCTAGCTGGTTAAACAGTATAATTATCCATGCAGCATGTACTCTGCATAAGGTTTTAGATTACAGATTGTTGATGACAGTTCCTGGTGTAATGGACTACATTTGGAGGCTCTTTACAATAAGCTTCCTGTTTCCCATCCTGAGGATGGCTTCTAGTATATACGCATGGGTGGGTGGCCGGCCAATTACCAGTATCCATTATTCCGACTCCCAACACGGTGATGATGTCGCACCTGTTTGTTTTTGGCCAAGCTCAGCCCTATCACTGTTGCTTGTAGGGATCGTTGGGACTTACTGAAGTTTTTAGTGTTGTTGAAATGCTAAGGGCATTCCGACATGCAACAACAACTGGAGAATGACTCAGTCCTGTCATGTGGCACATAAGGACATCCCCGGCAGTAGTGGGGTGTGGCATGGGTACGAGGCTACCATGGCGGTGATAGATTTGCTATCTTTCGTGATCGTGGATGATGCTGAGTAACAACACATTGCTCAGGAAGTACATTGTAGCTGACTTTGGTAATAAAATTTAATTTTAGAAAATTTCAGAAAGAAAATTGAACTTTCGGTCTACACATGAGGACCAGAGTATAGTCCATGCTAATGGTAACACTTCTACAGGGTTATAAACACATCCTTATTCACGGCGCATTAGGGCGTTATAGGGTGTAAAGGGTTACAATTCATTAGCACATGTAATGCCATTCTATACATAACTATTGCTAAACTGTAGCTTTGTACCTCGTCTAGACACTCTTAATCAGCCACAATTAAGGCTTCTTAGGTTAAAATTTTCTTTTAATCAAGAACCACATCAATCAAATAAACAAACCAACACGGAATCGATTGGGTACCCCAATGTGCATGTGTTAGCCTCGCGTCCCCAGGCTCTCTGTGTGTTTCACACTGGAGAACCTGGTACGTTTTCTCACGTGATTTAACCCTTCTACCCTACGCGTCACGCACGTGAGAAAAAGTACCAGGCCCACAGCTGCACTAAACTGAAACACTCGCGTGGGCCTGGGAACGAGGTTAGTCAAAATGTTCTTTTAATCAAGAACCACATCAATGAAGAATCTAATGCTGGGAATGGGTATACTCTACATACACCAAAGTACATGTGTGCATGTACAATACACAGGAAAGCATTCGATACCTCAAAGCCAAAGACTCTATTACTGCAGCAACAGTAAAAGGTACATATACTGTACTCATTGCAAGGCCAATGTGCAGCCTCATTCCCGGCCCCCTCCAAATGTTTTCGAGGGGGCCGGGAACAAGACCAGCCTGCGTGTTTGTTTCACTTTTGGGAACCTGGTATATATTTCAAACATACTGAGTAATGTGATAAGAGGGTATAGATTCGCTGCCTTCCATCATTACCGGAGAACTCATATCGGTCAGGTTCTCTTTACTGTCCTTGGTACCACAAAATTTCACTTACAGAGTGATACACACATGGCTCTTTCGGGCTGGTTCCTACTGGCAACGCTTCTCATGATTGAAAAAGCAGGCCAGGCTGTCCAGCTGATGATTGGCCGGCCTGATATAAATGCTTGCCCCGATATATGTGAATTCACCTAGATTCCAGGGATAATTCACTCTACATCAGGCCAGGCCTAGCCCCTATGATTCTACTGCTACTCGGTTGATTATAACTGTTTGGGCCATTATCTTATAAGAATTCAACAACTTACCATGCTCAATCCCCGCCATACATAGTAGTACAGCCATCAAGTACGTGGAGGCTATGGCCGTGGCCATATTCTAGCTGGTCGATCTGAGCTCTCTGGACAGTTTATGTTGATCGCGTCATCGCAACGAATATTAATAGCATTTTAATAGCCGGATGTTCGCTTCCTGTAGCGTACGCGTGACAGCACATCAAAGGAGACCGCGTACCGGCTGCTGCAGATTGCAAAGCCACAACAAGGAAGCTGAAAGGCTTCAGAACCATAGATAGTCTATGGTTAACCGCCTATGGTTAACCCAAAGTTAATCGTTGGAAGTAGGGGTGTGTAGTCCTGTATATACAAGAATAATATAACACAAACAAGAAATACACAGCACTAACACAGAATCTATAAAAAAAAATTAATAGTGGATAAAAATTTAAATTTAATTTTGCAAATAAATTTTGTGGCATTTTTATAAAGAGAAACTACTTACCTTGGATGGAAAAAGAGAGAAAAAAAAAGAAACTTGGAGAGAAAAAAAAAAGAAGAAACTTGGAGAAAAAGAAAAAAAAAGCCCAGGGAGCCTCCCATCCCTCCTGGAGTGCTGGATAGGCGATGGCTGGGAATCACAGGAGGCCTTGTAACGTACCCAGTCATCCTTTTAGTTTCGGAGTTCCCGAAGGAAAGTTACCGACATATTGGCTGTAGGCTTAGAAAGTCAAGAATCAGATTGCACGCGTGCGCCTCGAACACGCGACCCGATTATTGGGGAGGCCACGTTCCGACCCCAGTCTGTAACCGAACGCACCACCTTGACTTCGTGGAAAATTTAGGCTGTAACGGTGATGTGCGTTAAATGGAATTGTTCCCGATGAACGCTGATATCACATAATATGTGATATCAGCGGGACGCTCTAGCCAGCAGCATGATGGCTAGTACAAACACTGGGGCCGGGGATAAAGGTTAGGTAGCTACAGATAGCGCTAGTTGTAACTATGAGCCTGACTCATACAGGCCGCATAGCTACACACATCCTACTTGTACTTCAAATGGAATGACTCCTGAATTTGTACAAATTGATATATTCAAAACTCTGCCCTAGATTTAATAGTCACAAGCTTTTATGGAACCATTACATGCGACTTTTGGATGTATACCGAGCTGGATAGGAAACTATCAGTTAAACACCCAGGAAGCTAGGTGCAACATATTCTCTGTATAAATTTTATTAATAATATTGGCACTGTTTTGAGCACTGGAACGTTTTAGCTCACCCATTCCAGAGGTTGATCGCATGACCCCAATATGTACCTCCTTATACACTTCCAAGGGGTGGTCACTCCTGTAGGTACTGTAGTCACAGCTAAGACCGGGGTCAAAAAGTGGTCAACAGGTCAAGGAATATTTTTGCCATTGGTCAAGCAGTCAAGGACGATTTTTGTAACCTGATATTGCAGTCAAACGGTCAAGAGTCTTTTTTGCAGTGTGGTCAAGCGGTCAAGCAGCAAAAATGGCGGTCAAAATTTCTTGACCCTGGTCTTAGCTGTGACTACAGTGCATATGGGAGTGCCCACCCCTTTACTTCCATCTGAAATTCGCTGTAGCTAATTATAACACAACCTGAAACATGTTTTACCAGCCATGTAGTGGCATACTGAGGTAGTCCAATGGGGGTTAGAATGTATGGACATGTTGGAGCTCATACTACTACGCCTTGTTCTGAAATCACTTGAAATCACAGCTGAAATCAGATAAATGAAATCAGAAATTATCTGCGGTCTCTCAATTGCCCTGTCTAACTCTGTATACGGCACCTCCTAACTTCGCATACGTTACGTACACTATGTTCGTCTCGCTGGAAATCAGTGCTAGTGCAGAAATCAGCGAAAATCACGAAATCAAGTTACTCACTTGAGTTACTTTGATCTTGATATTAAGGAGTGCAGTGTGGGACGTTTTGAGTACAATGGGTACTGTCTGAAAGCGTGATTATAAGGAAAATCATAATCGGCTGGAAATAAAGCATAATGTACGCAGGCCTAGAAGCTACCTTTCATGAATGAGCATGAGCTGTCATGACTCATCATTTTGCAATGACAATCACCAATTTTCTCATTTTTGAGCAATATAGTGACGGTCTTAGGCAGATAATGTACTCGCCTTCGGCTCATGCATTATCCTGCCCTCAACCGTTACTACCGGGGTATATACCCATCCTCACACACTAACTAAACCCCGCAATGTACTGTCAACTGGTGTGTAAATATTACATAGTAAGTAGCATTTTCCAGCAAAGTGTGCCTGCACAGTACAGCAGTGAGTAGCATTATGATATGGCTGGCATTACATCAGTAATCGCATACATGTCTAAACATTCGCAGATTTATGAGGGCTTTAATGACCAGAGGCCATATCCATCCGTACAGTATTTCATAAAAACAGTACTATACTTAAAAAGAATTGTTGATGATATTGAGAATGTGCTTCTATGCTGCCATATTGTTTATGGCCATATGCAAAGTGTACACTGGTTGCTGAAGTGCTGGACATGAATGTCTTCATCAGTGTATTAGCATACGTCCTATTGCCAGACCACTGATTAGAACTGCCACTGAAGGTGGAGTGAGAAAACTATAATTAAGTGCATAAAATTAATTTAATGTGATCACCAATTCAAAAAATGTTTGCACATCACTAACTTACTAGCCTCGTTCCCAGGCTCCACTCCCCAGGTTTTCCAATGTGTGGAATGAAGCCTGGGAATGAGGCTACTAACCTACAACATGTGAAATAAGCTGTGTGTGGAATGGAGCCTGGGAATGAGGCTACTAACTTCCAACATGTGAAATAAGCTGTGTGTGGAATGGAACCTGGGAATGAGGCTATAGACATCTGGTTAAGAGTTATACAGCCCCCTGAACTGACATATTATGCTGATGTTATTATTGCATTCATGCACGATCGGCAGTGCATGATATTATGATGAGGCACCATTGCTACTTCAAAGCTTTATAATACTGGTCTTTCTGTGTGCATGGCTGGACAAAAGAATTAGGTCCTTTTACTAAGCCCATGCAGTACTACCTGCAATTGCATGCAATTCTTCTAAACAGTTAGCCTCATTCCCTGGCTCTAGTAGCCTCGTTCCCGGCCCCCTCGAAAAATCGGAGTTTCGAGGGGGCCCGGGAACGAGGCTATGGCTCTAGTGGAGGGGAGGGTAGTCCGCCCACACAAGAGCCTGGGTACGAGGCTACCTGCTAACAAGGTCCGTGGACTTTAGTTTGCATGGTGGAGTAGTTCGTAACAATGATATTATGCATAGCTACTCACAATTTGGTAGACTGTTAGTCTCATCAGATTTCACTTCTATTGGAAGTTGAATTTGAAGATGCTCATTACATGCATTTGAATCATTGCAGCACTTTACAACGAGAGTGTCAGTGCTTTGTCGGCAAAATTCCTCGATGTGGAGGGGTTGAAATGAACGCTGCATATAAAGACAGCCCCAGTGTGTGTGGACTTCTTGGAGCTCTTCACTGTAGAATCTCTGTTTAAAGCACATGAAATCGGTGGTGCAGTTCTTAATAGTGAGAGGACTAGTGTGTACTATACAATCAAAGGGTAAAAGTGTATCAGTTTGACTGCAGTAGCATTCCAGAGTGGACACTGCAAGAGAGGGTGTGGAAGAGAAGGAGGAATGAATAAAGGCAAAAGAGCCAAGGTAGCTAGGGCACGGGAATGAGAGAACACGGACTAGAGGAGAAGCATTTTCATTTTAGGGTGGATGTTGCAAGGGAGGTTGTGAAAGAGAAGGAGAAATGAGGAGAAGAAATAAGGGGAAAAGAGTCATAGGAATGAGAGCTATAGAGCATTATGCATGGACTAGAGATCCATGGGCAGCCACCTCCTTCCAAGAAGAGTAGTATAATATTATAGATTATGCTTCATTACTATATAGTGTTACTATGTCCCTATATAATTAAGACCTCGATCAACTCATACTGGCCATATGAAATACCACCATCTGAGGTAACCAATCTCCCTTTTTACCACAATTGAGGGGGAAGGCCAAACTCTTCAGTGTTCCTCACTACCCTAGTTCGATCACAGGAACCATACATCCGAGAGAGCCAGGTTTCCAACAACGCCAAAATATCCTTATTAGCTACCACTTGTTGAGGCTGCAAATCTAGACCTAATGAGCTAATCTCATATGCAAAAAAAAACAACACAAGAAGCATATACTTTGATGATTGCCTGCACGTGGAATAGTTCACTAGAGCCTCTCCAGGTTCAGTCAAAACTCAACGATCTCTATGGTAGCCCTAGCTACCCAGAACTGCCTCACTCGGTATACGTCTTGTGGATTGACTGTCTGTTATTCTAGTTCTATGAGCACACTCTGATGCTCTTTCAAGCCTGTGCCATTAGAAAGAGATAGCTACAAATCTGACAATTACGCCACTCATGATCACCTAATGCAATGTATATACATACATCTCTTCAGAGTCTCCACAACCTGACTGAAGCACATCAAAGCTGTTGTACATGTAGGTATATATTACTAAAATGCCTTACAACCATGCTAGGAGCTCTCTCTCAAACTCAGAGCTAATGAGTCACCTCCTTCCACTCTATCTGCAAATACCTCCACAGCCAGACTAGATGCATACATGTACCAAACACCATACCATCAAGCATCCTTGATCTCAAAAGTTCCTCAGATGGCCTTAGATCAGCCAATAGCAAACAAACAACAACTTACAACTTGATCATTAATGATCTAGAAGACAAAGAATTGATGGTGCATGCATATAATGTACATGTAGTAGTCTTTTTCACAGCTTGGATTGGTTGTTAATAACACTTTCAGATATTGAGCATGTATAGGAGGAGTTATATATAACTATATAGGGCTCTGTGTACTCCCCACAGCATTCTAGTTCCAGATCCTGTACATGCTAAAATTTGTGTAGTGTGCTATAAAGCTAGCTAGCCTCGTTCCGCCCAGCTTTTGTTGCTTATAGTACAAAAAAGCTGTTAATAGTAGAGTAGATTAGAAACTCAATCCATGTTGCATTTACATATAGCTACTATTAGATCATACGTGATTGTCCAAGCTGGAATGAGCAATCAGTCATACTTCTGTTAGCTATTGCTGCTTGTGTATTGTAACTCGCTAGATAGCAAAGCAATAGACTAGTATACATATTCGTCCAAAATTGAAGAGCTCAGTACCATAGTGGGCTAACCCAAACTACAGTACTGAAAATTGTATGAATTGTTGATAAAAGGAGTAATAAAAATGGCATATATGCATACCCTATGAACAGATGGCAAAATTTTCCATTTTCTTATAATTTCAGCACCTCATGAAATCACATTTTAAGAGTATTCTCAAGTAGTTGTGGGAGTTAGCTAGACCACTTTGGTTCTGAGGCCTTCATTATTAGTAATAAACAACAGCGTACTGCGCGTTCGAATTTACACGGGAAGCTCAGTCTTCGCTCTCCCCAGAATTGAAGAGCGCCACTATTTTCCCCACAACTTACCGTTCTCGATCCTCGCCATACATAGTAGTACAGCCATCAAATATGTGGCTAGTGTGGCCAACTCCATTGCTCGCCGATCTGGGCTCTTTGGTAGAATAGACTTTCACCGTCAGTCGGCTATACTGCAGTTGTATATGAATGTTTACCAATGGGGGAGGGTCTGGTGGACGCCAGATTGGCGTCACATGACGTCATGAGTACGGTTCAATGGCATGGTATACCATAGATAGTAGAGTAGTAGGAGTATACTAGCTTTGAATACAGAGTAAACACGGTGCAGCTATCAAATACGTGGTTAGTGTGGCCAATTCCATTGCTCGTCGATCTGTAGAATAGACTTTCACCGCCGGTCAGTACTGTATCGGCAATGCTGCAGCTGTTTTACAGTGGGCCATGGGGGAGGGTCTGGGCACGGGCGCCGCGCTATGCTGTGACGTCATTGGGTCAATGCCGTAACGCATACCAAACAATAAATATAAACGCAGTTCCCTGTGCAATAGCCTCACGTGTGGCAAGTGTTTAGCATGCAACAGTGGGTAACTATCAAAACTTAGACAAGAAGCTCTAGCTATTCAAGTCTTTGAAGTTGGATAAAGATTGATCATACCTAACCTGTCTGCATGACCTGACTTCAAACACTGACCTGAAACTGCAGTAACCACCACACAGGCAGGTTATTATATTATTTGCAGTGTATAGCCTTGGAAACAGTCAATAAAAGGAAATATTTGTACCATCAACTTCAGGTAGTTATTGAAATCTCTGGTTTGTTTTTGACCTTGGCCTCTTGGACTGCGTGTGATTGAGGGTTACACTCAGTCTCTATCATTTCATTGATAGTGTAGGGAGGGCTGGGTATGCATGCAGTGTAATGAGAACTTTCGACCTGTCAGTCATGGAAGTGTCCAATGTGTCGTGGTACCTTGTGGATCTTCAGTCATGGGGTGTCCTGGTACCCTATGGAGGTTCAGTGATGTGATGACCAATGGCACAGGTGGCCTATGGATGTTTAGTCACAGGCGTGTCCAATGGCGAGTGCAGTGTACCCTATGGATGTTCAGCTATGTGGTGGCCAATGGCATAGGTGGCCTATGGATCTTCAGTCATGGGCGTGTCCAATGGCGAGTGCAGTATGGGGTGTCCTGGTACCCTATGGAGGTTCAGTCACGTGATGGCCCGTGTTCAGTCATGGGCGTGTCCAGTGGCAAGTGCAGTATGGGATGTCCTGGTACCCTATGGAGGTTCAGTCAGTGTTCAGTCATGGGCGTGTCCAGTGGCAAGTGCAGACGTGATGGCCAGTGTTCAGTCATGGGCGTGTCCAGTGGCAAGTGCAGTAAGGGGTGTCCTGGTACCCTATGGAGGTTCAGTCACGTGATGGGCGTGTCCAGTGGCAAGTGCAGTCCTGGTACCCTATGGAGGTTCAGTCACGTGCCTAGTCACCTACGATGTTCAGTCACGTGCCTCGTCACCTATGGAGGTTCAGTCACGTGCCTAGTCACCTATGGAGGTTCAGTCACGTGCCTCGTCACCTATGGATGTTCAGTCATGATGGGTGTCCAATGGCAGTTCAGTCATGGAGTTTGCTGTGGGGGGTTCAGTCATGGTAGTGTCCTTATGGTGACAGTGAGGCAGCAGCAGTCAGCTTCATAACTACCCGGGTCATGAAACCTGCAAGAAAGGCAGGGTTTGGTGGAATACTAACATATGTGGATCCATAGACCTGAAAATTAAAACAATAATTTGAAATTTAGAAATTATTACGTAGGCGATATATTATATTATAAAAGAAAGAAAGGGAGGGTAGTTGTTGTAAAAAGCAGGGAGAAAGTTGCAGAGGGAGGATGAGCTAGGAACAAAACAGTGAAGAAAAACTGAAGTACGAGCAAAGGAACATAATGACAGATTATTTGGAAGATAGGAGTGAGTAGACATATAGGGAGAAGGTTGGAAAGAGAAAGTATTAGGAGGAAAGAAGACAACCATTAAGAACTTTATAAAAGAAGATGAACTGTCCATTCTTACGACAAAGAGAAATGGTAGGACAGTTAAACTGACGAAAGAAAGAAGAGTAAGAAAAAGATATAGCCTCGCTCCCAGGCCACGTTGTAAAAACTCTCCCCTCCACTAGAGCCTGGGAACTAGGCTAGACAAAGACTGGAACAGAACTTTGGAACACAGAACTGGACTTTCTTGAGAGAAGAAACAGTAGCAGAAGAGGAATCCCGAAGACAAGAGCAGTATTCAAGATAAGGACGAACAAGAGAATTATGGAGTTTAAAGAGAACAGAAGGAGATTGAAGTGACGAAAAAGAAGACCAATAAGTTTTCTAGATGTACAGTAGATAGACTGAATAATATGAGGAGACCAAGAAGAGATAATAGCACCTAAGTAGTATGAAAATACAAGTTCAGGATGGGAGCCAATAGACCATTATGATGTAATGGGGGGTAAAAGTGAGCACTAAATGGAGAAAACATACGTAAACAAGCATGTTCGTATGTTTTCGTACAAGAAAACTACATCAAAGCACATGTTCTCATGTATTTTCTCAATTTAGTGCTCACTTTTACCCCCCCCCCCCCCTCCAATTACATCATAATGGTAAGGGGTCTATTAGACAAAGTGAAGGGAGAGAAGAGATGCAAGAAGACCTCAAGGAAATTATTAAAAGTGAAAGGCTAAATTGGATCAACTTGTGGTGGCAATCTGATGGCAACTGAACAGGGCCTAGAGGCTAACGGCTGCGTTTAGAACTAGCTGTGTTGTGTCAGTATTGAGCCACAAGCTAGTTCACGTGTGCATGCACGTACTTCCCTGAACAGATGTATGTACTTCCCGCCATCTCTTTCGACACATACTTTTATCTCCTCCTCAACTGTTCTCAATGGCCAATTGTTGGCTGATGATTGTATTCATCATGCACTTGCCCGTTCAAGGGGACTGCAATCCTTACTTTCTTTCTGCTGTATAATCTAAAAGCTAGATTCAAGCTCTGCAATCAATGCGCTGCCAGGTAATAATTTTTTTTTTAAAATGTCTTACGCTACCGTCGTCATTTCCGTGCATGTTGAATATATATCCGGCTACCTAAACCGCACAAAAGCCCTCGAGCTTTTAGTGTGCTGATTAGTTGTACAGTTAGTTTACAGTAAACCATGGAGAAAGTTCGGATTCTCACCCTCTGTCTACTACTGGCCTTTGCTTATATCAATCATCTGGATGCAGGTTCGCAGATTATACATAAAAATTAATAAATGGCTAGCGGGTATGGCAGTGTATTAGCTGTATGGTACATTAACTTACTGTGGATCGCTTACGACCCGGGCGTTGGTCATTCACGGTCTGTTCACTGGTAACAGCGTACTGTTTTCTGCGGCAAGTAGTTGCTGGTTTTCGGTTACAATTTATGTCTACTGCTGAACTGGAGCGTGACGGCATGTAGACCGATCTATCGACAGCGTGCGGCCTGTAGTAAGCTAGCTAGAAAACGTCAGAGTATCGATTTCTGTACCCCGGACAAGTATGATTTATTGTGACGGTATCGCTTGACGGTTGTCTGTGTTTAACAGTGCGGGCAAAAAAGGCTATGAACGGTGAGTGTCCGCTTTAATAGCACAGCTATTGGCAGCTTGTGAATACAGTATGATCATGAATAGCGACACCCTGTCCACACATCTAAAGCTGGTGGACAAAAGAACAAAGTGGGAAACATATGGTGTGTTGGGATAGCAGAGATGACAGCAAGATAGGTCAGTCTGTTAACCCCGAACAGGAGTGCTTTGCTAATTTTAATGAGTGTGTGGGAATTGTGTTGGACTTCCTTATGTGTAGGTCATGTAAAATTAATGGTAATGTGCAGTATTAGCATACCTTTTAAATCAGCGTATAGTCACTGTTGCACTTATTTTAGTGGTCTCTAGTGGTCTTAATAATAGTCGCATGATCAGTCCTTAATGGCGACATTTTACAGCGTAACGTACGACTGGCTGCAACCAAGAATTCTACAAAGGCATTTTAATTACAGCTCACTATCTTAGGCTTTTGGTCGGTCTTTAACCAGCACACTGAGACATATAACACACTTTATTTTCATACGGTGTATTTATACGTAAGGGCATATGTAAATGATCACGTAATTAATGATCATTTTGAATCATTTTTGCAAAAAGTTGGGTCAGTCGCCCAGCAACATAAAATAAATTGGTATGGCCTAATCATCTGACATCAGGCTATAATTGAAGTAGATAGAGTGGCAAGCTATAATTGAATTGCTGTAGCACTGTAATAGCAGTTGTAGACAAAATATTTGCAGTGAGAACCATCAAGTCTGGTTGTGAGTAGGTGCTAATAATGTTTAGAAGACTTACATGTACAGGTAGCTATAGGGCAAACTGCTTTAACAGGCCTGCTACCATACTGAGCTAAGTACACTGCTCTGTATACTGTGAGGGTTTTATTTGAGGGTATGTAAATTTAAATATCCAAGTCCGTAAATAACCGAGTTGTTTTATTTGTGTGTGTAGCCAGTTTATCATGTAACTAGCCACCACATTGCCACCATATGTCTCTATTGGCCTCTATTTCTCATTTCAAAGCTCAGTTGAGCAGCTTCTCTCAGAAACTGCAGAATGGCAGCTTGGGAAGGAGGCCGATATTCACATATTCAGTAGATGGAGGCCATTAATGTCATACCCAGGCCTGCAGCACTCATCTCACAGCCTTTTCGTTTAAAATTTGGAAGCCTCGTAACCTGGCCTCTCCTCACAGTTTTTTTTTTTTGCAGCTGTATATTTTCTACCGCTGCGAAAAAGCTACGAGGAGAGCCCTAAGTATGAGACTGGTTGGGAGAGCCATTCAATAGTAGACAGTATCCAGTGTATTTATAACTTAACATGGCCACTTTTTTGTGTCCCAATAGCTACAGGAAATCTGACTTGCTTATGTGATGGACCGTTTGAAGAATGCTCTGATAACAAGACATGTACTATTGCTTTGGACTCCAGACCAGATAGGGGACTGAAGGGACTTGGATGCCTCTCGCAAGCGTACCTTCGAGATGACGCCATTATTGCCGAATTTCACTGGTGTATCCGCCTAAATTTTGACTACAATGTGTACAACTGCAGTGGAAATGGTTTGACGATTTTACGGAATGGGGCTGTGGTTACTTGCTGTACTAAAACGAACTGTAATACACCCGCTCGTCTTCGCGCCATGGTGGAGAGCATCCAGTCGTCATCGTCCTCCCCACCACCAGGTGACTTATCTTAATTCTTAAAGATTGAGTTGTGCGTGTGCCAATAGACCGTTTACCATTATGATGTAATGGGGGGGGGGGGATAAAATTGAGCACTAAATGGAGAAAATAATGTGTAAACAAGCATATTCTTATGTTTCGTACACAAAAACTACATCAAAGCTTGTATTGTCTCCATTTAGTGCTCACTTTTACCCCACCTTCCCCCCCATTACATCATAATGGTAAAAGGTTTGTGTGGTACGGACTCGTTCCCAGGTTTCACGTGATTGATTTTTGATGCAAAAAAAACAACAAAAAAACTTAAGCCTTTGGGTGGGAGGCTAAGATTTGTGTACATAAGGCCATGACTTCGCTTAGTATAGGTATTTAATTTGGCGAGGTCTTTAATTTATCGGTTTGGCAAATTGTAAAAAAAAAATCCAAACAAAATTGTCGCCAATAATAAGTGTTTATGGGTAAGCACTGGAAATGCCATTGTGAGGTCAAAGGTCACAAGGATGCACCTTATTGCTTCAGGAATCCTCAGTAGTGTGACGGCTGTTGGCAAACACCTGTAGACAGTGAATGGTAGAGTGACACTCAACATCAACCACAGTTTTGTGTGAGTGAGTTTGGCAGTGGCTTCAGCAGCCGCCTTTCCATTCCAGAATGGTTGCGTGATGAAAGTTGGGGTGGGTAGGCCTGGGGGCGTACAATTTTGAGAAGAAGAAAAAGCTGCAGAATGGAGCCTGGGAATGAGACTAGAGTGAATGTTGGAATTGCTGTCTGTCTGTCTGTCTGTCTGTCTGTCTGTATACTATACCAGCAGACTATAGATATTTATGCATGTAGAAATGTTTTAACTTACATGTGCACACATGCACACACACACACTCACACACACATGCACACACATACACATGCACACTCACATACACATGCACACGCACACCCACACACACGCACACATATTACACATGCACACACGCACACACACACACTCACACACACACACACACACACACACACATACAGATACAAGTACAGGTGGAGGTACATCCACTGGCACTCCAGATTCTTCTAACACGTCTCCTCCCACCAACGCCCCTGCCTACGCCGTAGTGGTGATAACCATCCTCTCGGCAATAGTCGTCATAATCCTCCTAGTGATCGTGGTCGTCCTGTGCATCCACTTTTACCCCCATCGTCTGATACAAGAGGGTAACGTGACCATTGGAACTCCGACGATAACCACGACCCTCGACTCGGGTTCGTACGGCGAAGGCAGCCTAAGCGATCTTCTCGAGGACTCAGGAAGTGGCTCAGGGCTGCCCCTGTTAATCCAGCGCTCTATCGCTGGCCAGATTGCCTTACACGAGCTGATCGGCAAGGGACGGTTCGGAGAAGTCTGGAAGGGCACCTACAAAGGAGACGAAGTGGCCGTGAAGATCTTCCACACGCGGGAGGAGACCTCATGGTTTCACGAGGTCGAGATCTATCAGACCTGCCTCATACGCCATCCCAATATTCTCCGCTTCATTGCTGCCGATAACAAGGACATAGGAGTCCAGACCCAGCTGTGGCTGATTACCGAATTCTGCGAGTATGGGTCGCTGTACGAGTTCTTGGAAATGTACACTTTCAATGAGGCAAGGATGCTGAAACTCTGCTACACCGCTGCCTGCGGGCTTGATCACCTTCATGCCGAAATTGTTGGAATGGAAGGAAAACCTGCGATTGCACACCGCGATCTCAAGAGTCGGAACATTCTGGTGAAAGCCGATTACTCCTGCTGCATCGCAGATCTCGGTCTGGCGCTTAGATACGATCGAGCTTCAGATACCGTTGAGGACCCTCCTAGCAAGAGAGTCGGCACGAAGCGATACCTTGCTCCGGAGATCATAGATGAGAGCATCTCCATCAAGAACTTTGAGGCGTTCAAGCGGGCGGACATGTACTCCCTTGGGCTGGTGTTTTGGGAGATCTGCCGGAGAGGAGAGTGCAGTGGTAAGTGTGAGCGCATAGTACGGGCATATTCTCGTTCCCAGGCCACGTGGAACTTGGGAACGAGATCTGGAAGTGAAACTGCTAGGGGGTTGAGGCTGAGGGTGTAGGTTTTTGTGTTTTGGAGATATCTCTCTGTGTGGTGGTGTGTAAGTATAGCTGATGATGGTAGTAGATAGAAGCTAAGAGGTGACCAGACCTGATCACTGTCAACTAGTGTGGGCAGTATTGTGATTAAAATACTGTGGGTACCAGCCGGGCGTGTGCCAAGATTGCTTTACGTTCCCGCATCTGTCTGTGTGTGTGTGTGTGTGTTCGTCCACAATTATCTCGTGTGCTAAATGACGTCATTCCGTTACTATGCCACTATAGCCATGAGTGCAGTGGAAGCTACTAAATGTTTGCAGGCTCAATTGGCCAAGGTACATCAAGTTCTATGTTGCCTAGGTGGTGAAAGAGTGGTAGGTAACAATGATAATTCTGTTTTGGCAAGTTCTGATCGCTAATTGGAAGTGCACTGCGAAGTTGCTGTGTCAGCACTTTCGCTGGAAGCTGTCGATGATTAGTCAGGCGTAACCTGACCATTCGCACGGAGGAACTGTGCCCTTCCTCCGTGCGAATGCGTATGAATGGTCAGGCTACGTGTGACTAGTACTTGATGACACTGTCTAGGTCCATTCTACAGCTTAGACTGACCTGTTGCTGAACACAACCTTCAGTTGGATGATTTATGTAAAAAAAACACCCAGCTGATTTTTAGATATGAAATATCAGTCTTGTTTCGTAAGAAACAAATTTTTGCTACATTTGCGATTGAATTCCCGCCGACGAAATTATAGCGTTACGTAGTACACTACATAGCAAGTGACCCTGAACCACGAATTTAAATTCTGCAAAAACTTTGGCTGCATGCATCAGAGACGATTTCACAAAGATTTAGTTCCGCAAAAAAAGTATGCGTACGTACCTTCAAAATGTTAGCTATCACACTTCAGTGCACAACGGTATAGCTATCTCTTCAGAAATGAGACCACAATACCTTTTGGCAACTATTTTTCTTTGGTGGCCAGCCACTGACGTGCCACTGTGTATGGGACGTGGTTGGAGGCTCACCCACACTGAACTGCCACCCACTCGGGAACATTAACCATCCTATATGGAGTAGCACCTTGGTATGTCAACTTCCCAAGACCAACACCTCGGTAACCAAACTTGTGCCCACACTTTGTTTGCATATAAACTGTGTAACAATGGCCTATAGTTCCCTTGGTGTTTACAAGGACTAATGTTGACCATCATAGTACATGTACACATTAGGAAGTTGAGCTGGCAATCTAGCAATTGTATTTTGGTGTACTTTGTATAGCTGTATATAGCTGTGTGTGTGTGTGTGTGTGTGTGTGTGTGTGTGTGTGTGTGTGTGTGTGTGTGTGTGTGTGTGTGTGTGTGTGTGTGTGTGTGTGTGTGTGTATGAAGAGGCTGTGGGTCCTTCAGAGGGAGAATTGCTTGGCCATAATCTCCACTGCCTGCTCCATATCAGAATTACCCACTCTGCCAAATGAGGTCTTATTTAGAGGTAGAAGCATGGAGCATTACTTATACAATGGAACCTTGGTTGGTAATATCCTTATTAGGACGTGCCCCCCGTATTTCAGATTGGAGGAGTCCCACTTATTGTTGTCTGTATCCCTTTGTTGCCACAAAACAGAGTTGGGTTACAATTCCTGGTTCTTTGTGACAGGACAGCTAACCCTGCTATAGGGTGGGCTCAGATGTGGTTCAGATTGCTAGGCTATTGTTAATATTACAGCCTATGAATTACATAGTCGCTATCCCATAAAGGGTAGTCATATACCCAGATCAGCACCGTCTGTAGAGAACTCCATTATAGAATGTTTTCGTGTGCTCAAACCTAATAATCCATCCTTGGGACAGAGGAACTGTCGCTGGCATGCGTAATGAGGTCATGTGACACAGCCCCCTATGTGACTTAGCATCTGAAGACGTTCATTTTGGGAGCGGAATGTAAACACTGCAGTGAACGACCAGCTGCTACTTGAAAGTAATGCCATGCATGTCAAGAGCTGTGGACTAGGAAGTTACATCATGATTACCTCATGCATTCTCCATGGCAGGCCAGCCCCTATCAGGGTGTGATTTTCATAGGGCTTCAGTGATCAATGCTATGCCCTCTGACCTCAGCAGTGACATCCTGTGACCCACACATCAAACCTCTGGGCAGGAAGGTCTCCATAGGCCCAGCTGGCTAGGACACAGGTCATAGTATACCAGAAAATCTGATAGGCCTCATAGAAAGTCCAGTGCTGATAAAATAGCTAGTTTTTGCATTGAGCAGGATGGGCTTGTGCTGTAGGTGAGGTGGGCTCTTGCTAGAGGTAAAGTTCTTACTAGAGGTGGTCTCTTGATAGAGATGAGCTCTTGCTAGAGGTAAGGTGAATTATTGCTGGAGGTGAGGTTTATATGAGCTTTGCTATAGGTGGACTCTTGTTGGAGGTGGATTCAGAGTTTTTTTTAGCTAGATCTACTGATGGGCTTGCTTTGTTAGTTGGGTGCTTAATTGGGAGGGCTTTGGTGCAGGATACAGTTTTGCAGTGTTCCTGAAAGGCTTAGCATATAGCAAGACACTTGTTTAGTGGACCTACATGTAGGTGCTTTTCTAACCTTGCCTGACTTTTGTCGCTGATGGGCATGGCCATAATGTGCTGTCTGGGTGTGGACGTGTATGTCATTAGCGAGTCAGGTACAATGGCTGATTGTGAGGTGATGTTCAACACACAGAGTGGGTAAAGGATGTGTCTGCCAGCAGAGGCCATAAGCCAGTGACAGATGTGCTAGTGATGCAAGACCAGGGTGTTTATGATGAGTGTATAGCTACATTTAAGTGGGCTGGCCATAATATTAGGGTGGGCTTATAGTCAAAGGTGGGCTTATAGTCAGGGGTGGGCTTATACTAAAGAGTGGGCTTATACTCAGGGTGGGCTTATGCTCAGGATTGTATGCTATACTATGCAGTGGGCTTGTGCTCAGGATTGTATTCTCACTATCACTGTCAGGGGTGGCAGGAGTGGACTTACCCTAAGGGTGGGCTTATATTCAAGGAGTGGACTAGCTCATACTCAGGGGTGGGTTATATTTGGGGTGGGCTTACACTAAGGGTGGCTTGTATTCAAGGATTGGACTAGCTCATACTCAGGGGTGGGTTTATATTTGGGGTGGACTTACACTAAGGGTGGGCTTATATCCAAGGAGTGGACTAGCTCATACTCAGGGTGGGTTATATTTGGGGTGGGCTTACACTAAGGGTGGGCTTATATCCAAGGAGTGGACTTATATCAAACTGGCTTGTTTTTGTTGTCTCGTATAGTACATTCTGAAGTTTTGCCCACTGGATGTCACATGTACCAGTACATGAATTGCACTTGTGCAAAGTGTGTGGGCTGAGATGTGAAGTAGCGTATGTGCAGCTGTAAGCACCACTGTATGAAAGGAGAAAGATTCTTTGTGGTTTTAGTCGCCATCTTGTGTGTGTTGGAGTCACAGTTGAAAATGGAATGCTGTTGTTTTAAGTACAGATTTTATGTATTCGCAGTCATGTAGCATACTCCAACCACCGCCCTTTGAAGGAAGGCTTTATCTCTTTGGCCGTGAGAAAATATTAATACTACAGCCAGCTCTGCAGAATTGTTACTTTGTGAAGTTTACTTGCAGCTATCATAATAGAATCAATCCATTAGTTCTAATAATAGCTTTAACTATCTAGACTGTCATTGCCATGGTAACTGCAACTGTCCAATTTGAGTACTTTCTCAGAAGTATAAAGTACATTTTCATATGGGCTATACTTCCCAATTATTCACTTGAACAGTAGCAATTGATGGTCTAGCGTTCAGCGCAATATTTCAGATACTTTAATTTGCTGTGAGCCTGGGACCATACTGTGAAACTCAGACTGTACTGTGAGCCTAGGACCATACTGCAAGCCTGGGACCATACTGTGAGCCTCGGACCATACTGCGAGTCTGGGAACCATGCTTAACTGACTGGGAGTGATGCTAAAACACAAAGGAGAGATCTGGTTACCTCTGCTAATTGTCTCTGGCGCTGTCTGCATTATCCAGCAACAAATCTAATTTCTAAGCTGGTTACCGGAGCAACACCAACATACCTCAGCTATTGTCTCGTATCCAGAGAAGGCAATAGTTTTGGTGGTCATCAAAGTCAGTACGGCCAGCTGTGTGCCTCTTGCAGTAACACAAACTAGTTCTCATCCGAAACACGCTTTTTTCCTCGAATTATGAAGCTGCAAACTCCATAGGTGTTGCCCATACCAAAGTTTTGAAGGGTACTAGTATACAGGCTCAAAATCAAATTTCTACATACTTGCATTCCTATCACCTGTGCAGATTGGAATGCGAAAACATTCTCAGAAGACTCTGAGTGGTGGTCCAAAATTGATCTCTCTGATACTTGTTTGGCTAAAATGGCACACTTCCTGTACATTTCCACTAACAACACTTCAGGTGATGAAGAGGGGGATTCTCAGTTGGCTCTTGCATAACAAAGAAAGGCTCTCTGAATACCGACTTTAATTCGGAAATAAACTTTGCTGACATTTGGACTAGATGCTCTAGTCTTCTTCAGGGCGAAAGTGAAGTTAATGTGAGAATACCTGCTATTTTATAGTCTCACATGTCACGACACGTCACGGGAGGTCAGGGTTCACTTCAAGTGATGGTAAATACAGCTGAGAGGTGGTCAAAGAAAACCCGAGGTAGCCAGGCCCGACAATAACTAGATCGAGTTCTGTCACTGTAGCAGACAACCTTCCTCAGATAACCTTTGCTACTTAACCTTTGCTCCTTGACAACTCCTTGACAACCTTTGCTCCTTAATAACCTTTTGTTCTACAGCTTCTTTCATTCTGCATGTAACAGGGTCCATTAACCCATAAAGGGACAAATTGGCAGTCCTGTATCCGCATTGTGACCGATTATCTGGGCGAGTTAGAAAGCAGGAACACCTTCACGTTAACTTTCACTACCCTGTGCTGAATGCTTTGAGGCAATAATTGTAGTTTCTTTTGATAGCTATTCTGCTTGCTAGGCCTCTGTTCTGTAAAACTATTAGCTAACACTGGATACTGTCAGGTGGGTCTAAGTAGGTAAATGTTGCCAATCAATAGAAATGTATCTCTGGTTTCAGGTCAATAATTCTTCAGTAGTAGCTGAGGCTCTGCAGGTGTTTGAAGCTCTATATATGAAAGCATTCTGACATGTCTAAGATCATGGTTGTTTGCCCTGTGCCACAGACTTCGCCTGTAATGGCAGAGATAGCTGACACCAGTGTAACCTAACAGCAGAAGAATCCAGGAAAGTTTGTTTGTTAAAGAATTCTATCCGTATGGATACCCTAGATTGTAAGTGGTCTGCCTCTTGTACGAGCCCAGGTTAGCTTGGTCTCAGTCCCAGGTTCCATGTTTATCAGGGTCTCATTCCCAGGCTTTGCTTACTGGGTCTTTTTTGTGAAATCCAGCTGTGGAATTGAATCTTGGAATGAGGTCATGCAAGCTAACCCGAGACCAGCCATAGCAAAACAATAAGCTGAAAGGTCATTGAATTTCCATTGATGTCTGGACATCCATGTACAGCAGTTGTTTGATGTCTGCCCTGCTACACAACCAATACGCCAGCCACCAGATCAATGTCAGCTATTCTTCTCCCTTGGGGCCCCCCCGGGGTTGCAGTTGCATCTATACACGTATCTCACATGCCGTTTCTGTCCACGCACGTGGCTTCACCAATTGTGAGCCTGGTTCCGGTATGCAGGCAACGCTGTAATCCTAGAACCTCTAACCTAGTTTGGGTGGAGAGCTATAGTGCCAGGGGGCACATTGAGACACATTACCCTGACTTCGAGACCCGTCCCACTGTAATCGTATACCACATGTGTAGGAATTTTTTTTTCTAGTGGGAGAGACAATGTCTGTAGTACACTGTGCTGATGGTAGTCTGTCGAAGCATTCCACTGTCTACTGGCATTTCTTGCTCGTCTTGATTAATATCTTGAGAAGATGATCCGTGTTGTAATTGTAATTTTTGTGAAATAATCACTACATGCTTTTTATTGCTTTTCCGAAGCTGGTGTTCTTGCCGTTGTGGCAATGTTTTTAGCCCCAGGGCAAGAGGTAGTGGTATGTACTTATGTAGTACTCCATCGGATCATTGATTTTACTAAAGTGGATACCACTTGGAATGCCAAGAGATTGCACAAGTGAGCATTGATAACGAGAGAGCAGAGGAGACTTACACCAAGACACTCACAGATTAAAAAGCTTAGTATAGTATAAAAAGTGTTGATTTTTACCTCCAGGCCCTTTTCAGCCAAAGGCTGGTCTCTCGAGGTGAGGAGGGGTAAGGGAGGCAATTGGTTGGATTGTTCCACATGCTGTCAAATGCTTTAACCGCTTGGCCATATGTCACCTCCAAATATATAACCTTAACCCTTTCCCAGCCAAGTTTTGATACATTCATAAGGCTAATGTATATATATATGGGCTTTTTATATTAGACGTTAAAAGTACATGCTTTTCTCTATTGTATATGGGCACATAAATGTGCCTATGGCGTTCAAAGAGATAAATAAGTATTAAAGGATCCGCTTCAGGAGTGAAGCTGCTACTTATTGCTACAAAATCCACATCTTTATGATTCGGGGAGAGATTCAGGAGGATATTAAATGGCTATTTATGTAAATACACAAGGAAATGATTCCTAATAGTTAAAGAATTCAAAGCCATGATAACAACACTGAGAGTATCCATGCAACAAACACTGTCAAAGCCATATTGGATCAACACCACACTGATATGTTGCCTGTCAGGCATCTCATTATAGCAAACTTACTAGACTTCAGAAGTCACTAAAGTACTGTTAATCAGATATGGGTCCCTATAACAACCGTAGGCTAGATAACTGTGTACTTGTGTACACACACATTGTGGTATGTGTGTGTGTGTGTGTGTGTCATATTACGCCATGGCTGGGTCCAATGCTTGTGAAAACACTTGTACAAACTATGTTTTGACATCTGGGGAGAGGGAGCGACTAATTGAATGTTTTTGGAAAGCGGTCGACTCACACCCATGCTTACAAACAGAGATAAACAGCTGTGATTGGAGGAGTGTTGCCACAAGAAGTTAACAGTGCTATACACCTATATACCAGCTAGCCTCATTCCCAGGTTCTCATTCCAAGGTTTCAGTCTCATTCCCATGTTCTCACATGGGCGTGAACCTAGGAGCTATAGGCTCAAGTGATGGCATACTTGGAACTTTAACACTTGTAGCTGCAATGCAATCGAAGCTATGCCTTTCCTTATACGCACGCTCAAAGTGTCCACCGAAACACAGTCCTCTTGCATTAGTGATGCATTTGCAATGTCTTGAATGTGTAACTGGAACCTCCAAAGATGCTCAATCATCATACCTTGTCTGAGTGTCCCAGGAATTGGTCTGAGCTGGCTGTGCATGTGGTGCGTACATCTCTGCCTCTGTAGCTGGTGTGTACATCTCTGCCTCTGTGGCTGGCATCTCTGCCTTTGTAGCTGACATCTCTGCCTCTGTAGCTGGCTTCGGATGGCTTCCTTAATTGCCTGTTTGGCCACCATTGTTGTTTGCTACCACTGTATGTATGTCTTTCATCCTGTTTTACACCCCCTCAAAACCAGGAGACATTCGCGCTGACAGTTTCTGTGAGCCTTAGCAACAATATGGTTTCTTAGCTGTCATATAATATAGCATCTAACTGTAAGTTTTTGTCCCATGCAAACCCATCAGCTGACTCAGAACTTTAGCACAGAGCAAAGTGCCAATAGTAGGGCTTATAATTGACTTTCTAACAGTGTACACATTTCCTCCTGAGCAGTAGTCTCATTCCCAGACCGTTCTGCCACAGGAATGGGAGTAGTATGGGCTGGAGACTACCAGAGCAGTGCAATTGGGAATTGTTCCAGATTAATCCTTTAACCCTAGGCCATATGTCACCTCCAAATATTATTGCCTTAACCCTTTCCCCTTCAAGTTTTATACATTATAACTCCTAGGGAGTGGTAATTAATTCCAGGTGGCATCCACTGCTTATCCTGACAAAGACCCGCTAGTTCATGCCTCAGTTTCCTATATGGCCCTTGTTGTTGGCCCTTCTGAACCTTACAAGCCTTACCTTGAGGGGATGCATGGCATGTGTGTGTGTGTGTTGCCATGTCTGCCATGTCTGCCTGTCGGGGTATTAAAGTGGGAAACGACCACTTATCTGGCTGCACCTGCATTCTTTTAATGATTGCAAGCACATATCTCTAGTAGTTACCATTACCTACTCTCATTGCACTATGCTCACTACACGCAACAGTACTGATAACTTAATTTAAAAGCCTAGCTGCACATGGTCAAGACTTATAGTGGGGCAGCATTCTCGACATATTTTGCCACATTAGAGATAACTGCTTTCCTGGGGATGTATGTGTGGGATGGTCGGGTGCCTAGATTGGCTTTACAAGGTGTGAGCATGAGTGCAGCCATTGTTATGCAATTGGAAATAGTTTGTGGCATAGTGATATTGTGCAGTGGTGAATGAGATGGAAATGTCACAGCAATGTGTTTAGTGGAGAGGGTCACATTTTCAAACGGTGCAAAGTTTCAAACAGATCTCAATGGCAGTGATAGGTTGGTTGTGTGGTACGTATTACATGGACACACTTTCTCTCATGGGGGGGGGGGGAGGGGGGGAGGGGTGTTGCCTAGCCTCTCCCCTCGCAGCTTTTTTCGCAACCATAAAAAAACAACTGCTGTAAACAAAGCTAGAGGAGGCTTGAGTAAGTGCCTAGAGATAGCTATGTTGTTCCAGACACACAGCTATATATATGGCTCATGTCTACATGGATGTGACCCTTGTGGCATTCACGAATGATAGTAATATTTCTTTGCACATTTCTTGGAGAGGGAAACATGACCACGCACCAAACACATCCTCAGCACTAAGCAGCCTCTATATAGCTACCCCGGTAGCTTGTAGCACAGAAGAGGCCAGTGTAGTCCTCTGTATGTGGTGCTCAGCGGGTATATACTAGTCTCGTCCCCAGGCTCTCGAGCGCTTTGCTACTTGAGAGCCTGGTACATTTACTCACGTGATTTGACTTACTTAATTGCGCGTGGGCAGGGACTGTTCGAAAGACGGTTGCACTTCTCTACCGCTTTCTTGTGACATTTGTTTCAGCGCTTGGTCTGTGGTACAAACGGGCTCCGAAGAGTAGCTACAAGAAGTGTAGATTCACTGCCTTCCTTCGTTGTCTGAGAACTGCAGCTGTCCTCGCCACGCAAAAATTCATGCACCCTTCTACCACCCTTCTACCCAACGCATTACGCACGTGAGAAAATGTACCAGCTGCGCTAAAGTGAAAGTGCATGTGGGCCTGGGAATGAGGCTAGGTGTATACAGCATACCTATGTAAATGGAACACAATTCAGGTTTCTTGTACCCTGAACTGACAATGTCCATCGAAACATGAATCCAGATAAAATTTCAAAAAGTTACCCTCTGAAGGGCCTTGGAAACAAATGATTTCTTCGTCTTAATAGTCTGTTAGTTTTACTGCTGTGTGGAAGGTGATGTGGGTTTGTGTTTCAGAGTGCAAACAATCAAAACGGTGATTCAAATTCCTGAGCTCATCTGCTCTCCAAGAGGTGATATCCTGTGTGTATCACTAACATGGTACAGACACGTTGGTCAGCTCAGGTATACACCACTCTAGCCATATTCCCAGGCCCGTGGCTGCCCAGCCATTGTCAGCTGCACTGGGGGAGTATAATCTTGTTTTAATGTATGTTGTACCTTCTGCACCTTTGTTAGTGTGTATGCGATATTAATGAAAATAATAATAGCCGTCTCTGTTTCATGTTGCCGTAGCGATTCCTGAGTAGTAAGCTTGTGAAGGGCAAACTCTATAGCATATTGCATGTAGTGTCGTGATAGCTAGATGCACACCCTCCCTCATGGAACAAGTCACTCATCAAAAATCGAGAGAAATATAAAGGGATGTTGTACGATGTGTAGTGCACGCACAGCTACACTAGCGATGTGTCTAGACGTCTATAGACTAGCTAGCTATAGACTTTTATCCGTTGTGACGTAATGGGAAGTAAACTGGAAACACAAGAACAAGCAAGCAGGCATGTTCTTATGTTTTCATATCAGAAAATTGCATCAAAGCGTAGTTTCACTTGTATTTTCTCATGTAGTGCCTAATGGCAATAGACCCATTTCCGCTAGAAAATGCATAAAAACATGCATACTTTTGTGATTTTATGTGCAGACCCTTCTCCACTACGAAGCCATTGGGGGAAAAGTAGGCACTGAATGGAAGTTTTGTGCTTTTATGTATAAAATTTACATGAAAGCACAAAAATATCATGTTTTCACGTATTTTGTCCATTTAGTGGCTACTTTTCCCCCGATTACATTGTAGCATACACTGTATGATGTAGGATACGTATTCCTCTGATATCTATGTAATACAATGCTACAGATAAGCTGTATGTAAGGCTAGACAGCTAGATCTGTTACCAAAGACACATGGTAGAGCTGAGCTAGCTAGTAGGCAGCAGTCGCCGTGCTGTAGCCGTTGTGTCTTCAGCTGAATGATAGTAATATTGCTTTAGCTGAGCTAGCTAGGGAAGTACTCTTGCTGTGTTTGAACACAAGTAATGGTTGGAAAAAATGGCAAAAGATGTAGGGACGGCAATCCGTAAAAGTATTGTGTTGTTTCTACCTTGTTTGGTTGCTTTTTTGGGATTCCATCCCTACATGATTCTTCTTTTTTTTTTGTAACTTGTTTGTTTGTTTTTTGGGAGAGAAACGTTCCTTGCAGAGATGTGTTGTCATAAATAATGATTAGCGGAGGATAGGAAGCTAAAACCGAGCTGAATGTGGAATGTCTACTGCTTGCGGGCAAGAGCTGGCACGTTTATTTCTATTCGCAATCATGCAAGTTTTAAACACATGCAATGTTTTCCCGATGTACAGTAACAGCATATCGAGAGACACTTGCTGTGCTTGGGATCACTGCTCCAGGGAAAGCTTTGGGTAACTGGCACCTGAGCAGCCAGGCTTTGCATGGCTTTGCTGCTGGACACAAAGTTGTCTCCACTCATAATGCAGTGCCCAGACAAAACGTCCTCTAAAGAGGCTTTGTCTTTTGGCACATCCTCAATTAGCAGCTGTAAGCCCTCCCAACCACTCTTAGCCCTCTCCCAGGGGTTGTGGTAAGAATATAGGTGCCTGAGGGTTTTTTTTTGGTTTTTTTTCTAAAACAATTTTGGTCTGCACAGTAGTGGGTGTTCCATTGAAATGAGCCGCTAAAGCCACTTTTCAGCCACTTGTGTAGGTTGTTGGAGTGGGTGAGCACCAAATTTAATTTCTGGAGGACTTGCATGTATACACTGAGCCTTCAGCCATTAAAAGAATGTTTAACAGTCAACCCTCACTGACACTGTGTCTCCATATATTAAAATTCTGAATGCAGGTTGGGTCCATCAGTCCCTTCTAACAGTTGGTGTAAGTGCCCAACAATGAGATTAGCTAATAGCCGTCTCTGTTTCATGTTGCCGTAGCGATTCCTGAGTAGTAAGCTTGTGAAGGGCAAACTCTATAGCATATTGCATGTAGTGTCGTGATAGCTAGATGCACACCCTCCCTCATTGTGTGGGCGAGTGAAGCAGATAAATATTATCTGAAGGAGGTATTATAATTCCGTACAAATGGGTTGTCACCCTGTTAAATGTGTAACAGTGCACGCTACCAGTGAAGCACTAGCGATGTGTCTAGACGTCTATAGACTAGCTAGCTATAGACTTTTATCCGTTGTGACGTAATGGGAAGTAAACTGGAAACACAAGAACAAGCAAGCAGGCATGTTCTTATGTTTTCATATCAGAAAATTGCATCAAAGCGTAGTTTCACTTGTATTTTCTCATGTAGTGCCTAATGGCAATAGACCCATTTCCGCTAGAAAATGCATAAAAACATGCATACTTTTGTGATTTTATGTGCAGACCCTTCTCCACTACGAAGCCATTGGGGGAAAAGTAGGCACTGAATGGAAGTTTTGTGCTTTTATGTATAAAATTTACATGAAAGCACAAAAATATCATGTTTTCACGTATTTTGTCCATTTAGTGGCTACTTTTCCCCCGATTACATTGTAGCATACACTGTATGATGTAGGATACGTATTCCTCTGATATCTATGTAATACAATGCTACAGATAAGCTGTATGTAAGGCTAGACAGCTAGATCTGTTACCAAAGACACATGGTAGAGCTGAGCTAGCTAGTAGGCAGCAGTCGCCGTGCTGTAGCCGTGTGTCTGCAGCTGAGATTCCATTGCTTTAGCTGAGCTAGCTAGGGAAGTACTCTTGCTGTGTTTGAACACAAGTAATGGTTGGAAAAAATGGCAAAAGATGTAGGGACGGCAATCCGTAAAAGTATTGTGTTGTTTCTACCTTGTTTGGTTGCTTTTTTGGGATTCCATCCCTACATGATTCTTCTTTTTTTTTTGTAACTTGTTTGTTTGTTTTTTGGGAGAGAAACGTTCCTTGCAGAGATGTGTTGTCATAAATAATGATTAGCGGAGGATAGGAAGCTAAAACCGAGCTGAATGTGGAATGTCTACTGCTTGCGGGCAAGAGCTGGCACGTTTATTTCTATTCGCAATCATGCAAGTTTTAAACACATGCAATGTTTTCCCGATGTACAGTAACAGCATATCGAGAGACACTTGCTGTGCTTGGGATCACTGCTCCAGGGAAAGCTTTGGGTAACTGGCACCTGAGCAGCCAGGCTTTGCATGGCTTTGCTGCTGGACACAAAGTTGTCTCCACTCATAATGCAGTGCCCAGACAAAACGTCCTCTAAAGAGGCTTTGTCTTTTGGCACATCCTCAATTAGCAGCTGTAAGCCCTCCCAACCACTCTTAGCCCTCTCCCAGGGGTTGTGGTAAGAATATAGGTGCCTGAGGGTTTTTTTTTGGTTTTTTTTCTAAAACAATTTTGGTCTGCACAGTAGTGGGTGTTCCATTGAAATGAGCCGCTAAAGCCACTTTTCAGCCACTTGTGTAGGTTGTTGGAGTGGGTGAGCACCAAATTTAATTTCTGGAGGACTTGCATGTATACACTGAGCCTTCAGCCATTAAAAGAATGTTTAACAGTCAACCCTCACTGACACTGTGTCTCCATATATTAAAATTCTGAATGCAGGTTGGGTCCATCAGTCCCTTCTAACAGTTGGTGTAAGTGCCCAACAATGAGATTAGCTAATTCCCCATTTCCCATGGAGGTTAGTTGAAGCAGCTGAACTTCCCTTCAACGACGCGGTCCCCGCCGACCCGACCTTCGAAGACATGAAGAAGGTGGTGGTAGTGGACAGAAGAAGACCCACAATACCCAACAGATGGAGCCAGTCGGAAGTGAGTGGCACACGTACAGTGTTTAACAGCAGCTACCAGTGAAGCCTTATCCTTTCACTGGAGTTCTACCTTTTTCTGATATTAATTAGTTTATTAGGAGGCACCAGTCTGTCTGGTGCTGATTGTCTGGTGTCTGCCATGTGCAAGACATGTATGCATACAACTTTAGTCTGCTGATCATTTATAGCACATATTTGGAATGAGATGGTAATGTACCTTGAATACATTATCTCTAATGCACACACACACACACTGCATACACACACACACACACACATACATGCACACACACACACACACACACACTGCATACACACACACACACACACATACATGCACACACACACACACACACATACATGCACACACACACACACACACACACACACACACACAGACTATGCTGAAGCAGCTGAACTTCCCTTCAACGACGCGGTCCCCGCCGACCCGACCTTCGAAGACATGAAGAAGGTGGTGGTAGTGGACAGAAGAAGACCCACAATACCCAACAGATGGAGCCAGTCGGAAGTGAGTGGCACACGTACAGCTAATCTGAGATTGTTTCGTAGTGATACGATAATTATGGTATGCAACAGTACTGTGGCATGAGGGTGCCTGGAAATACTAGTAATAGTAGATGTTTGTTTTTCCTGAAGTGATTTTCAAATAGGTCTTTGAAGTGGTACTCTAGTGCTGTGTGCCTGAGTTTAATTCTGGCATGCGTACATGTCAGAACAATGGGGAGTTAGAAGTCTTTTGCTGTCTGCTCTTCTCGTTATACCACCCTCCAGGGGTCGTGTTTGTCTCCCAAACCTGGTCGGCAAGACTCTAGCCGTTATAATCCCCAACTCGGGTGACTGCTGGACGAAAACGCTTAGCGTATGGCTTGGTAGAGACGGAGAACTAATACTTCAGAATTGCCATATGATTCAGAAAATGAGTGTGGACGATGGCTAGTAGCTAGCTAGATCCATGACTTGTGCTCATACTCCCAAGACTTCAAATTGGACTCTAAAGAGTCTCATTCCCAAACCAGTCATTTTCATTCCAAAACCAGTTCTTTAGAAGCAGCCACTGCAAAGCCCAACTCCCCTAATTGAATAATGGGTTCAGACAATGGTATCCTAGTGACAGCCATAGCAGGACCACACCAACTTCTCCAAACTCTCAGCTCAGACAATAACAGCATTGGCTCACATTGGGTCACAGGTGGCTTAGCCCAAACAACGCAGTTGTTTGCCACTCTCTGATGCACAGATACACAAATGCCGACATGTACTGGTATGTTGCCTCCTTTATTGCAGGAGTGCAGTGCATTGAGCCAGCCAACCACTATAGCAGTGTCAGCACTGACAACTGTTGGATACACAAATGCCGACATGTACTGGTATGTTGCCTCCTTTATTGCAGGAGTGCAGTGCATTGAGCCAGCCAACCACTATAGCAGTGTCAGCACTGACAACTGTTGGAAAGACTCGCACCCTCCCTAGAAGTGTAATACTGCAATGCTGGTTACCATAGCAGCCAGTGATATATGTGGGACTATACTATGAGTTCTCAATGTAACTACTATTGCTCAAGCTACTGCACTTAGTCTAAAAGTGTGAAATGAGAAATGTTACCTAGAAAGTGACCACAACTGTGCTGTATGTAGCTTCGTCCCCAGGCTTCCCTCCCACACGCAAAAAAAGTAAGGATGCCCCTCCTCCTTACTTTTTTCGTGCGTGGGAGGGGAGCCTGGGGACGAGGCTATGCTGTATGTATGCGTGTATCCAGGTTTACCCAGCCATCCTGATGTGCAATCCCCAGCAGCTGGGCTCCGATTTTTTTTTGAGTTTCTGTACTCTCTCGATGGTTTTTCTTCTGTCTCTGATATCAGATTCGCATGTGGTAGTCCCAGGTGGAAAACGAACATTATTGTGTCGTGTATTTCAATCACGACACTGCGGTCTACATCGCTGTATCTCTGAACGTCCATTAAGGGCAGGGCTCAACGCACTGTGTAGTAGCATCGATATGTGAGGCTTTTACGCAGTGCGTATGAGCCCCACCGAGGGACTCTTACAAGAAATGTATAGCAGGTTGTACTTGAAATGGTAACAGAAAGCAGCAGTATACTTCATCCCTCCCTCCCTCCCTCCCTCCCTCTGTCGCCTCTCCCTCTCTCTGTGCAGGTGTTTCACGGCATGTCTAAGATCATCCAGCAGTGCTGGCTGCACAGCAGCGAGGCCAGACTCACCGCCCTCAGAGTCAAGAAGAGCATCGCAAACCTCATGTCTACAAAGAGCGAGAAGAAAGAAGAGCACTCGTGATATCTGTACGTCTTAACTTAATTCTTGTCTCTGCCTGGAGTGGGAAGAACACTCCTAGTCTTGTCTTGTCTTAATTCTCATTTCATCTTTTTTACAGAAATCTATTTTTCTCGCAACTATTTTGCTGGTTTGTGTCTTATTTTTCTTACCTTCCATTTCAAAGCTAACCTCTCAATCTTTTGTAAATATTTTCACTCCATTATCTATTTGTTCGTATGTATCGCTGTACATGAGAACCCCAACCGATAGGTGCTGTATTTTTTCGTATTTTTCAATAGTTGTATTCGTGTGTGTGTGTGTGTGTATGCCTGTACATAGCCGTGTTGAGAAGGTCACTCAATCGACTTCCCAATTCTTGAAAGTGTGTGTCAATGTATGTCTCAGACTGGCCGTGTTAACAGTTCATGTGTTGAGAAGGTCACTCAATCGACTTCCCAATTCTTGAAAGTGTGTGTCAATGTATGTCTCAGACTGGCCGTGTTAACAGTTCATGACGATTTTTGTTACTCCTCTGTTACTGACAGCAATTTCATTTCTGCTACTATTATCAGCAATTTGGACTTATACAAGACCTTGTAAAGATGTAAATAGCTCCGTGAATTCACAAACTGTTTTTGTCAACAATCACAGTGCCATTTTTTCCTTGCAGTTCCTGACGTTTCTCAGGACTGCACTCTGTACATACTGTATCATAACAAACCTAATATTTGTTCCTGTACGTGTTCCTTGTTCATAGCACTTGTCAGCAATCAATAGTACTGATGTACTCACTGTATATTTGTATATATGATGTTATTTACTTCAGGTGTTGATTCTAATTAATGCCATGAATGTTACTTCTAGCCTCGTACCCAATTAGTTTGGCGAATATGTCAGAGTAGGCGTGACCCGGAAATCATGTGATTTCTTGCCCCAACAATGTTTAGTGTTACTACATTATTACGTGAATAAATTTAACCCTTTCGTCAACGTAGTATTTCTGACCATGACAAAAGACATATCCGCCTAACAACAATTAAGTCTCCTTTATTTCATAACCATGACCACAAATTGAGTGAGGAGCTGGAGCAAGGCTCTATATTGTAGAAAGCTAGCTAGCAAGAGCACATAACAAAATGTTTCCACCTCCAATTGCAAGGGAGTAAGAGCGTGTAACTACTGAACCTTCAGACTGGAGGGAATACTTGAAGTGTATACCTGAGATTAACACAGACATATTAGCTAATAGCCTATTCAGACCTATAGTGTTATATCAAGTGACCTACTGCTGAGCTCTTCAATTGTGACAACCAACCACTACAGCTGACAGGTGTTCTATTTTTGGTAGATCTCAAGTATTCTGCCCGTCCTACAGGCCTGTATGGAAGTTACACGCTCTTACTCCCTTGGGGGTGGGGAATTATGCGCTCTTGTAGCTAGCCGTATAAGGCCATAGCCAGCACACACAATACTAGCCTCGTACCTATGCAGGCTTTCCTTCTTGTACCCAGGCTTTAGGGTGCGAGGCAGCCGAGGCTCATACCCGAATAGAACCTCGCACAGGAAATTAAGCCCGCACATGTGGCATGGGTACGAGGCTCTGTGTGTGCATGCTGGCCATATATGGCCCTAGCTTTGGAATTAAATGACCATGCAGGCTAAGGACATAATATCCCTGACCCTAGTTGCCTTTGCATTAATTTTGAGTCAATAGAGAAACCCTATCATGAACAAATTAAATGGACTGCATGCATGGGTAATTACTGGGTGGGCATCAATTAGAGGCTATAGGTGGGTGGGTGATATGGCAGTCTGTCACATATGTCTGAGTAGTCGTGACCCAGATGTCATGTGATTCCTAACCCCAATAATATATGCTATGTGCTCTCGTGAATAACGTTTTATACAGAACAGATCTGTACTATGACAAGACCTGAGAAACTGTATTATAGCACCCAAAGTAAACCTATTTTGCCTCCCATCACATCGATGGTCTGGTGACTTTTCGCGTGATTCCTTAGTTCTTCGAGTGCATATCTGCTAATCGTGATGCTGGTATATTGACTGGTATGTAGATATACATATATGGGTCCTGTGCCTTCTCCAAATAGCCATTTCATTCAGAGGTTTCACTGTATTTCTACCCGTGTCTGTAGTTACTGCAGCTTTAAAAAATAGCGTGGGGATTCCTCCTGCGGTCGGCCTGTTTGCATAGAGCCAGGCCTTCAAAAACGCGCATGTGGCAATCCATTCACTGCATGCAACAACTAATTAGTAATTTACATGTATGTCCGACGGATAACGTCATATCCACATAGTCTCGTGACCAGACCTTGGCTCCTCCCCTCGCCAAACGGTCTGGCGCACCAAGTCCAAATGTTGGGGCTTATTCCCGGAATGCGGTAAGGTCCAATGAGATTGCAGGATTTGTAATTATTACGTTCTGGAATGCCATTACGGAACGATAAAATGGCGACGTTTAAATTGTTTGTCGAGATTTGGAAGCGGTTTAAACGAACTGGCTGCTAACACTGTTCTTTGTGCCGCTTAGAAGTTTAAATAACTCCAGTCTTGGTGATACAAGGGCTGGTTGAAGATCAATACAAGGTATTTCCTCGGACTAAGCAAGTTGCCGTATTTTGTACTTGTACTGTACAGTTTTGTAACTTTTTTGCTAAGAGTTGCCTTCTGTACGTACGATTATACAAGAAAACACTTACTTACGTCAGTGTAGAGACCTCAGTAAGCCTTTATATAGCATTTCAAACCTCGAATAGTCAATTAACAAGCTCATTGCTCCGCCCATAAACCCCAGAAATTCGACCGTTTGGCGAGGGGAGGAGCCGCGGTCTGGTCACGAGACTAATATCCACATTGCAGGTAGCTCTAGTTGTCATTTGATAGATTGAGGCAGTAAAAGACGGAGACATGTACATCACAATGCAGGTATAGCACAGTCATGTATTACACAGTACAATATGAGCCAATCTTGTGAGGGGCCATTTCTGATTAATTAGAGCACAGACAACACATTAGGTATTCTGGAGTTACATGCACACACACCAGGTGAACCTCAGGGACACTCAATGCTTGGCAGGCTGTGGTCATGTGCTCTTCAGGTCGGCCAACCTACACAGTTACGTAATGTATTGAAAAATGGGTGTGGTCATGGTGACGTCTCTTATTATACGAAAGTACAATGAATGGCCAATCAGGTGCGCTTTTCTTTACTTCCTGACGAACATACGTCTGTTCGTCAGGAAGTAACTAATTAGTGTACAATGTACAGGGAAGAGATGAACACCCAGTATACTATGTACATCGTGCTGATAATGTAGGCATGCTTCAATGTCCTCATTATTCAAGGACTACATCTTCAAACGTAGGCTGACCTTGCTTCCAAGTCTGACGTGGCATCTGCTTGCTGTTTTTGGGGTAAGCCCTTGGCTGGGACCACCCCAGCAAGCTGCAACGGGAGGGAAGTCATATGATAGTCACATGACTGTCACATGATAGTCACATGACTGTCACATGATGGGGTACATGTGTATAGTCTATCAGTGCATGGTATGACACATTGAAACAAAGCTCATGCAACATTATGTCCTAGAACGTGGAACAAAGATCACAAGGCAGTCAGGTGATGCAGAGAAAAGACGTGAAGAAAAGACTGTTACTGACGCAGGATCACACACACACAGTCCACTATCCAGTGACTCACTTCATCAGTGTACTGTAGTCCCAGTTCATCAAACACCTGCTGTACTAGGCCTTCACTGTGTGTGTGTGTGTGTGTGTGTGTGTGTGTGTGTGTGTGTGTAGGTGTTGGGTGTGTGTTGTGCATGTGTGCAGTGTAGGTCGTACACATACATATACATGTACATGTACATGCATGTACATGTATGTGTATTATGTGTATGCATTTAGAGTACATGTATGTATTAAGTACCCATGGGTGGGTGCTGCAGAAAAGGGAGATGGGTACTAATCACAACAGCAAAGGAAGGCTGGGTGTGTCGTGGCAGCTTTAGGAAACCAGCTCAGAATTATAAGCATGGTTCCAATTGTAGCCCACCTCTCCTCATCATCCTCCTCTCCTCCGATGACATCATCGATTGTGTCACTGATTAGCTCATCCTTCAGGTCCATTATCTCAGTCTGTGGAAGGAGGGAGGGAGGGAAGAGAGGGAGGGAGGGAGGAAGGAAGGGAAAGAGGGAAGGAGGAGGGAGGCGAGGGAGGGAGAGAGAGAGGAAGGGAGGGAGGGAGGGAGGGAGGGAAAATGGAAGAATCTGAGTCAGTATATCTGTGTTGATCAAAGCAGTTGGCTAACCTCTCTCTCAAACTCCATCATGATCTTCTGTAACTGAGGAAGGTTCATTTGAGAGTTCATGCGAGCCATCGCCTGGCGAGTGTGAGGAGGAAGGGGTGTGTGTGTGAGGAGGGAGGGGTGTGTGTGAGGAGGGAGAGGTGTGTGTGAGGAGGGAGGGGTGTGTGTGAGGAGGGAGGGATAAATGCACATGTATGAAGAATACGTGTGTGTGTGTGCTTGTGTGTGTTTGCACATGCTAGAAAAATAGATAAAAAATATCTCAAGCACCTTTGTAACGCCCTTCAATGCTGTTGCCATGGCAGCCTGTGACCGCAATGTCTGGTAGGGTTTAGGGGAGACAGTGAATGAGTACGTATGTATTATGCAGTCGGCTAGATCAGACTAAGTATGTGGCAATACAGTGCTAGCCACTGACCTGTAGCTTGAGGGAGATGGCCTGGATGTTGGCCTTCATGAGGTAGAACTTCTTGATGTGGTTCCTAGTCCTCACCAGGTCCTTGGCCATGATACGAACTGCCGCCTGTGATAGATCAGAATAGGTTGTGTATACTTTTGGTATGGCCTAAACCTTCATACAGCACTTGCATATGATGTGAGGTGAAGGTTAAGTACATCCCTTGCCCGCTCACCATCTGCCCAGTCTTGGCAGTCTTCTTGATATCGGTGATGATCTTCTTCTCCTGTCTCTCCAGCTTGCCTCTCTCCCTCTCCAGCTCCCTGCCAGACGGGAGGGGAAACACACGTCACTGAGGGAGATCTTGAGTACACTGTACAGCTACTATATCAGCCCAGCCTCATTCCCAGTCCTTCCCACCCCAGCCTGGTTCCCAGTCCTTCCCACCCCAGCCTCATTCCCAGTCCTTCCCACCCCAGCCTCATTCCCAGTCCTTCCCACCCCAGCCTCGTTCCCAGTCCTTCCCACCCCAGCCTACATGTAGTTCCCATTCCTTCCCATCCCAGTATAAACACTCGGGTGGCAGTCTCTGTATTAGTAGAGGTACATGTACTTATGAGTGCTGGAGACAGATGGCACAATCCAATGATGCGAACGTGAGTTTCAAGCAGCACTACCCATCTCCACTCTTCCCTGACAACTGCGGCCAAGCCTCAGATATGCATTGCAGATACAAATTTAATTCACTTGCTCAGGCTCACCCCACAAGGGGTAGTCACTTACGCGCTGTCTGTAGAAGCATTTGCAAACGGGATCAAGAATTTTGATTGGCGAAATCGTCCTTGATCGCTTGATTTACGGGTTCAAAGGACAAAACGATAGCCAAACCCTTCTTAATATCGGAGAAAAGCTGTTGATCCCTTGATTATCTAACAACTACCTTGATAGCTTGATTCCATTTTGATCCCGTTTGTAATGGTCCTACAGGCGATACGTAAGTGACTACCCCTTGCCCCACAATGTCCTGCATCCGTCTAGTAACAAATAATGAGAAATCCCCCCAATACCGTTGTGGGTAAGTCGCTGATGAGAAACTAACACTCAACAAATAGTGGCTTAATAGTTGGGACTGTAGAACGGACAGATAACTATGACTACACATCTATCCCCCCGAGCTACTCCATGGGGGGCATTAATTAGCACAATTACGTCTCGATCCCTCGCTCAAGACCGACCTGACTGTTCTGTTGAGGGCTCTCTGATTTTGTCTCAGGATCTCCTCCGGAGATTTCCTCTTCCACAGGTCGGACAGCGGCATGGTAGCGACCCACAGACTCACCTTTTACTAATTTACCAGCACTTGCACTGATGATAAATAAATGACGTCTTTATGACGTCACTACGCTACGAGCCACACCCACGTTTTGTCGAGCGGTGCCGACCACTTGTATTGACCGTTACAGCTTTCAATACGTATCCAGAACAATACAAAATACTACTTTTGGTAAGTATTAAAAATACTGCTGAATTGATTGCAGTCAGTTTGTGCCAAAAGCGCATAGACATTACCTATAATATATTAAGGCATGTATACATGAAGGCTGTTTGTGTTGCAATGTGTACTGCTTGTTATACTGCCTAGCTGCATGAGGGAACCAACATGGCTTTGCTTACATGCACACACAAACCCATAGCCTTCACATGCGCACACTTAGCAGTTGATTAGCCTCATTCCCTGACTCCATTCACATTTGCAGTGGGCAAAAAAAAAAACACAACGGAGAGCGAGATTGGGGGGGAGGTTTGGGGAGTTTAGTACACTTGATAATTTTAATAAGGCAAGTTTTATTTTAGGATTTGAAAATTGGAACAGGGATGATTTTAAAGCATTATTAAAGCTAGTTAAGAGCTTTGTATTATTGATATGGGAGACTAGGAAGAAGGAATTGTCAACCATGGTGATCAGGATTGTGTGGTCTCTGGTTGTTCTTGCTCTTGTCCTCTGACTGGGCAGGTCTTACAAGCATTTCCGCCTGCGTCTGTGGGTGCGTGGTCAATGGCGTAAGCAACATACGGCAAAAGCAACATTGAGTATATTATTACTATAGTAACATGGTATAGTCATAGAGCATGGTAAGAATCCCATAGAGCATAGGAAGCTCTAGAAATGTAGGACATCTGTACATATACTAAATGGCCTAGAGCATGGGCAGCTATGCTCTAACTAGACCTTGGCTCCGCCTCGGCCTAGTTAGAGCATAGCTGCCCGTGCTCTAATTAGTACACTAGAGCAAGCTTTATGTTAGGGTGTGAGAATTTGGACAGGAATGAATTTAAAGCAGTAGTTAAGAGCTTTGTATCACTAATCTGGGAAACTAGGAAGAATAAACTATAATAATGTCGACCAGGACGGTGCAATCCCTGGTTGCTCTTGCTCTTCTCCTCTGACTGGAGGTCTTATATTACTGTAGGGTGATGCATTGACTGATGTATGACTGATGGCTGAGAAAGCACAAAAGAACCTAGCATCTGTTGCTGTCAGAGAGCACTATGATACTCTCCATTCTGCCATTGCTCAGCCAACCCTAGTTATTGGAGTTGCCTCAAAAGCCTACAAGTGGGTACTAATCACAAGGGAAACTAGGGATGCTATCCAGTTCACAACTGGTATTTCCCCTGGGCAGCGAGCTGCGCTACTTCTCCAAGCTGTTGAGTCAGCTATTGCAATTAACTACAGAAATCTCCATGTGTTTATTCGATTGCTGAGGAAGGAGCCGACCTTGAAGCCCATTGGCGAGGCATTGAGGAAAAGTTATAGTAAGTTAGTTTACTTGATGTAATTCAGAGTTGCACATTTTGCAACAGTTTTGGTATAGTCAGCAGTTCCATAACCTATGTGCATGTCAATCTCGTTATAATTTGGTGGTATGTTGTGGTGGTCTTTGCTGAAACAACAGTCCAGCAAACATGCAGGTATTAAATGTCAAGGGAAATGCCTTGAGTAGGTAAAGTGCTCTAGTGTTAAAGATGAAATCTATAGTGGAAACCTTGGACTCCAGGTCACTCAGCAGTACAGGTAGCTTATAGGATTGTGTTGTATCTAGCTATCTATGTTGTAAGCAAAAATGATATGTAGAAAACCTGCGGTAACAGAAATCTGATATCACTGCTACGTCAATCACATACTAATTGAAATACCGCATGTGTTGTGCCTTTACAGAAGCACTTGTCTCTGAGGCTGGCGAGGCAGAGAGTTCTAGCTCTGAGTCTGAGACTGAGCACACCACCTCAGAGCAAGGTAATGTAGCTATAAACAATGTACCTGCTCCACTGGAAAATGGAATTGCCTATACTTAGCCACACCTTCAAGGGACCAACTATTATCATTATCATCAGGACCCCAATGGAACTAACACTCAAAAATCTCCCAAAATAGGCCTATCTCGTACAGTCATTTTGTACCTACCTCGTCACACATGGGCCTACTTATAGGAGATTGCAGTGATTTATAAAACCTTTAGTATTTTATATTCAGACCACTCTTTAATATGTCTGCATTACATGATACTGGCAACCAAGTTTAAGCATACTGGTATAGCAACACAAACTACTTCATCGTGTAATAAGACTAGATATATATGCACAGACAACACATATTAAACCTCAATTCTGTGGGTTAGCTTCCTCAATTACATTGGTTGCAGCAATGAAATATACATGAAACCTAAAAGGCATTTCAATCAGTATATCTATGCTAACTTACCTTGTTCCAATCCCCATCCAAATCCCCCTGACCGTTTACCCAACACACCAAATTACCTAGCTACATGAAAAAATGGGTTTCTCTATCATCTATACAGGTTCTGTTTGTCTTCCATACTTGTCTCATCCTTTCTCTCATCACTCCAATTCCCATACTGTAACTTTGTTATAGATTCAGTGGCAAGGGCAACAGTCTAGCACAGTTGTATATCCTTCCCCATCATACAGTAGACATGGCTGCATTGGTGGTAGACACTGCTAGTTAGGCAGATTGTAGAAGGTATCTCAATATATTAGCTATAACAACCACTTCTTTTATTAGCAACAACATTTTTGTCAACATAGGTCCTGAAAATATAATTTCTGTGGTAAGAGCAAGAATCAAGGTCTTAGAAAAGAAATATCGCTCCTTAGTCATTATGACCCAGAGAGATGTGAAATCGAAATCACCCGATATCGATGACTTCCGCACCGAAATTACACTACTCCCGCCAGAAATTAAACCAGAGCTTCAGCAGAGTCTGACGAAAAATCTATCAGTTTTATATGGTGCAAATACCATAGAAGAAATCTTTGGGCTGTTCAACTTACATGTCTGGAATTTTTTGAATTATGGACTTCTTCAGCACCTGGTGGACACCTATGGTGTTGATGAAACACAGAAAGTAATGAAAGAGTATACCTCTTCCGTGGAATCGTTTCGAAAGGAAACCAGCCTAAAAGTGTTTTGGGAAGCCTATCCCACAGGAATGTGCCCCACTCTTCCTCCTGACCTCAGACAGAAACTGAGAAAAGTGACATTCAAGCATGGAAACCTAAGTGATGCCACATCATTGGAAGTCATTGAAAACTTTCGCCAAGAACTCTGTCGTGAATTTTCTTTGCCAGATGTTACTGTGTTTCTGGCAGATATTGAAAAAGGATGCGTGACCACCACCTGGTTTGTTCCACCAGCAGTAACAACCACACTGAGTAATGAGATGCTAAGAGGAAACTATCAATTCCTCCAGCAGCACTTCATATTGGAGTTGAGGATAGAAAAAACTATCTACAATGCAGGTGAGTCACATGTATACCTATAGCCTATTACAAATTTTAATGCCAAATGCCCCAGAGTTTAATTTCAATGACCAAATGTGAATACTTTAAGCAACTCATAATTCAACTATCCGAGGCTTTATCTTCAGAACCTGAACTGATTTGTATCATTGTACAGATAGCTATGTTCGCATCCATGTTTTGTACGATTTTACTAATCCTAAGTAATATATTATACTTTCAGAAACTGATCAGTCAATGTCAGAACATCGTGACTCTGAACACAGTGAACTCCCCAGACAAGGTAGGTGCACAGCACAGAGAAAACACTTTTAGTCCTTAAATTATTCATGTCACATAAGACGGTAACCTTACTATGGGATATCTTTATTACCGTCTTGTTCCCCCCTATTACAGAGGATGTAGTAAAGCCAGGGAGAAGTAAAATAACAACTCCAAGCAAGAAAAAGCTGGCTATCAGAATCACAGGTTGGCTTGTCTCATCTGTTGTTGAAGTGGTACAACCAAACAATCACCTGTGTATTATCTGCAATTATTTTGTGCAATGGCTACAGAACTTATGCTGGAATATGTTCAAAGGAATAGGGGAAGGGGCAAAGATGTTTATGAACTTATACAAATTATCAGTCACTTACATGTTACATTCATGATAACTTAATTTCTGACTAATGCATGATTTCTTGCCATTCACATTTTAGTTATAATAATGTTACTGAACTGGCCTGTGCATGCCTGCAGAGTCTCCACCACCATTGACCTCAACAGTGACCAGTGGTGACTCACAAGCAGAAGAAACACCTACAGAGCCTCCACCACCATTGGCCTCAACAGTGACCAGTGGTGACTCACAAGCAGAAGAAACACCTACAGAGTCTCCATCTCTCACCAAGAGAGTACTGACCAGTGGTGATCATGAATCACAAGAAGATAATAAAATACCAGAAATTAATTACTCTGACCTGGAGTTTGGTGATGTGGTGGGAGAGGGAGGATTTAGCACTGTCTACAAGGGCCACTGGCAGTCCAGAAATATGGACGTAGCCATCAAAAGAGTGCCTGGCAAGCTCCACAAAGGAGAGGTTAGATATCTTTATTCTCTTTATGCAACTTCTGCATGCAGGCACTTGATCACATGCGATTTGGGTCCAGATGCTAGCTAATATCCAACTGTAATTATTCTCTCAAAATATTATTTATCACCCTTAAACATGACTGAACGTGCTACCGTAGACCCAAACGTAGTCTACATACCCCATGCAGTACTAAAACCAGCAAAGCACAGAACTGATGCGTATTCATTCCCATTACATCATACAGATTGAAATCCTGAATCAGCTAAACCATCCTGGTGTTATTCAGTTTTATGGAGTTGTGGTGGACACTCCAGGGCCTGAGCACTACATTGTTACAGGTTAATGGACACTCATACCTTACCGCATGCTAGAATAAAATACTGATGTTGCATGCACAATTAATCCTTGACAATATATTAATACATCTTTTGTAATACCTCCATGTATAGAGTTGGCTGAGGGTTCATTGTATGACCTCCTCCACAAGAAACACCACCAGCCAAGTCCAGAACAGAGCCTGCAGTGGGCAACAGAGATTGCCAAAGGTAATGTAATGATTTTACAAGGAGCTTGGCTGTCATGTATAGTACTACTAACCAAACTGTCTGTCTACAGGAATGAACTACTTACACCAAAAGAAGATGATGCACAGGGATTTGAAGTCTAGCAATGGTAAGAAGTTTTCATATCTTTTGACCTCAAGTGCAACAAAACTGAGCCTTTATAAATTAAATAGTGATGGATATGGTCGTCTCTACATACATTCTGGTGTGTTTGATGAACATTCATCTTTTCACCCTTTCCTCTTGACAGTGCTACTTACTGATGGAGGCAATATCAAGGTATATAGCTAATGCTAAAGGAATATATAAATGAGCATGACCACCTGCCAAGTGTAAGTATGGTAGGCGAACAGAGATGTGGATGTAATAGGTGCAGCTTACCCATATACACATCACAACCATGGTGTCAAAGAAGCTATGAACACTGGCCTTTGGGTCAGTATACTTCTTCAAGTACATACCTGGGAATCAAATCTATCATGTGTGAGTGCAGAGATTATCATTTGACACATACATACGCACCGTACAGATAATACTGGGTCTGTAGCACATCTTTCCTTTTTGAAAATGTGTGGTAGACTCATTCAAGCAGATTTAATGGACTCAGCGAAAGATTTGTTGTGGCATTCAGTATTTTGTTTCTGTGCAAGAATACTGGAACAGTAACACTTTCTCTCCATACCCTAGATCTGTGATTTTGGTGGAGCTAAGTTTTTTGATCACACTACAAAGCAAACCCAAGCAGGGACTTATAGGTGGATGGCTCCAGAGGTGAGCTCATGACTTTCCAAATGATGAGTTACACTGCAGCTGCTAAAACACGAATCCAAGTGCTCCATTGTCTATATGCACAATCATTGTCACATTCAGGGAGCTAATTATGACCATAAGCAAGCCTAGTAACAATGAAATGTTACAAACCATTACTACAGTGTCAAGAAGCAATCTTGCATTCTAGTCAATAGTTAGCAGAAGTCAGACTCCTCCTCAATTGATTGGTCATTCTCGACTCATGTCTATAAAGGAGGAGTTGCCAGGATATTGTTACTACTAGACGGGAGGTGAAGAATGCTCCGTAGGAGTACTATTCACCAACTCTTGCAAGGATGTCCTGACGCTCTTCATATCAGTACCATGCTAAACCCTGCTCTTTCACTTGGCAATATCCGGGGAGACCATCCTGGGCACTATTACCAGTTTTTAATACAGAGCTAGTTAGCCATGGCTAGGAACATTTCTGCATACCTAGTTGCTAACTGTATCGCAGTACAACTGTTGTATGTGACTGGCAAAATGCAAAGCATACTGCTTATGGCAAAATTAATATTAACATGTACTTCCGTCCATCATTCCTGTGTTTCACAGAGAAATATTATTTCAAAAAATGAGTAATTGCACCAAAACTGCAGTCTCATAATCACAATAATCTCTCCAGTAGTGAGTGCTAGCTGATATATTACCATGTTATATAATATACGAGGTGTTCTCTCATTACAAAGTACAGTGCTATAATACTGACTCATCAGATTGCACAGAAATATCAGTGTGCAGTACCCCGGTCTGTAGTAACCTAACTATGGAGATGAATGCAATTATTTAGCATCATCTTGAATATATGATACCACTCTAATCTCGTGTTTAGGTAATAAAGGGAGAGCCAGTATCACTCTCCTCTGATGTCTTCTCCTATGGAACACTCCTCTATGAGATCTTCTCCGGCAGAACTACCATTTACTGATGCTAAAACGCGACATAGCAGTTGCTAGCAAGATCATGAAGGGGGAGGTGAGAGGTGCCAAATGTGTATGGTCCAACTAATGGCAGGTTGTGTAACGAGAATTTCACGTGATTAGTAATGGTACTTTGTATAAAGATCACAATCTCTATTTTGTGGTACCTTGTGCACATACAACTTGTCATATGCAGTACATACCTCTCTCCACCACCACTACCATATCAGATGCCACTCATTCCTGACTCCATTGAGCCCTACCGAGCAACCCTCATGAGGCTATGCTGGGCTACCGACCCCAAGGTCAGTCATCAATACTACGTTTTAAGCGAACCACCAAAAAGTTACACCTTAGTTGTGCCCATGCAGTGGGCTAGTTACATCGAACTCTAGGTAGTTAAGTTGTGAATACTATGAGAATAATTTATTGTTACATAATACCTTAGGTCAGTACACATCTGTAATCAGTGTACTAGTAAATTAGTCTCCAATTACCTGTTTAAAATAGAAGGATAGCTATGATATATAAGTGCCATGTCATGATATCTTTGTTACAAAATAGTCGACTCCATAGTGCATCAAAGTCCAGAATCTACCTCACCCTAAAACCATTAGTGAGTACTTTGGGCACATCACTACAGACAGAACATGCATAGTACTACACACTTGGGTCGGGTACTACAAACACCATGCACTATTTTTAGAGTAAAGGCAGTCATTAGTACTTTTACAGATAAATGATATTCAGAAGGTAACCTTACCTGGATGTTGCTCTCCTCACTGAACTGCAGGTTCGACCAAGTTTTGAGGATATTCTTGAGTTCCTAAAAACCATACGTAAGGAGTTAATTTGTGGTGTTTACTATCGAAGTTGTATATACAAGAAGGTAGCATATTAGCTCTCCTTCGCCAAAATCTATGTAAGCAAGTAAACTTCAGTGATATACAATAACTAATAGTACTACCAAACTAATTGTACATTTAGCCTATAATTAATTGACGAGCAGTTGTAGTTTACGGATTGTAGTATCTATAATGTAAAAATGAGAAGTGAATAACGTCCATTGTAGAGCCTTGTGAAGATGTAATGTTGATCAAATCACTATTTTTAATTTAACTACAGGCAAAAAGGAGCCACACCATAAGTATCCCATATTCCCATGATACTATACTGGTATGGTGAGCTTCGTGCAACTTATGAAATTGGTACAAGTATTATTTTGATTGCTAACCATTTCCAAGCAATACCCAAGAATGATGTTTGGACTCAGTGGTAGACTTGCAGTGTATTATGTGCATCCTTTTAAACACACTACGTCTATACATTCCAAAGGGTAATGTCTTTCTTGACAGGTATGTAAAATTGAAAAATGGGCATGGTCATTGTGACAATCCAAAGTACAAGGAATGGCCAATCAGATTTGGTATTCTTTACTTCCTAACGAATATACGTATGTTCGTCAGGAAGTAACTAATTAGTGTAACTGTTGAGGTGTATAGGCATAATCTGTGATCCTTACATGACATGACCTCAGTGCACTAAATCCTGTGCTTATTTACATACTTTTCTATTTACCAATGTCTCTGGTCATGCACTTACATCTCTGCTCACAAATTATCTTCACCCTTGGGAATCACTTTGCTTCATTAAAATCAAACTTAACTTATGCTGCAACATAACTACTAACCTAAATACATCCATCCATCCATATAGCATTGATTAGTTTCTCTGATCTGGAGCTTGGCAATGAGATAGGAAGGGGAAGATTTGGTGCTGTCTACAAGGCATACTGGAAATCCACAGAGATGGCTGTGGCTGTCAAGAGAGTGCCTAGCAAGAGCCATACAGCAGAGGTTAGCTATCTAGCTAGCTCTCATACACTGAATGCAAGGGTTCTGTACCCACTTACTGCCTTCCAATACCACATACATGCATAAATAACTATTCCATTACTTTGTAGAATGAAATCCTCAGACAACTAAAGCATCCCAACATCATCCAATTTTATGGAGTCGTGGTTGACAGTCCAGGACCAGAGCACTACATTGTCACAGGTTAATGTCACAGTTTCTATAATTAAAGCTGTAAAACATCCGATTGCATATAATATACCAGTACTAATATAGAAATGAGTATTGTAAAATGAATATCAGCTTGTAACAACTCTTTTAACATGTTTTGTTACGTGTGGTAGTGGATTTAGTATAGCCCCTTGCTTTTATTGCTTCGATCTAATATAGAGTTGGCCGAGGGAGGTTCCTTGTATGACCTCCTCCACAAGAAACACCACCAGCCAAGTCCAGAACAGACCCAACAATGGGCAACAGAGATCGCTGAAGGTAGATCTACTGTAATTATGCAAGTAACCAGTCTGTAGAATAATAGCTGACTGGAGAAATTAGCTAATTTGCAACATCAGCCAATTTTCTGATTACTAATCTACCACCAGGGATGAGCTACCTTGCACCAAAAGAAATTTGATGCATGGGGATCTGAAGTCAAGCAATGGTATAAGAAGATTGCAATCCTGAATTGACAATGTTCATATTGAAACTGAGCCTTAATAAAATAACTAGGTATTGCAGTGGTTTTAAAGGTATAATTATTTTCCTTTCTTTTTCTTTATAGTGCTGCTTACTGTTGGAGACAACATTAAGGTCTGAATGTGTGTAGAAATATGTTGCCTACTTACCAGTATAGAAATTGTGTTCAATAGACAAAGCGCATGCACTGGATTCATCACTGCGCTTCTACCATTGTGCTGTAATAACACTGCTTCTTTTTTACGGTTTAGATCAGTGATTTTGGTCGAGCCAAGTTTGTTGATTACACTACAACACAACTTCGGACAGGGACCTATAGGTGGACGGCTCCAGAGGTAATTGAGTCACAGTAATACCAATTCATGATTGGTTACTAGATCATGAAGAAATTTGATACTCAAGGCAATTTTAACTTGACTTCTTTAGGCAAAGCTTTTCAGCAGTCCATGCTATTGCATTGGTAGTCTGAATATTACCAAATACATTCCTGGTATCCAATATTGACTTCCTATTTACTGACTGCTTGTCAAACTTTCTGTTCAATTTAAAAAAAAAAACTTGACGTGTGTGCTTAATAAGTTATTTAGTCAGTTAAGCTTTGCATACCCGCGAAAGTCCGTGCAGTTAATCTGATTGGCAGTCTGAATACTACCAATTATAGCAGAAGAGCATTTGCCTGGTATCTGAACTATATATATTTCAGTAGAACAAACTAAGACATGTATCCAGATCTTATACTATGTAGTCTACTGGTTGCTTGTCAATCATTTGAGTTTCTAGATTATTCAGTCAATTAATCCTACAGAGGTCTTGCATACCCAATGATAGTCTGCTGATTGCAGAGCGAAACAGTGAATAAGATGTAGCAACACTCAAACAATGAAGATACGTAACCTTGAACATGACTATTACCTCATGCTTTTCTGATAAGGTCATAAATGGGGAGCCAGTGTCATTCTCTTCTGATGTCTTCTCCTATGGAATGCTACTCTATGAGATCTTTGCCTGCAAACTACCGTTTGCTAATACTGAAACGGATGCAGAAGTCATTAGCAAGATCGAGAGTAAGGAGGTGAGAGGTGAATGGATCAACTAAACCAATGTTTTCCTAAATACAATTATCCTTTTAGCTCTGGTTATTTCTACATGATTGTAGTGCACATGCATACTATATTTGCTTTATACATCTATGCCATGGTACTCTCATTCATTGAATACATGTGTGTATGGTACCTACGGTATTGTCTCTCTCTACCACCACATACACTACCATACCAGATGCCACCTATTCCTGCCTCCATTGAACCCTACCTAGCAGCTCTCATCACACTATGCTGGGAAACTAACCCCAAGGTGGGCCATTATCATATTTCAATCCCATCGTAAAACAACTTCTAAAGATGGCACCCATAGGTAGTGAAAGGAGAAAAATACTTTTTGCTATATTTCAGTTATAATGCATAGAATTTGCTTTATTACATCCCAGCATCACCAACTGGCTATACCATTGTTTTATGTCCTGAATACATACCATGTCATCCATCATTCTCTCTGGTTAGTCCTACATCTTCCAACACCACCTGTATGCATATATCATTGTTTTACTCCTGAATATATGTGGGTGTTTGAGTGGACGTGCAACGCTCAAACAGGCTAGTATACATGCGGAGATATAGCAGTGTAGATGATCAATAGTAAGAGTGAACTAGAGGTGTTCCAGGAACTAATAGTATAGGAGGTTGGAACTGAATGCAGATGTACACAGACTTCTGTCTACGCACATTTAAGTTATGATGTCATGGCTCTGCAAAGAGCCACAGTTTGTGAAGAGTTGGGATGGCTGTAAGGTACACTTTTAGTAGCAGCGGGTACAGTGCCTCATCTGGTATAATACTAGCATTATGCCCCCTTGCATGTAAGTGCTATACTTTCAAATAATGCCAAACTTCAGAGACCCATAGCTCCAAAACCTGCGGGGGTGTCATCTCACAAACTACATCAGAGGCTAGTTGTAAATATTACATCATCACTGTAGCTAACTTCGTACCAAGGCCATGCAAAAAATAGAAAACAAACTACTTATAGTTAAGAAATTGATCAAATAGTAGCAATTCTCAGATATTATGTAATTCAGATGTGAGGTAGCAAACCTTGCCGGGTATTTCTCTCATTAAACTGCAGGTTCGGCCAAGTTTTGAGGACATCCTTGAGATTCTGAAGACCAGAGGTTAGTGCTATATGCCCCTTTCTGGAATATACGTATACATCCTCACATTAACACAAAGTATTGGCTGAAACTAGCTGGACACATGAGACCAACTTTGGAGAATCATTTAGTGTTTCCTGTACAATAATATATAAGATATTACCTATACAAGTATAAAGCTGGAAGTAGGCCTATTAATATGCTGTACTAGATATGCATTGAACATCACTACAAATACCACTGCCTAGCGATCTCGATTGAGTTATTACACTTTCCACTGGTAGAATAAGTTTAATGCCTTTTGTTTGAATGACAATTCCATGTATTGACCACAACTATAACCATTCACCTTTAACTAGGAGACCTGTTAGGACTGAGCAGTAGACTTGCACAGCTGATGAGAATCACTATAAAAGAAGTGAGTGAGGGGAAAGGCCAATTTAGAACAATCCTATTGACTGTATATGACTACAATTTTTTTGGTGCATTCTACAAAACGTACTAAAGGTAAAATTAGTACTAATCGAGTGTGACCACACTGCCAAGTGTAAGTATGGCAGGTGACTGCAAGGAGCGTGTATTAAAGTAGCCGAGATGGGGAAGATGTAATGAGTGTGGCTACACTATAATTGTCAGAAATGATACCATGAAGCTCTCTCTCATGCACCTGAAATGAGCAGTGGCTGCCATGGGTGAGCAAAGAAACACAGTGAACTGATTATGCTATCATGCAGCATTCTCATCACAAGCCCCTTGAACATATAGCCTCGTTTGCAATGTTTGCAGCTCAGCTTTTGTGTACAGTACACACATTTCAAACCTAGGACTTTAGAAAGTGTCTTAGAACCACATATTAATTATAAGTTATGGTCATGATACATATCAGGCTTAGGAAAATGGTCTAATGTGAAACTTACAGGATAACATCTGTAGCTAAGCAGAATATAAAAAAACGACCTTCAAATTTTTTGGAATGTTTTTCTAAGGGTAGAATAACCATTCCTATGGCACAAGTATATACCGCCATACGGTCGTACTGCTATTAGATATGGATGGCCTTCAAATATTACTTGAAGAATGGGTGTACCACACTCCCATGCAGCAGTTCCATTGACATTTGTCCATTAATTTTGTGTACAGGAGACAGTTACATTCAGGCGCCTGGTTTCATACTAGATTTCTGCTTTATGGTACTGGGTTTCTATTATCACAATCCACCCTAATACATGTAGTCTTGAGTCACTAACTAGTGAGCTCTTTTCCATGGAGATCAGCAGATCAACTCTAACCTCTCACCATCAGCATGTTAATACATAAGCTCAGTTTACAGCTGTAATTTGTAACATGTAGCAACTATACCTTTCATACTTGCACATACGTAAGTTAGACGATTTATAATACCCGGGTGGTTTTACGAAATATTAAACTTGTTTTACTAATAGTAGGAAGTGGAAACTGGGAATGAGGCTATGAATTTAATACACACAGATTCTAAATTACTGCAAAGACTAGTTAATAACACAGTCGGATTTCGCTGAGATCTTATAATTAGGGTTCTAGACAGGCCAACTGGTATTGGAAGAGGTAATTAATATACTGTAATCTCCTGAAAATAAGCCCACCCTTGAAATAGCCCACCCCCCTCTTTGCAAAAAGGTGCTCAATAGAAGGGGTGCGTGGGTGAGGACAGATTTAGTTTTCAGGCAACAAGAGATATTACTCTTTTGATTATTGTAGTAGCTTTCATCCCGTTCTCAGTTGTGCCTGACCAGAAAACTCTGTGTGGATGTTAACTGTTCACCAAGTGCCTGAGGCTATAGGCATGCACCTGGTGATATCAATTTGTGTATAAAGTTGTAAGTTCTTCCTGCAGAAAGATTTAGACACATGAATAAAATGACTCGGTATGTGCAGCTGCAATTCCACTGGCTTGTAGTATTCATTTCCTGTTTACATGCTACACATACTGTACACTGTTGCCATGGTCACCAGTCACCTTACATTAATTAGCTTGTCCTGTAGTTTGCATGCAGCACAAAACCAAGGCCTTCCCACCCAGCTGTAATTTCAAGATCTCTTGTTCTGTATATCTGCAAATTCATTATACTAGTAAGATGCTGGGAATCATCGAGGGGCGAGCCTGATCGAGCGTCGTACATCCACTCAAATGATTGATACATATTCAGGAGTAAAGCAGTGACATAGGCATGTAGATCGTGTTGGAAGATGCACTTGATATCAGGCTTGACAATACATAGCTAATGCACATTAAGGACATAAGCAATGGTACAGTGATGTGAATAATGCATACTAATGAGCAAAGTACAATGTCATAAAGTGTGACTGCATGTTGTACATTTTCAGATCGGTTCTTCTACGAGCGTATCCAACGCTTCCTCGAGACCTTTTACGTTGATGTCCTTGGCTGCTCTGACTACTGGATGCGTTTCGAGTGGCAGTATCATGGCAGCCCGCACGTCCATGGCCTTGCCTGGCTGCCAAATGCACCAGATCTACAAGGTGCACTTACTGCCAGCGGTCACTGTGGATGCGGCATTGACAGAAGACACAGCCATCCAGCTCAACGATCAGCCTGAGCCCTACCACGCCCATTTACCAAGCACCTTCTCGCTCGTTTGCGCTCTCTATCCCGTTGGCGCCTAGCTTCTCTCTTGTAGTTCTCGGTTCCTGCTTTGCTGCCGGGTATCCCGCTGGCGCCTAGCAAGTACCCTAGCTGCGTTCTGCTGTTCTCTCTTGTAGTTATCGGTTCCTGCTTTGCTGTCGGTTAGCCATCGCTTTCAATAACTCTGAAAGCGCACGTGGCTGTAGCAAAGTAACTTTGAATGCACACGCGAGCGTACATGCGCGTATTTGGAGCGTAAGCGCATATGCGATATGGTGGATGTACAGACAGACGTACGTACGTACGTACGTACGTACATACGTACGCACAATGAAATTGTTCCACTATATACGCTAGTGTGGGGCTCGCCCCAATAAACTTAAGCCCACATACTAATTGCAAGCACAAAAGCCGTAGCAAGGCTGAAAGTGTAAAATGGACCACTTTTAACTGAGGCTTACGAAGAAACAGAATGAGGTCCGAGCACTTCACACCACCATGGCTCTCAGTTGCCATGAGAAACATTTTTGAGTGTGAGGCTAGTATACATCTAAACAGGTGGTTCTACTTAGGGAAATGCATCCATCAGATGGCTCACTGTGCTAATATTGTAATGACATCAGAACTGCACGTACAATAACTCTTAATTTAATCACAGGGTAGGTAAAGAAGACTTTTAAATAATAACTGCAAAGCAGCTCTGCTATGTAGAGGCACGTCTCACAAAACAATTAACAGCATGGTGACTTCAGAATCTGGTAAGATACAAGGGGCCAGCTTCTCCAAGCCAGTGGAGGTAGAGGGATAGCTATTATCACAGAATATAGAGCGACAACCTAATTTAGTGCTTGGCCGTGAGCTACTGATTGGTCACACCACATGAACATGGTCTAGTACAGCCGCACATCACACACACCACAATTGACATCCCATGAAGCCACCAAATATCCATGTGATGGTGCGTTCCTGCAGAAACCTAAACTACATACTACACCATAATTGCCTCCTTTGGGATCTCCTTTCGGGGACAGCTTCTCCTAACCAGTGGAAATTAGAGCTGGGTCTCTCCCCCCCCTCGCTCGGGAGCCAGTATGGATTGTTCCCACCCCTCCTCCTTGTGAGCCAGTGGAGATTTGAGGTGGATTTACATGTGATTCTTGTCATACCATTGAATTATGGTCATGTGTGTAGTATAAAAGGCAGTTACTGCCACAGTGACGATACCGCTACACTTTTATATACATGTGATTAGAAGTACCCTATAAATATAGGTACCCCATAACTATAAGCACCTACATGTGTGTTAAGTCCGTTATATTACATACACTACTGTAATTGCTAGTGTGAGGTAAGTAAATGTACTCTGTGTAGGCTGGAATCGCAGCTAGCATTTGTATATATGGTGCCTATGGATAGAGACATGGATGCAGACTTCAACTGTTGGTGCAGCAATAGTTCGAGATCTGAGTAGGGCTACTACATACTTTAATAAGGTAGACTGGCTACAGCTCCCAGGCTTGTAGCGTTCATGTAGCTTATGTACAAGTAGAGATGTGAGCACTGGCAGACAGACAGCACAATCAACCATCAAGCAAAATGTGCATGAGATTCAACCCACACAGCCTGTCTTTATCTCTCCACTAGCCGCCATGGCTGATTTTCAGTATGTAATTCTGAAAAAAATGTATGATTATTTTATTCTTGTAGAAAGGCTTCTTCACATGTGGTGATTGCCTACTGCAGGAAGCAGTCTGCACATACATACTCCTAGTGTTATGGGATACTGTGTAGCAGGCCTTTCCTCTGAATGGTCGCCATGGTGATGAATAAAAGCTGGGGTAGGGAGGCCTGGGTACAGGGCTATGGGCAATGTGATTTATGTGGGTTCTGACTCAAAGTGGATGGTTCGTTTTTTTGGACAAGGTGCCTTCTTGCATGAAATTAAGCCCACCCACTGCACATGCACATACCAGTATTCCAATATGGAGTGAGGAGGTGGGAAGCAGGAGATTAGCTACTATAACACAAGCAATGCCACATCCAGGGAATGCTCACTGTTGTTGAGACAGGGGCCAAAGTTTTAGCAAGGTGCTGATGCGCTGGTGATCCCGGCACAGTTGGTGAACATTACTATTTCTCAGACCCTGTGTGACAGTTATACAGTAATGTTCAGTACATGGCAAGTCTTCCTGTGCCATTATCAGTCAGGGGCGGAGCCTGATCCCTGCCCACTGGTACCACTCCACATCCTTGTTTACATGCCACACATGCTGTACACTGTTGCCATGGTCACCACTCATTAGCTTGCAGGTTGGACGGCATGCATGCAGTACACACCTAGCCCTGTACCCAGGCCTTCCCACCCAGGCTTTAACATCACAACTGTGACATGATTGTCATTAGGCCAAGGGTAGATTATAGAGTAGCAAAGCAGAAGCTCTAGTTAAGACACATTCCACTAGACAATGAATGGCATGGCAACTTCTAGTACATTTTCAGATAGTAGGCACCAAATTACGCAACCCAGACAATCTACGCTTGGACGAGGTACAAAATTGTTTATCAACTCCATTTGCAGAAACATTTAAGTCCTAAAACCACCATTTCTGTATTTCCAATTGGTTCTAAACTACATACTACAACCCAATTGTCTCCTTTGGGATCCCCCTTTGGTGACAGGTTCTCCAAGCTAGTGAGGATTAGGACTGGGCTTTCAACCCCCCCTCCTTCTGGAGCCAGTAGAAACTGCCATTTTTGGCTTACCTTGGCTCCTAACAGTGTGAAGGCCTTAGGTCTCCAAATGTTCCAAATGAAGTCATCCTAACTCTTCATCAACTGTGGCGGCAGCATCTGTAGCTACCTTCTTTTGGCGATAAGCTTTGCTTCAAAACTGGATGGCGAGATGCATTGTCATTGCTGGGTGTGATTCGTTGCTGTAGTAAAATGTTGGACGACATTGATAATAAGAAAGAGCTGCAAATGCCAGAGAACAGAACTGCTTTTGTACACATACACTAAGATACAGAAAATTTCGAAGTTAATACTATGTTTTGAAGTTACTAAATCATCTACAGAACAAGCTACTAGACCAGCTATTCTTCTTCTTGAAATACTTACTACACTCGAGCGATGGACTAGCATTGGCTCCATCCACTCTACCTCACCCGTAATTAATTTGACTCAAGTGTACAAAATAGCTACCAAATCTGCAAGAGCTTCACAGAACAAGCTACTAGAATGGCCAGGTAGAGTGGTTCACAGCGTTGCATTGTGATTGCATCATCTTTTGTGTGTGCGTCTAGAACTTCAGTGAGTGTTCAACACAGAATATGCATGGAGCCACAAAGACGGGGCAGAAACAGGCCTTCAAATTCAGAGCAAGGCAGAATCAGATATAGATCTCCAGGGATATCGATTGGGCAAAACATAATATAGATCTGGAGGGTACGTCTATGGCAGCTATACAGTTGTCTACAAATCTTTAGCAAATGTTACTATGGGGTGCCATATGTAACAAAATTATCGATTTTCCCTGCTTAAGTAAATCATTCATGATTTACTATATCATTAATGATATAGCTAAATCAGGTATGGTATAGCTAAATCAGTAATGGTTTAGCTAAATCAGTAGTGGTATGTTATATCAGTAATGGTTTAGCTAAATCAGTAATGGTTTAGCTAATTCAGTAGTGGTATGTTATATCAGTAATGGTTTAGCTAAATCAGTAATGGTTTAGCTAAATCAGTAATGGTGTAATGACATCAGTAGTAGTCGTATGTTATATCAGTAATGGTTTAGTTAAAACAGTAATAGTTTAGCTAAACCAGTAATGGTATAGCTAAATCAGAAGTGGTATGTTATATCAGTAATGCTATTGCTAAATCAGTAACGGTTTAGCTAAACCAGTAATGCTTTAGCTAAATCAGTAATGGTTTAGCTAAATCTGTAATGGGTTTAGCTAAATCAGTAATGGTTTAGCTAAATCTGTAATGGTTTAGATAAATCAGTAATGGTATGCTAAACCAGCCATGCTTTAGTTAAATCAGTAATGGTTTAGATAAATCAGTATTATATTAACAATGGTGTAGCTAAATCAGCAATGGTTTCAGCAAAGGAAATCAGTAATGCTTCAAAGTTCAAAGTTTAGCTGATGTTGGCATGCACGCATGCATGCGCGTAGTTCTACTTCTCAGTTACAGCTGCTACAGAAGCTCACGACCATGGAATCTGCAGCTGCCCATGCACCGGTTGGATGCATGGAGCTGCCATTTATGGCACAGTTGCTGGGGAAGTAACCCAGGATCTACGCATGCAGCAGCAATGGGAGCCCGGGAGATCTCGCATACCGGAACATGCACAGCTAGTACCGGTGATGGAGTGTGCTATAACATGCATAAAAACACCCTGCCAATAAAGACTATCATGATCATATTATGATAATTGTTGCAAAGACGGTATAACTGTTCTTAGTGTGACATTCTGAGAAAGCTGCACTTATTACTCCCGGGCTCCCCTTGCTGCTGCATGCGTAAAGCCTGAGTTACTGCCCCAGCAACAGCGCTGCTAATGGCAGCTACATCCAACCTGTGGCCAGATGTCATGGTCCTGAGTAGCTGTCTATTATCTATGCTGTAACTGACAAGTAGAGCCACGCAAACGCGTGCATGTACCACGCGCATGCGCGCATGCCAACATCAGCTGAACTTTGAACTTTGAGGCATTACCAATTCCCATTGCTGAAACCTGATTTAGCTAAACCATTACTAATATAACATACCACTACTGATTTAGCTAAAGCATTACTGATTTAGCTAAACCATTACTGATTTAGCTATGCCATTACTGATTTAGCTAAACCATTACTGATATAACATACCATTACTGATTTAGCTAAACCATTACTGATATAACATACCACTACTGATTTAGCTAAACCATTACTGATATAACATACCACTACTGATTTAGCTAAAGCATTACTGATTTAGCTATACCATTACTGATTTAGCTAAACCATTACTGATTTAGCTAAACCATTACTGATATACTGATTTAGCTAAACCATTACTGATTTAGCTATACCATTCCTGATTTAGCTATATCATTAATGATATAGTAAATCATTAATGATTTATTTAAGCAGGGAAAATCGATAATTTTGTTACATATGGCACCCCATATGTTACTGCATCAGGTTGTGAACTTTCAGTAGACCACATCCTGCCAAGGGTTAACAGGTAATGGTATATGCCACCCAGTGCAAGTGTGGGAATAATTCATGCGATCCCCTACACAGTGGAATCCCTCTATTATGGACACACAGTGGTAGCCACACAGCCTCACGGCCCAACCAACGAATGAAGGAAGGGCCTGGGAACAGTGTTTTAAATTTCTGTCAGTGATCCTGTGGTTCACGGTTATTATGGGGTTAAATTTGAAAATATCATGTGACAGCCAAGAATACTCACATGCAATGTTTACGTGTACCTCATGAGAGTTAGCATTCAACTTTTGTTTGATGTCATAATTATTCCCACGGGATTATGAAATCAAACTTTTAACTACTGCTCCCAGACCCTTCCTCCTTTTGTTGGTTGTGCTGTGGGTTCCGAGGCTAACATCCACATACCTACCAGTACTAGGGCACACAGTACCATAACTCCATGTTGTTGTTTATTACTTTGACTCACTTCTGACTGGCTCCATTTGTTGAGAATGGTGTCTCTCTATTAGCCACGATCGCATCACTGAAGGGAAGCTCAACCACTTCAGAATTCATCCTATACACGTGCATGTGTGTGTGTGTGTGTGCGTGTGTATATGTGTCTGTGTGTGTGTGCGTACGCGTGGGTGTGGGTGTGTGTGTGCGTGAGCATGCATGTGGTAGAGAACATATCGTCTTCAAGTACATTACCACCTCGACTCCAAATATGCACTAAAAATTAGTATACTGATCAAGGTGGATGACTAATTAGTGAACGGCATAAATTCTTTGCCTAGCAAGGCTTCTTAGAAGGAGTGTTGTGAAATTTACATTAACAGGTAATGGTATATGATACCCAGTGCAAGTTTGTCATCACTGGCTACACAGTGTTTATAACGGACACCCTTGGGACCAGCTCCAATGTCCTGATTGTTTCAGGGGGAGAGTCATATTATGCAGTCAGAGTTAAGAGTTACTGCAGTGTCTTCATACCATTAGACGTCCAACGCGTATTTTGATCACGTCACTGTATTGAAAGTGCTGTATCCCTAAACTTCCCCTAAGGGTGAGGCTCATACGTGGTGCGTAGCTTACATATTGATGCTACTATATGCAGTGCGTATAAGCCCCGCCCTTAACAGAAGTTCAGAGATACAGTGCTTTGAACACAATAAAAACATTTCAAACTTTAACTCCAGTGAACTTCACATAAAAAAATGACACCCAGCACCCTCCCCCTACACACCCACTCAATTCCCCATGGCACCTCTACTTTACATGTACATGCTACTACCACATACCAGTCTCAACTGATCAATTTCCACATCAATTTATACTGTCTTGTACATTACATAATGGTTTAGATAGCAATGAACTTTGACCTCTTCTTGTCCTACCATACTAACTGAAGCCCTACTCATGCACTGTCACAATCACAAAATTGGCATGCCTCAATCTAATTAATTACTTAATTACATGCATGCTGCCACAAATCATGACTGAGCCTGTCCTACCCCCAGTCTCAACTGCTCGACCCCCAGTCCAAGCTGAAGTGGAGGAGGGGTGCAGACCTACCAGTAGCAATGTACAGACCACACCTCGTCAGGATCGGACACTACATCTACTGTGGAGGAGGGGGCAATGACAAGGCAGACACAGAGTACCTAGTGTTCAAATATGACACCACCACAGACATTTGGTCACCCCTCCCTCCTTGTCCAACACGGCTCCATGGCCTTTCACAACACAATGCACAACTAGTCTCAACAGGAGGGGTTAAACGTGGTGATCCATTAACTGCTCCCACCAAAAGCATTCACGTATTTCAAGAGTCAAACTGGGTCGCAGCCCTTCCCCCAATGCATACTGCACGGTTTGACCCATCTACTTTCACGTACAACACACACCTCATCGTCTGTGGAGGTGTCACCAGCTGGACCAGTGTCAAGCAGTACACCTGCACCTCCACAGTAGAGATGCTGAACAGTGAGACTGGGCAGTGGAGCACATTAGCTCCACTGCCTTTCGCACTCCGCAGGATGTCAGTCGCAGTCTCTGATGACATATGTTACCTCATTGGAGGTTCATGTCAAGAGGGTGTAGACCATACAGCCTGTAGTGCCCCACTACCACTTCTAATGGAAGGCGCTTCCCAACCCTCCCCCTGGGAGGTCCTCCCTGACTGCCCACTCTATGGCTCCACTGCAGCTGTACTAGGGGGCTGTGTCCTCGCACTGGGAGGTGTCACTCAGGCTAGCATCTCATCCACTGATGTCCACCTCTACTCAAGAAGTAGTAAAACTTGGAGGAGAACTACAGCAGTGAACTTGCCCATTGCTTCGTACAATGCTACCTCAACCACCCTAGCAGAGGACAGTATAATAGTGGTCGGTGGAAGAGAAAACCCACAGAACATGCTCAACACAGTGTTCATTTTAAAGTTTGAAAACTAAACCCATGGACTTCATTTTCAACCTCTGACCTCTATGTACTATGTCTCCACACGTGAACAGTGGACTTGCACATGATTGTCAGTCAACCCCATACCACTTTCTATATCTTGACATCACAGTACACTTAGTTGTAAAGCTTGATTTTATAAAGCACAAGTCATTGATTAGATAAGTACATGTAAACACACCTCCATCATTTGTTTGGTACTATTGCTCTTCATGTAAACAACAATGCACAACAACTGGTTATGAATATTTATATTGTGACTTGTACATTTTTTGCTATAATAAAGATTTTGCTGAACAAGTATAATAACATTAGGGGTATATTCATAAAGTAATTAATTTTGAAAGTGTTGCTCTAAACGTTATGGAAGATAGGGTGGTGAAGGGCCTGGGATGCATGTGGTCTGGGCATGAGACTAGGATGCATGTGGTCCAGGCATGAGACTAGGATGCATGTGGTTTGGGCATGAGACTAGGATGCATGGCTACTGAATCAACACCTGCCTGCCAGCACTCTGAGCAGCTTCCACTGCAACTGTGACCACTGCAACTGTGACCACAGCAACTGTGACCACTGCAAAGCTCCACACCCAGAGTGCCAGCAGACAGTTGCTTATTGCAGTGCACTGGGCAACTTCTACATGTATTTTCGGCCATATAGTGTTTTTTTTTGCAGGGTTCTAACTTTTGCTATATTTGTGGAGTTACTAGATCGTATAACCCCGCACTTGTGTAGGGCTTTGAAGTGGACTGCTTTGCACATTTTAAAAGCAGCTACAATTTGACACCAAACGTGTACAGTCACGTGATAAAATCGACCAGGCTCCCCTCCTCCTTACTTTTTCCGCGCATGAGAGGGGAGCCTGAGAATGACTGGATCATTATTATTAGCGTAAGAGGCAGTCACCTGATATGTATGTGGCCAGCAAAAGAAACTAGCGTTCATGCAGTGGCTTCTAGGATAGAACTGGTATACAAGTTCCTGGGGTCAACTGCTTCAAGTGGGAGCAGCAGACATACAAAGTATGCAAAAGGTTGTGGTAGAGGCCACTAGTGATGTCTAGTCTTGTGGACCAGATTATAAAAAATGGAAGAACAGTCTGGTGGCTCTCGTCAGCCTTCCATAACAGCTACGAATGCTGGGGGTGGGGGTAGCTATTGAAAAGTCCAAAGATCAGGCCATGTGATAGTAGTCTCGCGTGCCAGCCCCTTTCCGCAAAATGGGAAGTGGGCTGGCACGCGAGACTAATGTGATAGCTGTCCAATCAGATTGCAGCTGTACACACTCCTGCAGTGGCTTAATTTGAAAACTGATGACAGTCACCAGACTGTTCTTGCCCACGAGACCAATAGATATCCAGATAGGCCATACCACGTGTCTATAAACAAAATGGAGTGGCAAGTTACTGAATGCCTCGGATCAGAATTCGGCATGGAGGGCATTAATTGGGTTCCCATCATTTGGCTTACCAGTTGGCAGGTGAGAAGTTTCCTGAACGGTCTCCTTTCGTCTTCTGTCACAGACCAGAAGTAGCAAATTCCTGACAAATTACTCCACCCACCATAATTACGTCATCACCACGCTGCAGTTACGAGCCCCTCCCACTTTCTTTAATATTAGCTACAGCAGCATGTTTACTTAGTCTCGCGTGCCAGCCCCCTTCCGCAAAATGGGAAGTGGGGGCTGGCACCACAAGCCGTATTTTTCTTCCCTCGTATAACGGCTGGTGCACGAGACTAGCTCCTAGCTCCTGTTTCATCCATCTTCTCGGTCCATAGCGATTATGTCCTCTTAGGAATAGGAGGATTTCACGCAGAGGTGTGAAGGAATGTTTGCCATCTTTTAATCATATTCATTGCACTTTCAGGAAGCTCCACCCAATTTCCTGGAAACTTAACTATTACGCTCTATGGAAAAATCGTTACTTTATGGCTCTAGACCAGCACTGCGATACCGATTTGGAAAATGCTGCTTACCACAGCATGCGAAGGTGCAGTAGATTAACTACCTAAAGGCAATCCTCGATATAGCTGACGGATCCTTGGTTCTGCCACGAAAACGCTCCATTCTCCATAGAGCGTAGTACTTAACATTCCCACCAGGGGGCGTGACCGAAACTTCCTCAAACTGCAATGAATATAATTTCAAGGCGCTACAAAGCGAAATCCTCCTATAGCACAGAGTGCTCAGTACTAGTGAATCCTACGACGTGCCTTCTAGATTATGAGTTTACTTAAATTGCATTTGATAGTTGGATTCAATGATCAATGTTTTAGTATGAGGGAACATTATACCCCACTAAGCAATTGCATGTGCAATAACCACATTGCATTGGGGGCAGGAGGATCTGGATTTAATTAACTTTATCTGAATGGACGTCATGAATTTTAGGAATACCTACAGAAGCCATACACAAGTGAAGCGAGTGCAAATTTACATAAATGGCATGAGAATAATGTTAACCATCATAATTCCATCGTGGTTACCTCAGTCGAACTGCATGTTTCAGAGTAAACTACCATGTGTGAACAACTGCTCCATACTTTAATTTGGAATTTCATTCTTTAATGTTACAGTGTTTCAATTTGTGAAAATTTCTCTAAATTGTTCATTTCCTCTGGATCACTATTGTAGAGGAGGTTTGCTCTGAACCTTTCATTATATGTATCAAATGGGGCCACCAGAGGTGGAGGCCTGCAAATAAAAAGATAGAGCCAAACATTTATAGCTCAAAACAAAAGGGCTTGGAACCAGATTGAGTGGTCTAACTAGTACTCACAGATATTGAACTTGTCTCTCTAAACTTGAGAATGCTCTTAAAATGTGTTTCAGGAACTGCTGAAGCTATGTTGGTCTATTAAATCTGCATACGGTAGCTATGCATGTTCTTTTTGTGCAATTTCCAGAACTTGATTTGGGGTTAGTCCACTCTGGTTCTGACCATTTCATCAGGGCTAGGGCTCCTTTAGTGTAATTTGAAGTAATGCATGTATGCACTGCCTGGGACTCTCAACTTCTGCTTGCGCTGGAATTCCCATCAGTCGCACAGTGGACCTCGAGTCTTTTGAGTGCACAAATATCATACTCCAACCTCATATAACCAAAGGATTAATTTGCTGAGTCATGCAGATACGTCCCTGTTCGAAATTACCATAGATTATGTCTCTCTACAAACCTTCCTCCAATAGACTCTTTGTATTTTGTGACCATAAACGTAATTGAGAAGGACCAGGTAATAAGCAGTGGACAACTGATTGTCTAATAGCTATACAAAAATTAAAGACTATAACTGAACTTTGTGAAATGTGTAAATCATCCTGCTGCTGCTGATACACACAACACTGCTAGTGGCTGGTCACAAGGCACCGTACTTCTGTGCTGTACATAGAATTTACTGTTTCTGAAGATGCTTGCTCTGCCTGTGTCCGTTGGTAGACTGGAGGTCCAAGATTTACAGTTGTCTTCTGTGCCAAGTCCATCGTTTGAGGAGCCATGCCACACTCCACTCCTACCATGGGGTAATGTTAACAATCATCTAATTATACACCGCTAGATTCTGACATCATTTAGAGGTAGCTACACACTTTGTAGGTGAGTGGTTCTGTTCTATAACAAGGTCAAGGAGGTACCTTCTAAAACTTATTTACGTAGCGTAACACTGTGCTTACCATTTTTTCATACTGTCACTTTCTAGCATATGTAGGAACACATTGTCTAGTTTCTGACTGAATAAATGCTTCCATGACGGCAGTAGGATCTCACCCTGAGTGGAAAAAAGAATATGAGAAACTGTAACAATGCTAAAATAACTTCATAAAGCGATGGATATTGTAACAGTACATGTAGTGTAAGATGGTCCTAGGAAACATATAATATTATGCTTGTGCTATAGTTATGTGGAAAATGGTAATGTTTAGCTTGCTTACTGTTTAGAAATAAGTTGAATATACAATTGTGTTTGCTATTGTATCACCTTGATATTGACAACAGGTAGATATTGAAACTGTTTCTTGACAAGATATCTCAGCTGTCGGTTGATTGTGGAGAGGAGGGCCACATATGAACCATGGAGTCCCATTCTGGTGGCCTGAAGTTGGCAGGCTGTGTCTGCAGGAAGGCTGGTGTCGAGTGCATGTAATGATGGAGGGCTGTGGAGGGGTGGTTTGTGGTCTCTTCTGTGTAAGGAGCTCAGTGCTTCATTTACTGTTTCGTTGAGTACAAAGAGAATTATCTGGAGGAATGCAAAAAGTGGAATCATAAGAAAAACAACAAACAAAGAATAGAGGTAGGGACGAGGCTTCCAAGGTACTACAACAAAATAGGCTTAACAGCCTAGGCCTTGAACATATGAACATATGTAAGAGCCCAGCATTCATCAATGATAAAAGTAACTCACAGCTAATGGTTTACAGTCTGACATGTTAAATCTGCAGTCACTTGTGCATGTGAGTGTTCCAATTGCACTATGAAAAGAGAAAGATGAATATACATGTATCTATTGACACGACTGTAAACGGGCTGAAAATAGTAACTGTACATCATTTCTATCATTACTACTGCTTATAAAATCAGTGCCTTATTCATTCTAACTAGGCATATCATTGTGGGGGCAAACCTTTGCAAGGTTAACAGTGTCATACACAACACTTTAAACTTTGGATCACATTGGGACCCAACGTGACAATGATAATTGGCCTCCATCCACACCTGTATAGTACCGGAATGTGCCACATGTATATGTGGTTTGTTCAGGCATTCCTCAATGAATGCATTCCTCTTTATTGGCTATAAACTGATAATTTTAGTATTTATGTAGAAGCAAACGTGTGGTGACATCACATGCATGATGTCATTATAGAGTGCAATGAGTTTACTGTTATCTTAAATTACAAGTAGTTTATTACCCCATGCCAGCATGCATACAAACAGTATGACTTACTGGCCTGCTTGTACACTCATGCAAGTGTGCCTCCCAAGATCTCTTCCATCACATTCTTCACCAGGCTCTCGTATACCATTGCCACACTGTGCAACGGAGATGTCAGTATACTGTCACATTTTGCAACAAGGAGTCAATGTTCAATATTCTCTACCTGCCTTATGTATCATGATATGAATATTACAAAGTCACTGAGTGTCATATACTACTTTGCTAGATGTTTATAGCAATCAAGGAATGGAACTTAGCTAACACTCGTTTCAAAAATGAAGTCTTTGCAGCCTTGTTCCCCTCAATCTTTTGCTGTTGGGTTATACTAAAATTGCTTTATACTTTTTGCGTCCATTTGCTTTGTTTGTCAATACATCTATACTTAGCTATTACACACGCTAAGACTATTACGGTATCCATGTGCACAACAAGTTATATCAAGCTAGTTTGGAGTTTTGTGTTGCCCGGGCAGTGAAGAAGTGGTAAGTAGTGATGACAATCCTGTTATGGCTGCTAACTGACAGCACAGTATGCAATAGTTGACTCAGTAATTTCACTGTAGGTCATTTAGTTGAGCAAACATAGCCTCACATGCAGGCCTTCCTTGTCCAGAGTTTATTTCATAACCATGGAGAAAAATAATAAATATAAGGAGCACTACATAGCACATAAAGAAAGTAGCAGAACTCAACAGCTGTACCAACTGACTGTGCTGAGTATGATCATGTGATCATCTACGTGATGTCAGCTCAGGGCTTCAGGAGCTTCTGACATCAATTGTGCCATCGGATAACATGCAAAATCCTTTCAGGCCTGACTCCGCAATTACTCTCCAACCATGCAAGACAAACACTGGGTGAGGAAGGCCTGGGTACAAGGCTAGTACAATCTAAGACAGCCTAGTTGACCTGTTCTACAGCTACATTCGACCATAGATATTAGAGTCCACGTACGTGGACTCTAATGTATATGATTCGACTTGGCCTGACTATACTGAGTATACCGGTAAGCTGGTTTTAGAAATGATACACCAATCCATTCGTGCGAGGACAGCTTAGGAAAAAGGACAACAAACTACAGAGTGATATGAGTACTTACCTTATTCATTCTTTCAGAAAGCTTTGCATCCACATTTTCTCTCCTGTTTTGAGCCCTGTTCTCCCATAAGTGAGCATCCAATTTACTAGGTGGTCTCGATTCCATTCCAGTATCAACGTCAGAGTTATCAGAGAGGCTTGCTGATCGGCCCATACGTGCTGGTGCTGCTGATGGTGGTGTGGTAGGTTCGCTAGTTGGCGGTGGCTGTGTGAATCAAAGTGGGATTGTATTCCTCCATTATAAGAAATTATTCATTGAAGATGCATTACATATGCATCATACAACAAGATTGATATTGCGTATACAAAGTCAGTCAGGGTTGGCAAGCTCATGTAGATATGTATTATAACCAAAAACTGGTACCTGCCAGTAGGACTCATCCAATGGACCTTCTCACTGAACTGGATACTACAGATACTAGCGGTATAAAGACTCTACAGACTAATAGTATACATCCTTATCCTAAAATACTGTCAGGTATATGTACATTTGTCTTTACTACATTGGATAAGTACACTGCTCAAGACACCTAGCGAAGCAATATGAAGGACTCTACTCATACCATGAGAGGGAAAATTTGTCACTGACCAGAACAGGCATCCATCCGAGGGATGAGTTGATGTTGATGTAGAGAGATCGTGTGTCCAGTACATAGCCAGCAGTACCAGGTTCTTGTGACAGACCGGAGGCATTGAGAGCATCAAATGTGGCAAACACCATCACCTGTAACAAGAATTGTGGGCATGCATACCTTTGTAACAGGTGACTAGCAACTCGGCATTTTCCAGATGAACAAGAAAAGACCTTGCATATCTTTTCCAATTGCTGTGCTACCCTTGAACAACAGACTACATCCTAGCGGTTATACCAGCCTCTGATGATGAATGCAGCAATCATGGGATTAATTAATGGGGTGCTAGGCCATGCTGTCTGTTTGCTTAAATAGAGATTTGAGTTATAACCTTTACATGGAAGAGTGTATCGGACACTATGCATGTAGGATTATTACAGATGGGAAAATTTATGGAGCTGAACTGTATTTACATTGCGTACATGTACAATGTTATTCACATATACCAGGTTTCTTATTGAGGCAAACCCCAAATTTGTGACTTGACTATTTTTAGCTACTGGAAACCTATACACCCACTCACTCTTAGGCCGCCAGGTTCGCCCCGTAGACCAGGAAATCCCTTGAGACCAGGAGTCCCATGCGTTCCATTAACACCATTTTCTCCCTGACATCCTTTTGGTCCCTCGTTCCCTGGCTGCCCATTCCTTCCGGGAGGACCCCGGACTCCTCTGTCTCCCAGGGGACCGGGATCTCCAGGGTCTCCTCTGGGACCCTGCTCGCCTGCGCCTCCAGGGGGACCTGGCAACAGGAAGAGAGAATAAGCTGTCGTAATGACATGATAAATTAACCATTATAAAGCATGCATGATAGTGGAAATACAATCATTACTTGGGCTACATGTACTCATTTCTAACACGTCAATGTCTAGCAGGTGAAGCTGTATATTGATTCAACTGTAGTATTGAACACTAGATTCACGTAAAATTACTTTCTATGGATATTCCATAATTGGGGCAACTCACCGGAATCCCCAGGCTCCCCTCGATCTCCGGGGGGCCCTCCTGGATCCCCCTTAATCCCAGGAGTGCCTGGCTCTCCTGCCTCTCCAACACAGCCTTTCTGACCTAGGGGTAGGAAAGAGAACATTATTACGATGCAGTTAATGGAAGTCTTGATGCCAAATTTTAGGTGAGTCCATCAAGATAACTTGGGTGAATATTTAATTAATTGTCATAGTTTGCTAAACCAGACCTCTCTTACAGCAGTGATATTGAGTATTACCAGAAAAGCAAGCAAAAAAAATGTTTGTATAGCCACCAAGCGTTTGCTAGTCCGACCATTGATGGATGTAGGCCTATGGACCAGAAAAACAGCACTACTCAGCTACTGATGTACTTGAATCAATGTACCCCAGGCTTCTACCAGATTTGGATGGGTGTTGCTAAGGATCATGTTGTACAGATCCAGCAGTGACTTCGTATAGTCACCATTATTGTAAGTTCTGTCTTGAGCTTCACACTACTGACAGCAAACGCTTTGCAGTCAAGAGTCATGAGTGACCTTTTCTGGGATGCTGATTACTTTTCAAATGCAAAAGGTGAGCCTCCCAAGTAATAATAATGATGCTTCTATGTGACTTTTCATCTGATATGCATGTCAACTTTAACTCTATTCAAAATGGGTAGGGGGTCATTTTTTGATAAAGTGAGAGATGAGAAATTAGAATTATTTTGTGTGCACAGCATAACACAATAACACTCACCCTCCTCTCCTCTGTCTCCCTTCCTCCCCTGTGGCCCCACCATTCCCCTGTCTCCCACGGGACCCGAGGGCCCAGTCAACCCTACGCCCCCTGGCATGCCATCAGAGCCTGGACGTCCCGGAGGACCCTCCACAACTGCAGGAAAGTGAGAGTGACATCACAGTGCCTTTAATACTGTACCAAGAGTTTATATCACTACTAAACCTGGTAGTAGCACCTAGCTAAATTAAGCACGTACTTCAATATATGAAATATAATGACACGATAAAGTTTGCAATAAGTCAGAGAGTAAACTGTAAGAACCTCCAACATCTCCTGGTATCCCGGGATCTCCTCTGTCTCCCTTGTCACCACTCGTACCCTGATGTGGAGGCATGTTATATGTGTAGCATTGTGTGCATGTGTGTGTGTGAGTGCATGCATGTGTGTGCATACATGCGTACATGCATGCGTATGTGAGTGCATGCATGTGTGTGTGTGTGTATAGTGTTTAAACAGAATGCATGAGTAGCGTAAATCACCGTTTCTCAACCACTTCTAATGTAGACCGCCACTATAGAATTCAAAAGGTGACATGGTCAACAATAGGTATCACGCAGAAGTGAATAGTTAACTAATTAGTCCAGTCTGACCTTTTGTGCCACTCCCTGTCATACTTTTCGGGTTAAAATTTTTTGAATTTAGGAGTAAAAGTGGGTATCACCTATAAATAGAGCAATATTAATTATGCTGCGGAAGTAGAAAGAGAAATGGGAGAAAGTTTCTGAAGCAGTCGAGATTCGATACTGCAAGAGTATACATGTGGTCGAGATTACATACTGCTAGTCGACTATTGATCAAAAAGTGCTTGCTGAACTGGACTCACTGACTACTAGCAGTACAAATGTGCAGAATGCCTTCATTCAGGGGTGGGCCCATAGTCCTGTGTTCGATACATAAGTTACATGTACAACACTTGGTGCCACTGGATGAGTGCACACTAGAGATGGGCGGCTTTTTTACCAGTAGAGCAGCATTACAATAATCATGCAACAAAATAGGAATGGCTTAGCAGACCCCCTAGGGAGTGCGGTTCCACATAAGCTTTTACCTACATGTACCCCAACTGAAGATTTCTGTAGATACCGTATAGCAACAAATTTTCAAGGAGTAAAATTTTTTGCGTTTTTCATGGATTTGTGAAAATTACATCTTCGAAAAAGTTAAATACAGCAAGCGTGGCTCCACCATGTCTGCGATCCTTGAAAATTATTTTGCGAAAAGTTTACTGTAGGTCAATCTGCACACATTTAGATTTGTCGCTATACGATAAGTGATTCATGTACGTAATTTGCTCACATTAACTCCTGGGTCCCCATCTGTTCCATTCCTGCCCGGCCTCCCCGACAGTCCAGGTATTCCTGGAGATCCAGCCATTCCTGGCTTTCCTGGTGTACCCATCCTTCCTGGAATCCCTCGCTTGCCGGGCACACCCCGGGATCCTGGTGAACCTGGGTCACCTGCAGGGCCTATGGGACCATCTGTGCCATTCCGACCAGCTGTTGGTACATATGTGTGTGTTTATGATTTGAGGTGGGAGGAACAAAATGGGGGTGGGGGGGAGGGGGGTTAGTTAATTTTTTCAAAATATAGCTTTTATGTAAGTATATAATAATTGACGGTTTTGACTGACGTAAATATTATACTGGTCACTTATATCAATCTAAGATTCTATCAACAAGAAATACATAAAGTAACACAGAATTACAGATAGAGAAAGCTGATTGTAAGCTCTTATGGAAACATTACTGAATGGGGTTCTGATAAGTTATAGGCAGGATTACATACATACCCTTAGGTTGCAGCAGTTGTTTATTATTAATAGTGATGACTGCACATCTAAAAATACCAACAGTGTGCCCCTTTGCTGTTACTGACAATGCTAACTCAGAACTGAGGATATTATGGCTAACTTACTTACGTTTGCCTGGTACGCCTGTCCTCCCTGGCAGTCCAGACCGGCCCATCTTCCCTGGAACACCCCTTCCTCCCGGGAGCCCTGCCTTCCCAGGGAATCCCATACGACCAGGAACACCTGACAATCCTCTTTTTCCAGGTATTCCCATCGAGCCAGGTGTGCCATCAGAACCATTGAATCCTGGAGGGCCTGCAACACCGGGTATACCTGCTTTTCCTGGTAGGCCTCGCATTCCTGGTATACCCTGCAAGTAGGAGGGATGAGCCAGCTTTGGTGCCTTGCCTGTTAGCATGACATTGTACACGGTTTGTCATAATTAGGAACTGAATACAATACACCATATGAGAGCAGATATAAGAAAGGGGTCCACTTCATGTATTTCCTGGGGAGGGGAGCGTGCATGGGAATGGGACTGTAACAACCTGCTAGATGGCTACAAGTCATACTCCTCTTTTTGCACTACCTAGGCATAATTTGAACATAATTGGTCATGCAGCCATTGGCATCAAAGCTTAGGAGTTAGAGACATTTGAGCAGAATGTTGCGAGGCCTACTCTATATAATTATGTTGACTGTCTAAATTTGTATCACATGTTCTCCATCCTTACCTTAAATAGTAGCTGCTAGTGCAATGATATATTCAGTACACTGCTAACCTGTTTCCCTGGGAAGCCTCTCCTCCCGGGAGTACCGTTCCTCCCGGGCTCCCCCGGGGATCCATCCAATCCCATTGGTCCCATCTTGCCTGGTTTACCCCGCCGCCCAGGAACCCCAGGCATGCCAAGCTTGCCCGGAAGGCCTGGAAAAGGAGAGCTTGCATATATAAGACAGCATGTGAATCAATTTGTACAATGACCAGAAACACTCTATTTCAAACTTTGCCCAAGTTAGGGGATCCCTTTTTACACTTCTACAGTAGTCAGCAAGCACTCTAGCTGACTGCAGTTCCACTTGAATAGAATGGATATGCTACTACGCCTGGTTATCGGTCAACAATCACTTTAGTTTAGGGCTAAAAATCTCTTTCTAGTTTCTGATGATAGGATCAAGGAGGGCTATTATAGGTATAGGATCAGCACGTTTGAAGATTTGTAGCTATGCCCATGCACGGTTGAGCCAAAAGGTTAGCTTATACAGATACGACCACAGCTTTCACCATCAGTTGACTTAAAAGTTAGTCCAGTACTGCTCTACTGTACTAATTAGTAAACTTTAGGTTTAGTTCAGATGTGAGAGAAATTACAAAAATACGCCTACATTTGTTCTTATGACTCCAGATGTCTACTGTTTTGAGGCAAGCTACATGTGTGTACACTACCTCACCCATTGATCCAGGCACCCCAGGATCTCCATCTTCTCCATCGTTACCCGGGGGACCACGGGGGCCAATCTCCCCACCGGGACCCATCTTGCCAGGCAGACCCCTCCTACCAGGCTCTCCAGGTTTTCCCTAGGAAAGGAAACTACATAAGGACCTACGTACATGTAGTTACCCGCGTTCCCAGGCTCCACTCTCCAGCTGTTTTCACGCAGTGTAGAAAAACAGGGAGTGGAGCCATGGAGGGAACGAGGCTTTGTGTTAATAAATAATGATCATAAAATGCCTAACAGGCAGCTGTTCTGACATTTGCATCAGTGCATGCTTTTATATCAAGTGTAAAAATAGCCGGCAAACTTAAAACAAGAGGTAGGCAATCACCTTAAGGCAGTTAAGACTACAACAGCACTACACACAATCTTACATGTGTGTATATATCCTTATTCAAAAATGCAACTTTATATTCACTATTGCTGCAATAATCATATGGGAGGGATAACTTGTTTTAATAATATTACCGTCCGTCCTTCTGTACCCTGTAAATGGGAAAGAGAAGAGAACAAGACATTATGTGAGAGGCTAGTGGTATTTAAAGAAGGATATAATGTAGCCAATGCAGCAGGGCTTGCAGTCTCAGCAAACCTCATCCACACACACACACACACACACACACACACACACACACACTTACCGGAAGTCCAGGCACACCAGACGGTCCCTCAGGACCAATGGGACCCTCTAGTCCCTATAGGAAGAAAAAGGTGTACATGTACTCACTAATGCATGGAATTGTGGGGTGAGCCTGAGCATGCAAATGGATCAACTATAGCTGATCATGGTACTCGAGAAGGGCGTAAACGAAAGCAGAGACCAGGATTTGCAAAAATTGCAGCTGGAGGGTCTGTGTGAGATCTGTGTGAGATACTGCTCTGAATGGGAAATGCAATGGACCAGATAGGAGTATAGCCCACGGTGAAAACATTACGCCACAAAGATGGCACATTCTGAGGTTAGTCCATGTAAACACCTGGCTCTGAAGACATTCTAACTCTCTGATTTCAGCTTATTTCTTAAAATATATCCTTATAAGTCAATTTTATGCATGGACTCATCCTATATGTATAAATATGGACCTCAAAAAACACTGAAGCTAGTCTGACATGACACTCAACCTCCTCTTCAGCCTAATCTCTCACTGACTCTACGGACAAAGCAGTAAGTGAACAGTGTGAGACTCTCGGGTAATTATTTGGTGCTAGTCCAGACTATTATGCCTGTTCTCTCTCTGTCGTGGATAGTCTGGACTGTTGTCCTTGGTCCTGCAGTTTATCCCTTATTCTGGCACTTTCAGCCGCACAGAGGTCCCTCCCTCCTTGTAGCCATTACTCTCTTATTCATGCATATCCGTGCTTTTGGTCAACGTTTGTAAATTAGCACTGATCTAATCTAAGATGTGGCAATGCACAATTACTATGCACTGCTCTATCTGCATGGTACATGTATAATGTATAACATGTACATGTACAACATATAAATGTATCATCACGTTAGTGTGAGACTTGCTCAGGCTTGCCCCAATAAACTCTCTAGCACAGCCAACTAAAAATTTTCCTCCCCCAAGAGAGTTAGGTGTGCTGAGCTTCTGAGGCCCAAAGGTTGGATATGGGATCAAAAACTCTTAGTACGTATTCTGGCAGGGAGGATCCAGGGCACTCACCCTCCCTGTCCCTTTTGAAACCCTAAGTATATGTGGTTATACATGTACAAGAGAGCAACCTCACCATTTTCCCAGGTATTCCCCTCTGACCTGGCCCACCAGGATCTCCCGTGGGACCTGGGGGATCCATGGGGCCCTGTGGAGAAATGATGAATGGATTAGTTGGTGTGTGGAAATGGAGGTGAGAAGAGAAAGTGCTATGCATGCAACATACTCCATTAACAAAGTGAACACCGAAAGGTATGAAATGAAATGTTTGTGGGGACTTTCTCATGTCCCATTCTCATCTTCCTATCATTTGTACAAGCTAAAGTACTCATGAAAGGCATCCTTTAACATACTCTTCTAATTACAGCTCTCCCGCCAACCTATTGGAGTTCAGCACTTACAGTCTCAGGAGCAGCTGTTAGCTTTAGACAATGCCCTAACTACGAACCACTTGGCCTCCTTGGTCATTACTACACACACCAAGTGGGGCCTCTCAAACACACAGCAGGTATGCAGCCACTACCTCTTGAGGTTCAGCTCTAAAGAAGGTGCGCGTGCATGCATACTAATACATGTACATCCATTCTTGCACACTGACTGCACACTACCTGCCCACTCTCTGCATATACTACATACCTGAGTTACCTGAGACATGCACATCACTATATCCCTTCTCCCCACTTTTTGCACACTAGCTGAAGGTTAGTTCCATCAGGAGCTCATGAGTGCTGAGGTTCCTGATCATACACTGGCTGCTCCACAGAAGGATTGCTGGCTAACAACTACCATAAAATGAAATACACCTGTACCCACCCACTGCTACCCCACCCTGTAGTCCACTTACAGGAACTCCGTCTCTGCTGTTCATCCCCGGGAGGCCAGGGGGACCAGATGGACCAGTCAGCCCCTGCGGCAGGGGAGAGGGAAGAAGGGGACGTGTTAGCACAATCAGGTTTCATACAGGGGTTTTCGGTTTGGGTGGGAAAGACGTACGATATACAGATTTGTGGACTGCCACACCCCCTAGGCTGCCCAGGACTTTGCTTTTCCACCAAAATTTTGTAGTGAGTCAGAGACTTGCTTGTGGTGCCTCATGGGACCCTTAAGGCAGGACTGCTAATGAAGTAGTAATTACAATATTGTTACCAAGATTTTAGGGGGTGGAAACTTGGGTTAGGCCCCCCCCCCCCCCCCCTTTCCCCTCCCCTGTATGAAACCCTGACAATGTATGTAACAACACCTAACACTGCACAATGACATAATAAAACAGCCACTAGATAGAGGATCAATAACTGTCTAGCATAAGATGTTCCGTCAAAGCCAAGGGTACACTCACGTGATAAAATCGAACAGGCTCCCCTTGGGTGGGAGGGAGTCTGGGAACGAGGCTACTAGGAGGGTATTTTGGTTGCTATGAACATGATGATAACATGAGGCAAAGTGCACATACCACACATTTTGTGGTTCAAGGATAGTAGTACAACTGGAATGAATATCATTATTAATAACGTAACAGGCAGTCACCTGATATGCACGTGGCCGGAAAAAGAAACTAGCCTTCATACAGTGGCTTCTAGGATAGAACTGGTACACAAGTTCCTGGGGTCAACTGCTTCAAGTGGGAGCAGCAGACATACAAGGTATGCAAAAGGATATGGTAGAGGCCACCATTTTGATAAGTGATGTCTATAGTCTGTGGGCTAGACTGTGAAAAATGGAAGAACAGTCTGGCAGCTCTCGTCAGCCTCTCGTAACAGCTATGAATACTGGGGGTGGGGGTAACCATTTTTAAAGGCCACGCGACAGCTATTCAATTACATGTAGATTGCAGCTTACACACATTCTTGCAGTGGTTTAATATGCAACTGATGAGCCTGTTCTTGCCCACGAGACCAATAGATATCCAGATAGGCCATACCATATGTCTATAAACGAAATGGAGGGGGCAAGTTACTGAACGTCTCAGATCAGAATTCGGCATGGAGGGCATTAATTGGGTTTAAGTTCCAAATTCCCACTATTTGGCTTACCAGTTGGCAGTTGAGGAGTCTCATGAACGGTCTACTTTCTTCTTCTGTCACAGGTAGCGTTCAAAAACTACCCTGAAATTCCCGACAACTGTACTAGAAACTCCACCCACCATAGTCGACAAGTTTTATGACATCACCACACGAAGTTACGAGCCCCACCCACTTTCTTTACTATTGACCTTTGCAGTTTTACTGCTGCTAGAACTACAAAACTCCAAGTTTGGTGAGTTAACAGCTGTAAATGTTATACTAGTACCTTTGTCGGCATATAAATCTGTCGATTCTGGCAGTAACAGAAGGGGGCGTGACCCGCCTAGTGACACTGTTAGGACATTGATAAATACCGTGCAATAACCACATTGCATTGGGGGCAGGAGGATCTGAATTTAACCATAGATATTAAATATAGCTACATTATCTATGATTTAACCTAAGGATCTGAATGGTTTGAAACTCGTCATGAACTTTAGGAATACCCATGCACAGAGTGAAGTGAGTGCAAATTTGCACTTATTTACAAATGGCATGAGAATAATATGGTAACCATCATAATTCCGTCATGGTTACCTCAGTCAAACTGCATGTTCCAGAGTAAACTACCATGGAGTGTCAAATTACAGCTCTCTCTGTAGCTTACCATGCGAAAAGGATAGTTGATTCGAGCATAGCATTTATAACAGCACGTGCACTGGGCTCATCACTAGGTATACTATATGACAAGCCATATTTGGGCAATGAGACAATTTTAAATTACTCGTAGGATTTTCACTTTCAGGAAATGTATTGTTCTAATCAAGAGTGATGGCAGAGAAACCAGTCAAAAATTTGGCACTTCATGCTTTCAGAGAACGGTTCAATACACTCTATCCAGCCCTCACTTCTCAGCCTGAGCTGGTGCTTAGACTTGCCTCAAAGCTCTACAAGAGAGCTCTCATTTCAGAAGACACTAGAGATGCCATCCAACACACAACTGGCATTACTGGATACCAAGCTGCCAGGCTTTTCTCAGCAATTGAGTCAGCCATTGCAGTCAATCCAAGAATTCTACGCCAGTTCCTTCGAGTATTGCGAAAAGAGTCTACTTTGAAATCTATTGCTGAGGCATTGAAGGAACGTTGCAGTAAGTAACCAATTAGTTTGTATTGCATGCGCTATAGCAGAAATTTTCTTAGGCAAGTACTACATAATTTGGAATAGGCATGAGTAGATGTTTTAGCAATTGCAAGTACTTGTTACCTATTTAGTAAGGATTATACTGGGCTGAAATATTGTCTGAGAGCTTGCACATACAAGATGCATTAGTCCACTATCAGTATTAGTGCACTCCATTGTGTGTGTGAGCACATATACGGAGATCGATGCAGTGGATTACTTCCAAATCTATTAAAATGTTAACTTCTTTATTGCAAGGTATGAGATGTATATATTCGTTATCCCTACAATGCCATTAGATGGACAATTATTGTCTTTATCATACTATACTATATACTTGCAGGAGTACTCATCTCTGAAGCTGGCCAGGCAGAGACTTCCAGTTCTGACTCTGACTCCGACAGTGAAATTGAATATCAAAGAGAAGGTATGTACAGGGATGGTATTTTCCCCACATATCTAACACAATTGCATCATTATATAGAATGAAATAGGAGCAATATGTCGGTCAATTGAGAGCTGCAAAATCAGATCTTAATTCTGCACATCTAGCCATTAAGATTTCTATCTACTGTGCATGGCTATATGTTTGCATCCCATTCTGGATACAGTTCTGAACAACCACATGCACCTTTAGCTATCATACCAGGTATGCACTGAAGTGGATGTAGGACTTATAGATAAATACACTATGTAAGGGTTGTGTACTTGAAGAGGCACTCAAAACTGAGCTCAATGCATATGTCAATGAAATGGTCCCTGCATCAATATGGCAAGAATACTGATATAACTGATTCTAGCCACTAGGTAATATAATATATGGTCTTACCTTTTTCTTTTTTGTGCAGAACATAACCGGAAATCTATAGTAATTGACCACAGTATAGTAGTAAATTAAACATAGTTCCATGGTATAAGAAGTTAAACATATACTGTATACAATGATGCATACTATACTTCAATCACTTTGTACACACATATGTATTACCTACTTATCCCAAGTGCTGTTATTATATTTGTAGGAACTGATCAGGCAAAGACATCTAAGTCGGACCACTCCGGCTCAGAGCACAGCGTATACCCTACAGAAGGTAGTTACCACTTGAGCTTGAGAGTACACAGTATGGAATATTAACACAGTATGAGATAGCTGTTAGGTATTCTCCTACCTTACATTTTAGAGGAGGTAGTAAAACCAAAGGATGGTGATTTTACTGCTCCAGATCTGAGCAAAGAGAACCTGGCTGCCAGACGTGCAGGTTGGTTTTGTCTCATCTGTTCCATAGAATCATATATATTATATAGCTATTATGATGGAGCACAAGATTTGGATATAGCCTAGTAAGTTGGTTTTTCCATCAGCTATTATCTTACATGCAGCGGTCTGTGAGGTAGAATCCAGTGAGAAGGCCCGCATGTATACACTGCAAAAATGGAGGACCTGGGATGTGCTGTTTATAAAGATACTGTTTCTTTTTCAGGTACACGTGTGAAGAAGGAGACACTCCCGAGGTTCCTGAAATCTTCTTATGTATATACATTATAGAAGTGATTGTACCCCCAGAGGACGATGGTTTTACAGCTCCAGATCCAAAGAAAAGGAAACTGGATGTCCAACTTGCAGGTTGGTTTGCCTCATCTGTTGTATAATTGGTAGTTTTAATAACTTAGAAACAAAGGAATAGAAGAGACGTTACTACATAGCCATGTAAAACTCACAGCTAATTATATTAAACTGTAACCTCGTTACTAGATTTGCTTATTGACAGCATGTCTGAGATGTAATATAGTCAGCCTATCAAAAACTGGAAGTATGAGCTAAGATTTGGAGAGTTATAACTATGTATAATTATGTGCACCTAAAGCTACAACTGAGATAACCCTATCTGGGTTAAACTAACCCCTCTATTTTTGCAGTGTAGAGGACCTGGGATGTGCTGTTTATAAAGATACTGTTTCTTTTTCAGGTACACGTGTGAAGAAGGAGACACTCCCGAGGTTCCTGAACCTTCTTTCTCCTGTTCTGCACAGCTGGGATCTTTTTGTACAGCAAATCGGAGTGCCTACAGATAAAGCTTCAGAAATTCAAGCAGCAAATGCTAACAGTGGTCCCAGCTGGCTTTTAAAATGCTTTACGCAAGCAATGGAGTGGTGGGTAGCTAATCATTCCAGCCCAACGTATGAAGTGATCATGGACGTCCTTGAAACAACTCCTGTCATGAACAGGACTCTCGCTACAGAAGTGAAGGAATTCATGACGAAGCAACGGGGTGAGATATTCTTTAATGCCTGTAGCTAAGCCATTTTGTTCACTTTCACTGATTAGTAAGATTGCTTATTGACAAACATGTTTTCACAGTAGAGCAGCCTAAAAACACTTAAAACGTCCGCTAATATAGAGTATGATCGCTTTCACACAATGGCAAACAGACCCTACCTCTTTCACACTGAACCATTAAGTGTTATAGCTATGGAACACATTTAGTAAACGGTAGCTAGTTCAAAACTTCTAATCACTTCCAGTTCCTATACAAATGTGGGTATAAAGTATGACACAGCACCCACACCACAAAAGCAAAATTCCTCAAATCGTACTTTCTGTGTCATTATTGCATAAGACCCTTCTATTAAATTTGGGCATAATAGTTGGAGACGTCTACTCAAGGCAACATGTTGTTTTCTAAGTTATAATTATGCCTTGAAGATGGCACTTATTTCTACACATGTCACTTTGCTACGCATATCTACATATTATTGATAAATACTAACCTCATCCTTAGGCTCCAGTTGTACCAAGACTATGCTTGATATGCACTGAGTTTGTGAGAATGTTTTATATTTTATGGTATCCACGTGCTATAACAACATGGATGACGATGTTAATTAACTTCAACTGCCAGATACACTGGTCTCTGAGGCTGGCCGGAAAAAAAGTTCCAGTTCTGACACAAAGACTATGCACCAAAAGGAAGGTACGTATTGCAAATTTCAATGACTCTGCACATGCTTAATTTATATACTGTATTAATTTAGACACATGTCCGACAGATCCCGTATCTGCTGCAAAAGAGAGAATCAAAAAGCTTGAAGATAGGTATGAAAGCCTGGTTGCCATGACACTGACAGTAGTCAATTCGCAGACATCAAGCATCAGTGATTTCCGTAACAAAATCACTCTCCGACTACCACAATCAATCAAACCACAGCACAGCCTGAAGGAGAATCTACCATACATTTACAATGCAACGAGTATTGAAGAAATCTTTGGAGTCTTCAATTTGGGGGTATGGAGCTACCTGAATTATGGACTTCTTCAGCATTTGGTGGAAGTGTATGGAAATAATGAAATGAAGGATATGATGCAAGAGTATGCCACTTCAGTTGAAGTCTTCAGAAAGGAAACACCCCTGAAAGTGTTCTGGGAAGCTTCTCCTAATGGAGACTGTCCCGATGTTTCCTCCAATCTCAGGAGAGACCTCTTGAAGATCACATTCAAGCATGGTAACCTAAATCCTACCACAACATTGGAGGAAATCGAAACATTTCGCCGAGATATCACTAATAAATTCAGCCTGCCAGAGTTTGTCATGATTCTGGCACACATCGAGAAGGGATGTGTAGCCACCATCTGGTTTGTCCCTCCATCAGTAGCAGTCATATTGAAAGATGAAAAACAAATAGCTGAATTCCTCAAACAGCACCATATACTGGAAATGAAAATAGAAGATTCTACCATTTATCACTCAGGTAAGAATTACAAAAGCTGCATTGGTATTTTTAGACATAATATAAATTGTGCTTACTTATGAGTCAAATCCGATAACAGCCTGGGCTAGTGTTTTTCATAGTTTCAAAAATAGTAGTTCTGTGTTGGGAAAAAATTGTACTATATTACAATATTACATGACCCATCTAGACTATAATTGCATTCAATTGAGTATGCTAGTGATCTACACCTACAGCATCTCCACAGCCCTCAGATGAAGTGATCAGAGATGACACACAAGCAAAACAAAGCAAAATACTGCAGATTAGTTTTACTGACCTGGAGTTTGGGGACGAGTTGGGAGAGGGAGCATTTGGTTCTGTCTGCAAGGGACACTGGAAGTCCCAAAACATCGATGTGGCGGTCAAAAGAGTACCTGGCAAGATTAATACAGAGGAGGTTAGTTGTGTATCGCCTACTTTAACTTCCTAAGTTACTACACACACTGTAGCACACGACTCTGTAATTGAATAGTATGTCTGTTACATAGCGCATATAAATTCCACTATACTTTCTCCTATTTAGGTCGAAATCCTGAGCCAGATGAAGCATCCCAGCATTATTCAATTTTATGGAGTTGTAGTTGACAGTCCAGGGCCCCCTGAGCACTACATTGTAACAGGTTAACATGTGCTAACTTAAAGCAAAAAATCTCATTGCTGGTACAAATTGAAATGTACAGTGAATGCTAAAAACGTACATACTGTTATAAAATATGCTAGGCAAGTACTTTTATAACTACCTCTGCTTCTACAGAGTTGGCTGAGAGAGGTTCCTTGTATGACCTACTCCACAAGAAACACCACCTGCCAAGTCCAGAACAGAGCCTACAGTGGGCAACAGAGATTGCCAAAGGTATATTAGTGTAAGTAAAAGTAGCTTGTACAGTAAGTCAAATCGGATGCAGAAAAGAGGTACTTACATGCATGGCGAATGCTTGCTATGTAGTCTATGGTCATGCAGCTCATACTTTATAGCTGAGAACTGCTAGCTGAAGCAATACTGGTTCTTGGAAATAATGTCAGAGGGACTGTCTGTGTATATTCCACACACTTCTAGGGATGAACTACTTACACCAAAAGAAGATAATGCACAGGGATCTGAAGTCCAGCAATGGTAAGACCATCCATATCCAAAATCCATAGCTGCAATTTAAATTGTGTGTAAAAGTTTCATGAATGTACAACTTATTGTGCCCACACAAATGACTACAAGTTGAAGTTCACTTTTCCATTTCGGGACTTGATAGTTTTTTGTATGACTGTATTTACAATCTCTGCATTAAGGGATCATTTAATAAAACAAATACATACTCATTTCATAGGACAGACAAGGTGGTGTTTATAGGATGTAGTGGTTTTAGGAAGTGACCACTCCATAACGTCTGGCCTGACTGTTAGATGGTTGGATATGTATGATAACACTTTTTCCTTCTCTAAAATACAGTCCTACTTGCTGGAGAAGAGAATGCCAAGGTTTGAAAACTTAGTTCCGTGAAATTATACTAGCAGAATAATTGAAGCTCTTAATTATTGTGGCACTGAGATTATGCTTCAGTGCATAACCAAACTGCTTATGCACAATATTCTCATACTGCACAACTAGATATGTGATTTTGGTGGAGCAAAGTCATTTGATCACACTACCAAGCAAACACAAAGTGGAACGTATCGGTGGATGGCTCCAGAGGTAATGAATGACCTTAAGATGAACAATAAAAACAACAGAGAATTATTCTCTTACTCAATAAATGTGCTAAGAAAGAGTCACCAATTTTTTTATTTTATTCAGGTGATGAAGGGAGAGCCAGTGTCACTCTCCTCCGACGTCTTTTCCTACGGAATGCTACTCTATGAGATCTTTGCCCGCAAATTACCATTCAGTGATGCTAAATTGGATGCAGAAGTTTTTAGCAAGATTATGAATGGGAAGGTGAGAGATTTTAAATGTATTATGACTTATACAGTAAATGTCATTGGTCAATCCTGTTGCACCCATAGACTATCTCCATATTATCATACTCTCCTTCATTATGTACATAAGCTACTGTCTCTCTCCACCATCACTGCCATACACCAGTTGCCATTCATTCCTGGCTCCATTGAACCACATCTAGCGGCCCTCATGAGGCTATGTTGGAGTGCCAACCCTAAGGTGGGTCATATGACTTATAGTTAGCTATGTACCATATTTCAAGTGTTATCTTAGAACAAATTATTTATAGCTTAGGTATTTGATCAACCTTAGTATTTCTACAGATGTTATTAGCAGACATTCAGAAGCGAGGTAACTAACCTTGCTGACTGTTTCTCTCCTCATAGGTTCGGCCAAGTTTTGAGGATATCCTTGAGATTCTGCAGACTATGGGTTAGTTTTTAATGACTATGCTCTTGTTATAGAAAGTGGCATAAATTTTGTATTGGCAATATAGTGCTAACTGGGCACATCCTATGCAAATGAGACACTATATAGTTCTTTTTGGCAATAAGGAGAGAGAGAATCGTTCATTGCTTCCTTGATACATGTTATTTTCAACAGTTTGCATTAGTATTTTGTACTAGATATAAGGGTCATGGGGATATTACAGAACACTTAAGCATCTGGGATTTAGTTCGCTGTTTGGAGGAAGCAGCTAGTCTAGTGGTCAAGTACCACTACATCATTGTTGCAGTCGATGCACGCATATGGATGTGAATACGTGCCACTATACAAAACAATCACTGCCGTCTGGACAGACAGGAAGTTTGATAGTTTCTTGGTGCATTCAGCTATTGGCAATGTCTACTCCAGTCTGGAGAAGACTTGACTCAACCAATTTAGTAGGTGTTCCGAATTCCCCCCACCCCACATTCCAAAATACCCAGATTTCCCTTATAAATCAAACATCACTACTAGATAACTAGCAATACTAATGATTTATGCATACCACTACCTAGGAAGCTATGCTCAAGTAATTACACTTTCCACTAAAAATTATCTGTTTGATTTTCATGCATAAACCATAACCATGCATGTCCCACCAGGAGAGCTGTTACGACTGAGCAGTAAGCTTGCGGAACTGCTAGCTAAGGGCGAGAAGCTGGAAAGGAGAACCATCATAACAGAAGTAAGAGAAAGGGTTAACTTATTGAATATCTTGGAGAGATGTATATACAAAAAACATCGTAATACAGACAACATTACATTTTGTGCTACTATTTGTGAGAGGTATCTACTGCAGTACATGAAAGAGCTCACTAGCCTGGGTATGAGGCTAGGTAGGCGGGGCAAGTGGACTAATAGCCTTACATGCAGAGGCTGAATGTTTATATGACTGCTGTAGATGAAGAATTATATTTACTGGGAATCACTGAGGGGCGAGCTTATCGAGTGTAGTATATCCACAGAAATGAATGATACATATTCCACTGCACATGCTCATACCAGCATTCCAATATATGGAGTGAGGAGGTGGGAAACAGGAGATTAGCTACTTGGCTACACAATAATTGTCAGAAATGATATCATGAAGCTCTCTCTCATGTACCTGAAATGAGCACTGGCTGCCATGGGTGAGCAAAGAAACAAAGTGAACTGATTATGCTATCATGCAGCATTCTCATCACAAGCCCCTTGAACATATAGCCTCGTTTGCAATGTTTGCAGCTCAGCTTTTGTGTACAGTACACACATTTCAAACCTAGGACTTTAGAAAGTGTCTTAGAACCACATATTAATTATAAGTTATGGTCACGATACATATCAGGCTTAGGAAAATGGTCTAATGTGAAACTTACAGGATAACATCTGTAGCTAAGCAGAATATAAAAAAACGACCTTCAAATTTTTTGGAATGTTTTTCTAAGGGTAGAATAACCATTCCTATGGCACAAGTATATACCGCCATACGGTCGTACTGCTATTAGATATGGATGGCCTTCAAATATTACTTGAAGAATGGGTGTACCACACTCCCATGCAGCAGTTCCATTGACATTTGTCCATTAATTTTGTGTACAGGAGACAGTTACATTCAGGCGCCTGGTTTCATACTAGATTTCTGCTTTATGGTACTGGGTTTCTATTATCACAATCCACCCTAATACATGTAGTCTTGAGTCACTAACTAGTGAGCTCTTTTCCATGGAGATCAGCAGATCAACTCTAACCTCTCACCATCAGCATGTTAATACATAAGCTCAGTTTACAGCTGTAATTTGTAACATGTAGCAACTATACCTTTCATACTTGCACATACGTAAGTTAGACGATTTATAATACCCGGGTGGTTTTAATATTAAACTTGTTTTACTAATAGTAGGAAGTGGAGACTGGGAATGAGGCTATGAATTTAATACACACAGATTCTAAATTACTGCAAAGACTAGTTAATAACACAGTCGGATTTCGCTGAGATCTTATAATTAGGGTTCTAGACAGGCCAACTGGTATTGGAAGAGGTAATTAATATACTGTAATCTCCTGAAAATAAGCCCACCCTTGAAATAGCCCACCCCCCTCTTTGCAAAATGGTGCTCAATAGAAGGGGTGCGTGGGTGAGGACAGATTTAGTTTTCAGGCAACAAGAGATATTACTCTTTTGATTATTGTAGTAGCTTTCATCCCGTTCTCAGTTGTGCCTGACCAGAAAACTGTGTGTGAATGTTAACTGTTCACCAAGTGCCTGAGGCTATAGGCATGCACCTGGTGATATCAAATTGTGTATAAAGTTGTAAGTTCTTCCTGCAGAAAGATTTAGACACATGAATAAAATGACTCGGTATGTGCAGCTGCAATTCCACTGGCTTGTAGTATTCATTTCCTGTTTACATGCTACACATACTGTACACTGTTGCCATGGTCACCAGTCACCTTACATTAATTAGCTTGTCCTGTAGTTTGGAAAGCATGCATGCAGCACAAAACCAAGGCCTTCCCACCCAGCTGTAATTTCAAGATCTCTTGTTCTGTATATCTGCAAATTCATTATACTAGTAAGATGCTGGGAATCATCGAGGGGCGAGCCTGATCGAGCGTCGTACATCCACTCAAATGATTGATACATATTCAGGAGTAAAGCAGTGACATAGGCATGTAGATCGTGTTGGAAGATGCACTTGATATCAGGCTTGACAATACATAGCTAATGCACATTAAGGACATAAGCAATGGTACAGTGATGTGAATAATGCATACTAATGAGCAAAGTACAATGTCATAAAGTGTGACTGCATGTTGTACATTTTCAGATCGGTTCTTCTACGAGCGTATCCAACGCTTCCTCGAGACCTTTTATGTTGATGTCCTTGGCTGTTCTGACTACTGGATGCGTTTCGAGTGGCAGTATCATGGCAGCCCGCACGTCCATGGCCTTGCCTGGCTGCCAAATGCACCAGATCTACAAGGTGCACTTACTGCCAGCGGTCACTGTGGATGCGGCATTGACAGAAGACACAGCCATCCAGCTCAACGATCAGCCTGAGCCCTACCACGCCCATTTACCTAGCACCTTCTCGCTTGTTTGCGCTCTCTATCCCGTTGGCGCCTAGCTTCTCTCTTGTAGTTCTCGGTTCCTGCTTTGCTGCCGGGTATCCCGCTGCCGCCTAGCAAGTACCCTAGCTGTGTTCTGTTGTTCTCTCTTGTAGTTATCGGTTCCTGCTTTGCTGTTGGTTAGCCATCGCTTTCAATAACTCTGAAAGCGCACGTGGCTGTAGCAAAGTAACTTTGAATGCACACACGAGCGTACATGCGCGTATTTGGAGCGTAAGTACATATGCGGTATGGTGGACATACAGACAGACATACGTACGTACGTATGCACAATGAAATTGTTCCACTATACACGCTAGTGTGGGGATCGCCCCAATAAACTTAAGCCCACATACTAATTGCAAGCACAAAAGCCGTAGCAAGGCTGAAAGTGTAAAATGGACCACTTTTAACTGAGGCTTACGAAGCAACAGAATGAGGTCCGAGCACTTCACACCACCATGGCTCTCAGTTGCCATGAGAAACATTTTTTAATGGTCCTTTCAGCAGTGGATACTATCTGTGATGAGGTGAATTTCCATCCCTTCCTCGCCTCAATTTTCCCTCTGGTGTGAGATAAAAGCTGGGGTGGGGCTTGAGTGTGAGGCTAGTATACGTACATCTATACAGGTGGTTCTACTTAGGGAAATGCATCCATCAGATGGCTCACTGTGCTAATATTGTAATGACATCAGAATTGCACGTACAATAACTCTTAATTTAATCACAGGGTAGGTAAAGAAGACTTTTAAATAATAACTGCAAAGCAGCTCTGCTATGTAGAGGCACGTCTCACAAAACAATTAACAGCATGGTGACTGCAGAATCTGGTAAGACACAAGGGGCCAGCTTCTCAAAGCCAGTGGAGGTAGAGGGATAGCTATTATCACAGAATATAGAGCGACAACCTAATTTAGCGCTTGGCTGTGAGCTACTGATTGGTCACACCACATGAACATGGTCTAGTACAGCCGCACATCACACACACCACAATTGACATCCCATGAAGCCACCAAATATCCATGTGATGGTGCGTTCCTGCAGAAACCTAAACTACATACTACACCATAATTGCCTCCTTTGGGATCTCCTTTCGGGGACAGCTTCTCCTAACCAGTGGAAATTAGAGCTGGGTCTCTCCCCTTCGCTCGGGAGCCAGTATGGATTGTTCCCACCCCTCCTCCTTGTGAGCCAGTGGAGATTTGAGGTGGATTTACATGTGATTCTTGTCATACCATTGAATTATGGTCATGTGTGCAGTATAGAAGGCAGTTACTGCCACAGTGACGATACCGCTACACTTTTATAATTATACATGTGATTAGAAGTACCCTATAAATATAGGTACCTCAAAACTATAAGCACCTACGTGTGTGTTAAGTCCGTTATATTACATACACTACTGTAATTGCTAGTGTGAGGTAAGTAAATGTACTCTGTGTAGGCTGGAATCGCAGCTAGCATTTGTATATATGGTGCCTATGGATAGAGACATGGATGCAGACTTCAACTGTTGGTGCAGCAATAGTTCGAGATCTGAGTAGGGCTACTACATACTTTAATAAGGTAGACTGGCTACAGCTCCCAGGCTTGTAGCGTTCATGTAGCTTATGTACAAGTAGAGATGTGAGCACTGGCAGAGAGACAGCACAATCAACCATCAAGCAAAATGTGCATGAGATTCAACCCACACAGCCTGTCTTTATCTCTCCACTAGCCGCCATGGCTGATTTTCAGTATGTAATTCTGAAAAAAAATTTATGATTATTTTATTCTTGTAGAAAGGCTGCTTCACATGTGGTGATTGCCTACTGCAGGAAGCAGTCTGCACATACATACTCCTAGTGTTATGGGATACTGTGTAGCAGGCCTTTCCTCTGAATGGTCGCCATGGTGATGAATAAAAGCTGGGGTAGGAAGGCCTGGGTACAGGGCTATGGGCAATGTGATTTATGTGGGTTTTGACTCAAAGTGGATGGTTCGTTTTATTGGACAAGGTGCCTTCTTGCATGAAATTAAGCCCACCCACTGCACATGCACATACCAGTATTCCAATATGGAGAGAGGAGGTGGGAAGTAGGAGATTAGCTACTATAACACAAGCAATGCCACATCCTGGGAATGCTCACTGTTGTTGAGACAGGGGGCAAAGTTTTAGCAAGGTGCTGATGCGCTGGTGATTCCGGTACAGTTGGTGAACATTACTATTTCTCAGACGGTCAGACCCTGTGTGACAGTTATACAGTAATGTTCAGTACATGGCAAGTATTCCTTTGCCATTATCAGTCAGGGGCGGAGCCTGATCCCTGCCCACTGGTACCACTCTAGCCTCGTACCCAGGCCTCCCCTCGCAGCTTTTTTTCGCAGCCGTGGAAAAAAACACAGGACACAGTGACAGGTTCTCCAAACCAGTGAGGATTAGGACTGGGCTTTCAACCCCCCCGCCCCCCCCCCCCTCCTCCTTCTGGAGTCAGTAGAAACTAGCTTACCTTGGCTCCAAACAGTGTGAAGGCCTTAGGTCTCCAAATGCTCCAAATGAGTTTATAGTCATCCTAACTCTTCATCAACTGTGGCGGCAGCATCTGTAGCCACCTTCTTTGGCGATAAGCTTTGCTTCAAAACTGGATGGTGAGATGCATTGTCATTGCCTCTTTGCTGTAGGTGTGATTTGTTGCCGTAGTAAAATGTTGGACGACATTGATAAGAAAGAGCAGCAAATGCCAGATGGGACCAGTTCCCATTCTGTAGCAACAGTCCAGGCGGGACCAGTTCCCATTCTGTAGCAACAGTCCAGGCGGGACCAGTTCCCATTCTGTAGCAACAGTCTAGACAGGATCTGGCCCAGGAGATTCAAGTGGGTGTAGCCACTGCTCCTGGTAGCTGAGTTCACAGTAAATACTGTGAAAGTGAAATCCTAACGCCTAAGCACTCCAGATTGATAAACATTGATTTATGGGAGTGGCTCTTAGTGGGACAAGCATTGTTGTCAAAGCAATGAACATTACAACTAGGTGTACTGTGATGTCAAGATATAGAACTACAGGATTATGAAAACAAACTTTTAACTACTGCTCCCAGGCCCTTCCTTCTTTGTTGGTTGGGCCGTGGGTTTCCTAGGCTGGCATCCACATACCTACCAGTACTAGGGCACACAGTACCATAACTCCATGTTGGTGTTTATTACTTTGACTCACTTCTGACTGGCTCCATTTGTTGGAAATGGTGGGTCACTCTATTAGCCACGATCGCATCACTGAATGGAAGCTCAACCACTTCAGAATTCATCCTATACACGTGCATGTGTGCATACGCGTGGGTGTGAGTGTGTGTGTGTGCGTAAGCACGCATGCGGTAGAGAACATATCGTCTTCAAGTACATTACCAGCCCGACTCCAAATGTACACTAAAACTTAGTATACTGATCAGGTGGATGACTAATTAGTGAACGGCATAAATTTTTTGCCTAGCAAGGCTTCTTAGAAGGAGTGTTGTGAAATTTTACATTAACAGGTAATGGTATACCGTATAGCGGGAAAATTTGGCGGTTTGGTGAATCGTAAAAAATCGTCAAATTAAATTCTCGCCAATAATAAAACCTGACGTAATGCATACCACTCACGCGCGTCTATATTATCTACGATGCACGTACGTCTGAAGCGGTACTATTTTCATGGCGCTGTACAAGTATTTCAAGAGAGGACCTGTACTTCCCACTCTACGGACGTGTGGTGAACAAGCAAACATGGAGACTCTTGGAGAGTCATCGACAGAGCCGACCGGAAATAAAGCTGTCACGCCTCGAGGCAAGTACAATAGCTAGGTAGTTGGACCGGACCGGACCGGACCAACGGACCAATACTTAAGGGTCTACAGCTGCAGTCCGGTCCGCGTTTTAGTGTATTTTTGATAAAACACGGACCAGTCCGCGAAGCAGTCCGTCGGTCCGTACCATAACGGAATCATCAATTAGTGTCTCAATGACTCTCATGCCCGCAAAGCGGCTAATCATCAATCAGTGTCGCCAACAGTACAAGTAGACTAGGAATGAGGTGAGTTGCCATTCTCCTAGTAGAAAATGGAATGTGCTCAACCGAGACCTACCTTTCGAGACGAAAGACCAGATTGCAGCCCTTCTACAGTGCAAGGACAAGAGCACTACACTGGAGTATGCAATGGCCAGAGTCCAGAGGAAATTTCATTCATTGTTCCTAGGATGAGACGACATCTGAAGCAATGCCTAGAGGAAGGTGTCATGAGGCATTTTCCAGCGAAGCCTCGGACCTGCCGTCATCTAACAAAGAGGGTTGAAGAACTCTCTGTTTTCTGCCATTGTCGATTACAGGAGGAGGGCAATATGTGTGCCTGCCACAAATGCGAGGAGTGGTTCCACCATACATGCGAAGACATTCCCGAAACTGCATGGACTGATGAGAAGTACCAGTGGGCATGCAGCAACTGGAAATAGTAGTCTCTGTATAATATACTTATTTATGCAGTATATTATGACATTGTTGTAATGTCTTTTAGTTATGGTTATAGCACGGTGTCAGGGATTTATGGCTGTAAACGAACCGAGTCCGAGGGCGCAGCCCGAGGACGAGGTTTGTTTACTAAGCCATAAATCTCTGGCAACCCGTGCTATAACTATTATATATCCCACCTGATTGGTTCATTGCTCCTAAATAAATGCGCATGCTCGTAGCCACTATAGCAACAGAACTGAAAATCAAAAAAACTATGGCTTGCGAAAGCGAGACTGAGACGAGAGAGACGTTCGCTCGTTCCGTGGATCCCTACTGTCTTGGCACGTGTTTTTGGACTGACTGATTTAGAACCACACCCCGAACGTGAGCTACAGCTCCTCCCATCAAATGCCAGCGCAACGTGAACCGAGCCCCACCCTTCATGCTCATCTGGACGATTTACTGTAATCAGCAAACATATTAGTTGCATGTATGTATCATACAAAGGCTGTATTATACTCTCTCTCTCTAACTGTATGGTAATTAGTGCCTGAAGGAGGAATTTATGAACCATAATTTTCCTTGTAGCCCTGAGGGAGGGAAAATATCACAGTTAAACCCCATTTGTTGCATGGAAAAAGTATACTAGGTGGGATATATTTAAGGTTATACATTTATAGATTGATGGAACTATTGTACATGTGCTGTCACTCAGTCCGGCTAACTGTGAGGTACTTTTCGAAGCTTCTAGATTGGAAAATAACCAAATCATCAGCAAGAAGGCTTATGTACGTCGTTCGCTAGCACTAAAGCACAATTATTACGTCATAAGCTTACGACAGTTAAAATCGGCAAATTTAAATTTCGCCAATATTAAAACCTGTCCATTAGCCATGATTACGTCACTGAAGGGAAGTTCAACCACTTCAGAATTCATCCTATACACGTGCATGTGTGTGTGTGCGTGTGTATGTGTGTCTGTGTGTGTGTGCGTGCGTACGCGTGGGTGTGTGTGTGTGTGTGCGTGAGCATGCATGTGGTAGAGAACATACCATCTTCAAGTACTTTACCACCTTCACTCCAAATGTGCACTAAAAATTAGTATACTGATCAAGGTGGATGACTAATTAGTGAACGGCATAAATTCTTTGCCTAGCAAGGCTTCTTAGAAGGAGTGTTGTGAAATTTACATTAACAGGTAATGGTATATGATACCCAGTGCAAGTTTGTCATCACTGGCTACACAGTGTTTATAACGGACACCCTTGGGACCAGCTCCAATGTCCTGATTGTTTCAGGGGGAGAGTCATATTATGCAGTCAGAGTTAAGAGTTACTGCAGTGTCTTCATACCATTAGACGTCCAACGCGTATTTTGATCACGTCACTGTATTGAAAGTGCTGTATCCCTAAACTTCCCCTAAGGGTGAGGCTCATACGTGGTGCGTAGCTTACATATTGATGCTACTATATGCAGTGCGTATAAGCCCCGCCCTTAACAGAAGTTCAGAGATACAGTGCTTTGAACACAATAAAAACATTTCAAACTTTAACTCCAGTGAACTTCACATAAAAAAATGACACCCAGCACCCTCCCCCTACACACCCACTCAATTCCCCATGGCACCTCTACTTTACATGTACATGCTACTACCACATACCAGTCTCAACTGATCAATTTCCACATCAATTTCTGAGTTGTAATCATATAAATATTCCAGTACAATGTCCCATTACTGTCTTGTACATTACATAATGGTTTAGATAGCAATGAACTTTGACCTCTTCTTGTCCTACCATACTAACTGAAGCCCTACTCATGCACTGTCACACTCACAAAATTGGCATGCCTCAATCTAATTAATTACTTAATTACATGCATGCTGCCACAAATCATGACTGAGCCTGTCCTACCCCCAGTCTCAACTGCTCGACCCCCAGTCCAAGCTGAAGTGGAGGAGGGGTGCAGACCTACCAGTAGCAATGTACAGACCACACCTCGTCAGGATCGGACACTACATCTACTGTGGAGGAGGGGTCACTGCTGATATTGTGGACACAGACTACCTAGTGTTCAAATATGACACCACCACAGACACGTGGGCATCCCTCCCTCCTTGTCCCACGTGTTACCATGGCCTTTCGCAACACAATGCCAAACTAGTCTCAACAGGAGGGGTTAAACGTGGTGATCCATTAACTACTCCCACCAAAAGCATTCACGTATTTCAAGATTCAAACTGGGTCGTAGCCCTTCCCCCAATGCATACTGCACGGTTTGACCCATGTACTTTCACGTACAACACACACCTCATCGTCTGTGGAGGTGTCACCAGCTGGACCAGTGTCGAGCAGTACACCTGCACCTCCACAGTAGAGATGCTGAACAGTGAGACTGGGCAGTGGAGCACATTAGCTCCACTGCCATTCGCACTCCGCCTGATGTCAGTCGCAGTCTGTGATGATAAATGTTACCTCATTGGAGGTACTGATCAAGAGGGTATGGACCTGAGAGCCTGCAGTGCCCCACTAACACTTCTAATGGAAGGCGCTTCCCAACCCTCCCCCTGGGAGGTCCTCCCCAACTGCCCACTCTATGGCTCTGCTGCAGCTGTACTAGGGGGCTGTGTCCTCGCACTGGGAGGTATGACTCAGGCTGCCATCACATCCACTGATGTCCACCTCTACTCACAAATTAGTAAATCTTGGAGGAGAACTACAGCAGTGAACTTGCCCATTGCTTCGTACGATGCTACCTCAACCACCCTAGCAGAGGACAGTATAATAGTGGTCGGTGGAATGGAAAACCAACAGAACTACCTCAACACAGTGTTGATTTTAAAGTTTGAAAACTAAACCTATGGACTTCATTTTCAACCGCTGACCTCTATGTACTATGTCTCCACACATGAACAGTGGACTTGCACATGATTGCCAGTCAACCCCATACCACTTTCTATATCTTGACATCACAGTACACTGAGTTGTAAAGCTTGATTTTATAAAGCACAAGTCATTGATTAGATAAGTACATGTAAACACACCTCCATCATTTGTTTGGTACTATTGCTCTTCATGTAAACAACAATGCACAACAACTGGTTATGAATATTTATATTGTGACTTGTACATTTTTTGCTATAATAAAGATTTTGCTGAACAAGTACAATAACATTAGGGGTACATTCATAAAGTAATTAATTTTGAAAGTGTTGCTCTAAACGTTATGGAAGATAGGGTGGCGAAGGGCCTGGGATGCATGTGGTCTGGGCATGAGACTAGGATGCATGTGGTCTGGGAATGAGCCCAAGATACATGCGGTTTGGGCATAAGAGTAAGATGCATGTGGTTTGCACATGAGACTAGGATGCATATGGTTTGGGCATGAGACTAGGATGCATGTGTACTGAATCAACACCTGCCTGCCAGCACTCTGAGCAGCTTCCACTGCAACTGTGACCACTGCAAAGCTCCACACCCAGAGTGCCAGCAGACAGTTGCTTATTGCAGTGCACTGGGCAACAGATGGAGGATGGAAATGACGACAGGTCCATCCTCCACTGCCAACTCCATTCCCCTAATACGTTACCAGAAATCCTTATCTGGTGTCCCAAAGGGCTGGCTACTAGTCTCATGCCCAGATTGCCTACCTCTAGCTGGTGAGTATTCTGGACACAACACCAGCTGATATTAATTATTAACTAACACATACCGTATAGTGGGAACATTCGCCAGCTACAAATATTTGGGGATTTGGTAGTTTGTGAGCAAATCTAAATTCCACCAATATGCTGCCGTGATGTCATCACATCCTTTGACCCCCCAACTGATGTGGCTACTAAAATGGCAATAGCAATTTCAATTTGCAAATATAATTCCTTTGTCTGTACATTACAGCTGTACGGTATAGCCAATCCACTTCTATATTCGGCCATATAACTGGTTGTTTTTTTTCTTGCGGGGTTCTAAATTTTGCTATATTCGTGGAGTTACTATAACTATAGAATTTCCTTCCTGCAAAATGTTGAGGGCCTTAAAACCTCCAAACTATATGGAACAGCAAACAGTCAGAGAAAAGAGCGACTGCCTCTCTAGGAGTGGAATGACTGTTTTCAAAAAACAGCATGCTCTAACCATGAAATCAAAACAACTGTGAGTGTTTCTGCTGACTGTCATACGAGAAAATCATAAAAACATTTCACGCAAAAGAAACCGGCTATACGGTTGACCCCCATCTTCAGTTATATATATATCCGCTGGGTACTGTTTTAGAAGCAAACATTTCCATTGGGTCTCAGGGAAGCCTTATCTGGAGAGGCCCTTGCAATTAAGCATCTCAAGAATGTTGTGAGGAAGTCAGTGTGGGATTATAATTTTGGCCGTGAAACATTATGTGTCTGCCATTGCCACAAATCTGGCAGTTCAGAGACCTACTGATAATGACGTGGATATGCCTCATGCTTGGGAGCCAAACAACAGGTGTCTACCTGGGTGTGGGTAGGTTGGCTAGGCTTGGAGTACAGTGGTAGCTATATGTGTAGCTGTCTGAAGTTTGAGGTTTAAATTGGCAAAGAGTCTTTGTAAGAAAATGTTTCCCTAACTCAATATTTGTCTGAAGGGTACCGTGTTTAGAGCACTGTAGCCACTAATGGAGGTATATGTGTATGTCACAGGGGGACAATAAGTATACAAGACATGGCTTTAGTGCACGGAAGTGGCAAGTGTGTACACAGGCCATACACATGTAAGGAACAAATGGTCTGAGCCGTGTACACACATGTGCTTGCATGTGTTCGTATACTGGTATGTATTCTAGTAAGCACTTAGCTCTAGTTAGTGCCCACCCTGCTTCTCAGGGTCTTACTAAATCAAAATTGATGCAGAAATCCCCAGGGGGTGGGCCTTTGCTAGAGCCATTGCCACAACATGCATTTGATAAGGGCCCATGGGTACTTACAAGAGGACAAAGCCCAACAAACATATAATGGATTGGAACCGGGACCTCGTCAACTACAATCCAATTATTAGAACACTAGGCCAACAGTGAATGCCCTGGTCAAACAGATTACATCACCCCCTATAGCCTGGACTAACCATCAAAACACACTGCAATATATACTCCACAAGAACACAGCAGTACTACTGTAGTCCAAAGTCCCACTCAGGAGTCTGGGAGCTACAGTGTATGAGCCCAGGGGTGGATGGATACTTGTCACACAGTACACCCCACCCCTGGACTCATACAACATAGCATAGTCTACATATCAGGTGTCCATGTGTCTAGTGTCCAGTCCCCATTCCATGTCAACTTCCTTACAAGGGTACAAAAACATGAAGCCTGTAGCCTTCTTTAAAAACAGCACCTCCATCCATAATGTTGGACTGAGCCCAGGAGTGGGATGGCTGTCACATGATCAGAATAGACTATCACATGAAATTTCAACTCACTGGCTTCCCTGCTCGTCCAGGATGTCCGTCCCACCTGGGGAGCCAATGGGACCAGCAGACCCCGGGTCACCTGCTGAGGAAGAGGAACAACAGACGTACATTAATAGGAACTCTCCACCCACGTACAGCATTGTATGTTAAGGTGGTGGGCAAGCAATGGTATGTGTGTGCACATAACATTGCATGTGATCTTGCAATAATCAGTGGCTGCTGTTTTCTGTACACAAATAGGAAGTTATGACCACATAATAACCACCTATTGGTGAAATTTAAAAAGCAGTATTAGTTTGGTTGCCACTTACAGCAGGGCTTGTAAATTACACCATTAATTGTGAGATCACTTGCCCACCACCTTTAGCAAAGTGCTCACTGAAAGGAACACTACCAGCTAGCACGGAGGGAACCCTGTACCAAAAGGTACAGTAGGAAATGAAAAGTTTGTGGGGACTTTCTCCTGTCCCATTCTCATCTTCCTATCATTTGTACAAGCTAAAGTTCTCTTGAAAGGCATCCTTGAACATACTTTCTAATTACAGCTCCCCTGCCAACCTACTGGTGTTCAGCACTGAACAGCCTCAGGAGCAGCTGTTAGCTTTAGACAATATCCTGACTACGAACTACTTGGCCTCCTTGGTCATTACTACACACACCAAGTGGGGCCTCTCAAACACACAGCAGGTATGCAGCCACTACCTCTTGAGGTTCAGCTCTAAAGAAGGTGCGTGTGCATGCATACTAATGCCTCCATTCTTGCACACTGTCTGCACACTACTTGCCACTCTCTGCATATACTACATACCTGATTTACCTGAGACATGCACATCACTATATCCCTTCTCCCCACTCTTTGCACACTAGCTAAAGGTTAGTTCCATCAGGAGCCCATGAGTGCTGAGGTTCCTGATCATACACTGGCTGCTCCACAGAAGGATTGCTGGCTAACAACTACCATAAAATGAAATACACCTGTACCCACCCACTGCTACCCCACCCTGTAGTCCACTTACAGGAACTCCGTCTCTGCTGTTTATCCCCGGGAGGCCAGGGGGACCAGATGGACCAGTCAGCCCCTGTGGCAGGGGAGAGGGAAGAAGGGGACGTGTTAGCACAATCAGGTTTCATACAGGGGTTTTCGGTTGGGGTGGGAAAGACGTGTGATATACAGATTTGTGTGCCCCCTAGGCTGCCCGGGACTTTGCTTTTCCACCAAACTTTTGTGGTGAGTCAGAGACTTGCTTGTGGTGCCTCATGGGGCCCTTAAGGCCGGGCTGCTAATGAAGTACTAATTACAATATTGTTACCAAGATTTTAGGGGGTGGAAACTTGGGTTAGGGGCCCCCCTCCCTTTCCCCTCCCCTGTATGAAACCTACACCTAACACTGCACAATGACATAATAATACAGCCACTAGATAGAGGATCAATACGGTATAGCATAAAATGTTCCGTCAAAGCCAAGGGTACACTCACGTGATAAAATCGACCAGGCTCCCCTCCTCCTGACTTTTTCCGTGGGTGGGAGGGAGTCTGGGAATGAGGCTACGTGTTTGTTAGGAGGGTATTTTGGTTGCTATGAACATGATGATAACACGAGGCAAAGTGCACATACCACACATTTTGTGGTTCAAGGATAGTAGTACAACTGGAATGAATATCATTATTAATAGCGTAACAGGCAGTCAGCTGATATGTATGTGGCCGGCAAAAGAAACTAGCCTTCATACAGTGGCTTCTAGGATAGAACTGGTATACAAGTTCTTGGCCAATTGCTTCAAGTGGGAGCAGAAGACATAAGAGGTATGCAGAAGGTTATGGTAGAGGCCACCATTTTGATAAGTGATGTCTATAGTCTGCGGGCTAGAATGTGAAAAATGGAAGAACAGTCTGGCAGCTCTCGTCAGCCTTCCGTAACAGCTATGAATGCTGGGGGTGGGGGCAACCATTTTTAAAGGCCATGTGACAGCTATTCAATCAGATTGCAGCTGCACACATTTTTGCAATGGTTTAATATGACAACTGATGACTGCCACCAAGCCAGACTGTTCTTGTCCATGAGACCAATAGATATCAGCTAGAACATACCATGTGTCTATAAACAAAGTGGAGGGGTCAAGTTACTGAATTCAGTAACTTGCCCCATGCCGAATTCTGATCTAACGTCTCAGATCAGAATTCGGCATGGAGGGCATTAATTGGGTTTAAGTTTCAAGTTCCCATCATTTGGCTTACCAGTTGGCAGTTGAGGAGTCTCATGAACGGTCTACTTTCGTCTTCTGTCACAGGTAGCGTTTAAAAACTACCCTGAAATTCCCGACAACTGTACTAGAAACTCCACCCACCATAATCGACAAGTTTTATGACCGCACTGAAGTTACGAGCCCCACCCACTTTCTTTAATAGTGACCTTTGCAGTTTTACTGCTGCTAGAACTACAAAACTCCAAGTTTGGTGAGTTAACAGGTGTAAATGTTATACTAGTACCTTTGTCGGGCTATAAATCTGCCTCATTCGGCGGATTCTGGCAGTGACAGAAGGGGGCGTGACCCGCCTAATCTGGCCATGTCATAGGTAGTAGAGTCTCTACTATCTATGATATTGTCATAGATAATATAGCTATAATATCTATGATATTATAGACTCGTCTGTAATATCCACGGTCCCATTGGGCGGATTATGGCAGTAGTAAAAAGGGGCGTGACCCGCCCTCAGCTAGTGAGTTTACGATCACAGCGTAATTTTGGTCAGTCTAGTCCAAAAGCTAAGCTTGGATAGAGTACGGAGAGTAGTTAGTGTTACTGCAGCATTAGCGAGACTCCGCCCTACCTTACTGTGCACTACGGATAACTGTGCCTCAAACTTCTCGTCCTAATGGTAGCATTTCATGGGCCTCTTCAAGGGCGCATTGAGCCGTGAAGGGTGGCTCAATTCGCCCTCCTTTAGCGGCCGTGTAACACTAGTTAACCTCGTTCCCAGTCACTACTGCATGCAAAAAAAAGTTGGGAGTGGGGTCTGGTTCGTCTTCTGTCCACAGATCATTGAGAAATCATCCAATAAATTACTTGCAGCGTCTATAAATTGCATGTAGCTAGCTACTAGCTACATACAAGAAAAAAGCCAGGAGTGGAGACTGGGAACGAGGCTATCACTATAGTCTCATGGACCGTGGTCTAGCTAGCTAGTGTTTTGTTTTGCACATTTACTATGCTGGTAGCTAGGTCCTTTGTGGATGAGGACCGAGGTGAAGGTATAAGGCATAGCTAACTAGATTGTTGTTGAGCATAATTGGTGCAGATATTTTTGAAATGCACAGTGGATAATTAATACATGAGACTAATGATGAGTCTTCCTGCACATGTGACATTCTTGACCATTATTCCACACAATTTGTAGCCTTTTCTGAGTGGGGTATGGCTATTCATTCAAACTTGTTTTTACTGTAGGATTAATGAATTCCTGTGGTGTGTGATTAATGGCCGAGAAACCAGAAAAAAATCTTGCATCTGTTGCCTTCAGGAAACACTATGACACTCTCCATTCTGCAATTGCTCAGCCAAACCTGATTTCTGGACTTGCTTCAAAAGCCTATAAAAGAGTACTGATCACACCAGAAACCAGAAATGCCATCCAGTTCACAACTGGTATTACTCCTGAGTATCAAGCAGCTTTGCTCCTTCAAGCAATTGAAACTGCCATCCAGATCAATCAACGAAGTCTTCGTCAGTTAGTTCACTTGCTCAAGAAGGAGCCCACCTTTAAACCCATTGGCGAGGCATTGTGGCAATGTTATAGTAAGTAAAAATTGCATGATTTCAGATGTCATGACCGTTATAGCAGGGGGTGCAGTAAGAGAGTGGTAGTTATTTTAAAACGAAATAGCTACGATGCTCATATGAGTCTTAGCTATATGAGTCAGACTAACCATACCATGATAGGATTAATAATACCCTGGTAAACTGAAATCAACATATCCTTGCCCAGAAATCCATGGCCCGGGTTCAACAGTGATGTGAATCTCCTTTACTTACCACAATAAAGGGCTAAACTCCATTCACTTTCTACTCATGTTAGAAGTAGCCTTGTAGCCAGCTAGCTATCTCACCTTTTTGGGATGAGACTATGTCAGAGGCTAGTGAGCGTACTATATATAGCTAGCTTGCTACGAAATCAGTAGTATTATCAATCAATCTAAAGTTGTGTACTCCACTTGCAGAAACACTTGTGTCTGAGGCTGGTCAGGCAGAGAGTTCCAGCTCCGACTCTGAGACTGAACAGAGAGAAGGTAAATATTAATTTCACCCATGTACCAGACATCGTATAGCTATTACTGGTTGTAAATGGGAGTGAGGGATCATGATGTGCAACACTAAAGGGTGGCCTGGCATCCACTGTTTGCACATGCATGGGCTACCCATGAAATTGATGTAAAAAACACTACATCATTATACAATAACTGAATTAGGTGTTTATTAAGATTTATGGTAAAACGCCAATTATATATAGTGCCTAGTGGTGAAAGTTTGGAGCCTCCTTACAATTTTAATTCAATAAATTAATGACATAGCACCATGCAGAACTTCTTTGATACATAGCTACCTTGAATGCTTTTTAGCATCAGTCAAGCTACATCTCATGTAATACAAACATTCATTATAGTAGCATAATTATATAACAATTATATTGATGGGATTATTTCCATAGGTAGCTGATTATATACAATAATTGCCAAGAACAACTTTAGAGTTCATCAGCTGCTTTTCATCGTGCACTTCTATTTTCCTACATCTGCTGACATTCAGATACAAGATATAATGTACCAGGCTCTCTCTATTGTCCAGAGAAAGGTTGCGTGTAAAATGTCGTATTAGAAGACGCTATTCAGAGCACACACACTAAATGCAATGCTAGTATTAAAAATCTTAATTGCTTCTTTAGATAGTTAAGAAAAGCATGAATGTAGCTACAGCTGTATACACTTGGTTAAAACTATACAAACCGCATTATTATACTGCTCACGGAAGGAGCCATCTTCAGAAACATTGCTGTAGAGATGAATTTTTATGCGGTTTTCAAGTGAAACACCTCCCAAGGTAAAGATAACAGCTAGCTGAACATAGACATTGGTAAATAGAAAAGTTGGCCAAGGTTTAGACTGCAGAGGTGACGTATGTACATATAAGGAAAAGTCTTTTATGCAGTAGTGGGTGCATACATACACATACACATACACATACATACATACATACATACATACATACATACATACATGCATACATACATGCATACATACATACATACATACATGCATGCAGCATGCATATACATTCATACATGCACACATATACAAACATACATGCAGCATGCATTCACGTATGTATGTATGTATGTATGTATGTATGTAGTATGTATGTTCGTATGTTCGTATGTGTATGTATGCATAGATCTATGGTGATTGTATACACATATTTTACTCATCACAACCAGTATTTTATGTGACCCTGCTTATGTCCTGCAGGGACTGATCAAGCCCAGGCTAAGTCGAAATACTCTGACTCTAAACACAGTGAACTTCCCAGACAAGGTTAGGTGTGCACAGCACAGCCAAATAATGGTCTTTGAAGTATTCACGTCACATAAGACAGTGTCCTGATTATGGGATATTTTTATTACTATCCTGTTGCCCCCTACTATAGAAGATGCAGTGAAGCTAGGGGGGAGTGAAACATCAGCTCCAATCACGAGAAATGTGGTTATCACATTCACAGGTGAATTTGTCTCATCTATGAACTGATTCTATACCTATTAAGTAAAACATATGTAGCTATAACATTGGAATTGTAGCTCAAGTTGTCAGCATAATTAACATATGCACAGGGTACCATCAAATTGCTAGTTCTATGATGCACAGTTGCTTTTCTATGCTATCGTCTGTTACTATAATTATGGTTCACTGTTAGAGAAGACAGTGTCTAGTGCTGACCTTGAAAGTGGCATGCATTCTTCCCAATATCCCCCCCCCCCCCCTCCCCAATAGATTACTGCATGAAAGTAAACATGCTGTTCCAGCTTAGAGTGTGGGAATTATATAGGTAATGGTTTGCATGGTCATAATCTTCAGGTACACGTGTGAAGAAGGAGACACTCCCAAGGTTCCTGAACCTTCTTTCTCCTGTACTGCACAGCTGGGATTTATTTGTACGGCAAATTGGAGTGCCTACAGATATAGTAGCTCAGATTAATGCAGCAAATGCCAACAGAGGTCCCAATTGGCTTTACACATGTTTCACACACGCAATGGAGTGGTGGGTGGCTAATTATTCCAACCCAACATATGAAGTGATCATTGCCATCCTTGATCCTGAGATGGGCCAAACAACTCCTGTCATGAACAGGGCTCTTGCTAGCCAAGTGAAGGAATTTATAATGAAAGAATGGGGTGAGCTATTCACCAGTTAATATGTATAATAATATCTTAGCTTTAAGTACAAATCAGAACTCGCATGTAATTATTAGCTATTCATTTTATATGTTGCTGTTAAATAACATGGTGTGTGAAAAAATGTTCAGCAAAGATCTGCATATATGAGTACCTAACTTGCATATACACTTCTGCCCTGGCATATAATCATCAAAACCAAGATAAAAATTGTAATCAATGTGCAGTACTGGCACTAGTACTGTGCAAAACTTATGTGGTTCACAAATACTAGATATTGTGCTCCAGTCTGAATAATCTGAATGCAGAGTGATTATCATGTAATCTTTCTTCCAGATCTCTAAATTACCGTTAATCTAGTAAGAATGGCACTTCTACATCGCTGCAAAAATGGAAGGGTTAATTTAACCCAGCTGGGGTTATCTCAGTTGCATGCACATATACTGTTAGGGAGATGGACTAGTGAAAGGTATGCATTGAATAGTTGTAACTCCTCCAAATCCCTAGCTTATACCATGTGGGTTTGAGAGTACATATGCATAGGATGCCAAATCATTATGAGATGTTGTTATGTATCTGCTTATGTATATACATTATAGAAATGATTGTACCCCCAGAGGACGATGATTTTACAGCTCCAGATCCAAAGAAGAGGAAACTGGATGTCCAACTTGCAGGTTGGTTTGCCTCATCTGTTATATATTTGGTAGTTTTAATAACTTAGAAACAAAGGAATAGAAGAGACGTTACTACATAGCCATGTAAAACTCACAGCTAATTATATTAAACACAGAGCAAAAAAGGCAACAAATTAGATACACATGTAGTAGTATACTAAAAATTATAAAAATAGTGTATATAAATAAATTACTAAAGTCAGACATATACCAAAATAAATTAATTTTAAATTTAAAAAAAATATATACTTAATAAAAAAAAAAAAGAAGTGTGAATACAAAAAAAAATAATATAGGAAAAGAATACAAAAAGCAAAACAATCATACAAAACAAAACAAAGTAAAAAATATATATATAAAAAAGCAGTGAAAAAGAAATAGTTTAATTGTTAACCCAGAGTTTGTGTAGTAAGTACTGTAGGTGATAGATAGGTGCTGACTTATTTTCCCGACCACATATAATGTATATGTTTATTTCACGACTGATACTTTAAAATGTTTCAACTGCATCTATCTAGGTGTAGATGTGATTGATGTGGTGCCCACTACAAAAGCAAGTATCAAATTTCTAAAAGACAAATATGATTCCCTGGTTAAGATGACACAAAAAGCAGTCAACACAAAATCTCCAACTGTCAGTGAATTTTGCCATAACATTACTCTTCGGTTACCAGAGCCTACAAAATCAGAATTAGAGGAGAGCCTGACCAAGATTCTACAAAATATGTATGCTGCACAGAGTATTGACCAGATATTCGGTCTCTTCAACTTGAAGATATGGAACTACCTGAATTACGGACTTCTTCAGCACATAGTGGAATTCTATGGTGACGGTGAAACAAAGCAAATGATGCACCAGTACATCATATCTATTGAGTCTTTCAAGAAGGAAACAACGCTGGGTGTGTTCTGGAAGGCCCAGTCTCCTGCAGTAAAATGCCCAACTATTCCATCTGCTCTTAAGCAGTATCTTACAAAGGTCGACTTCAAACATGACAACCTTAATGATGACTCTTCACTAGATGATGTCGAACAGTTTCGTCAGAAGCTCATTCAGGAGTATCCACTTCCAGATTTACCAAAGTTCGCAGTAGTCCTGGCAAATATTGATAAGGGATGTGTAGCTACAGTTTGGTTTGTCCCACCTTCACTAGCAGCCACGCTGAGAGATAAAGTACAAATTAGGAATATTGAGTTCTTTCAGCAACATGACATATTGGAGATGAGAATAGAAGACTCTACTGTTTACCTTTCAGGTGAGATCTGATACGCATTGTGTACTTTATTGGAGCTGTATTGATCAGAATCCTGTACAAATTCAACTCCCCAAACTCTTAGATATGATTTATATATTAATATGTCACTAACTTGGTCTACATGCCTACAGAGTCTTTGCCACCATTGGCCTCAACAGTGACCAGTGGTGACTCACGAGCAGAAGAAACACCTACAGAGTCTCCATCACCATTGGCCTTAACAGTGACCAGTGGTGACTCACAAGCAGAAGAAACACCTACAGAGTCTCCATCACCATTGGCCTCAGCAGTGACCAGTGGTGACTCACAAGCAGAAGAAGCACCTACAGAGTCTCCACCACCATTGGCCTCAACAGTGACCAGTGGTGACTCACAAGCAGAAGAAGCACCTACAGAGTCTCCACCACCATTGGCCTCAACAGTGACCAGTGGTGACTCACAAGCAGAAGAAGCACCTACAGAGTCTCCACCACCATTGACCTCAATAGTGACCAGTAGTGATCATGAATCACAAGCAGAAGAAAGAGAAGTGCCAAAAATCAGTTTCTCTGACCTGAAGTTTGGTGATGAGTTGGGAGAGGGAGGATTTGGCACTGTCTACAAGGGCCACTGGCAGTCCAGAAATATGGATGTAGCCATCAAAAGAGTGCCTGGCAAGCTCCACAAAGGAGAGGTTAGATATCTTTACTCTTTTTCTTGCAGATATCAGTACAACTTAGCCAATTCCAACTGTAATCATTCTCTTTGGCTCCCTAAAACACGATTAAATGCACTAGCTATATCTAAACTTCAGTCTATATACCCCAGTAATAAAAACAAAAAAGCACGGATTGAAGTCAAATGTATTCATTCCCATTACATTATACAGACTAAAATCCTGAATCAGCTAAACCATCCTGGTGTTATTCAGTTTTATGGAGTTGTGGTGGGCAATCCAGGGCCTGAATACTACATTGTTACAGGTAAATGGACACACATATTACCTTACTGCATACTAGAATAAAATGCTGATGCACAATTTTTTTTGTGAAAGTGTGTACTGTTACATTAGTGGCTAAGTGTTAAATGCTTTTCTTTATAGAGTTGGCTGGTCGTGGTTCCTTGTATGACCTCCTCCACAAGAAACACCACCAGCCAAGTCCAGAACAGAGCCTACAATGGGCAATAGACATCGCTGAAGGTAATGTACTGATTGTACAAAGAGCTTGGCTATCATGCATACCAACAAGCTGTTACTATCAAACAAATCGTCTGTGTATAGGGATGAACTACTTACACCAAAAGGGGATAATGCACAGGGATCTGAAGTCTAGCAATGGTAAGAATTTTTTTGACCTGCATCCTGAAGTGTATAGAACTGAGTCCTTGTAAATTAAACATTGATAGACATTAGACATTGTAGTGTGTGTAATTGAATACAAAACATCTCTCCTGATATGATTTTATTATCTTTTTCTTTCCTTTCATTTGATAGTACTACTTACTGATGGAGGCAACATCAAGGTATCTAGCTATCACTGAAAGAGTACTTCTGTATTTATTATTTTGGTACAAAAGGTATAACCACACTGCCAAGTGTACATATGGCAGGCGAGCAGAGAATTGGATGTAATAGGTATTACAGTAGCTTACAAGTAATTGCTAGAAACTATACACATTAGAACCATGGTGTCAGGATGCTATGAACATCAGACTTCGGGTCAGTATAAATTTTTCATGTACGTACCTGAGAATCAAATCTGTCATGTGTGAGTAAAGATAACTGCTCAATCACGTCATCTACCACTAATACTCCACAGATAATATTTGCACTGTAGCAGTCCTTCCTTTTCAAAAATGTCCAGTAGTATCCCAGTGGATTCAATGGGACTAAGTGAAAGATTTGTTGTGGCACTAGTGTTTCTGTGCAAAAATACTGGAATAAAATGCTTTCTCTTCATACCTTAGATCTGTGATTTTGGTGGAGCTACGTCTTTTGATCACACTACAAAACAAACTCCGGCTGGAACTTCTAGGTGGATGGCTCCAGAGGTAAGCCAAAACAAACATTTACATTGCAGCTGCTAATAATACAAATTCAGTGCTCCATTGTTTATTGTCTACTAATGCAGTGTGTTACAAATGCATAATCAGTGCCATTTACAATAGAATTAATCATGGCCGAGCCATTAGTGTTGATTTACTACTTACATAATCACACATTAACATTAGTACAATAATACAATTAAGCAACCTTGCATTCAGGTCAGTAGTTAGGAGTCTGACTCCTCTCCTAATTGATTGACTATTTCTGGCTAATGACTACAAAGGACTTTCCAGGAAATTGTTACTACCAGACTCCGTAAGGATATTCAGATACACTTCATCATGCAGCACAACTTTTGCTATGCATACATGCGATTACAAGATGCTTATGGCAAAAATTAACATACGCTTGTATCCATCATTCACACAGAAATATTATTTCAAAAGGGATTAATTACCCAAAAAACAATATGTCTAGTGTTGCAGTCTCATAAATATTTTAATAGAATGATGTCTCCGGTCTGAGGTAACTTCAAATTCTACCATGTGTGTTATAAATTATACAGGGTGTTCTGTCGTTACAAAGTACAAGGCTATAGTACTGACGCATTTGATTGCACAGAAATGTCCGTGTGCAATAGCTACACCTAACTACAGAGTAAAGTGCTGAATTATTTAGCACCATCTTGAGAATCTGATATCACTCTAATCTCATGCTTAGATGATGAAGGGAGAGCCAGTGTCACTATCCTCCGATGTCTTCTCCTATGGAATGCTACTCTATGAGATCGTTGCCTGCAAACTTCCATTTGATGATGCTACAACTGATGTAGCAGTTATTAGCAAGATCATAAATGGGGAGGTGAGAGGTACTAAATGTGTATGGTCCATTGCTGGTAGGTTATGTGATGATTAGTAAAACACCTTCGGTACTTTGTATAAAGACCACAATCTCTATTTTGTGCTACATTGTCATAAGCAGTACCTACCTCTCTCCACCACCACTACCTTATCAGATGCCACTCATTCCTGACTCCATTGAACCCTACCAGGAAACCCTCATGAGGCTATGCTGGGCTACCGACCCCAAGGTTAGTCATATAGTAGCAGTGCTATTTTTTAAATGTAGGGCCTTAGTTATGGCAAATGGCCATGGGCTAGTTACATCTAAGTTATAAATACTGTGTAGATATTTTCTTGTTTTATATACCTTAGAACAGCACTCAATTATATCAGCGTACTAAGAAGTCAGTCTCCAGTGACACATCAATAATATCAGAAGGATTTATAATCAGAGTGTCTATGGTATCTTATGGGGTCAAGTCTCAATTCCAGGCATCCAGTTGACTTAAATTTCAGAGTGATATATCACATGGGAAAATACCGGTTTAGCCAGCATCATTGTTCATAAATTTAAAGTCCAGAATCTAGCTCACCCTAAATCCCTAGTGAGCATTTTGCACCACCACTGCAAAACATGCATAGTACAACACACTTGGGTTAGTTAAAATTATCATGTTAGAAAATAACATTACTATTTTTTAGAGTAAGGCTATCATTAGTACTGTTACAAATATAGCAGACATTCAGAAGTTAAACTTACCTGGATGTTACTCTCCTTACTGAACTGCAGGTTCGGCCAAATTTCAAGAATATCCTGGAGTTCCTAAAATGTAAGGAGTTAACTTATAGTGGTTAGCTACTGGAAGATGTACAAGAAGGTAGCACATTGGCTCTCCTTCAGGAAAAATGCAGAATAGCTGAAAGTATATATATTGATTTCCCATTAGTACAAACTGTAGATGGGTGAAATGGTGTGACCTTAGTGTTGTGTATTTCATGGTAACTAGTTAGCCTAGTTCTCAGCCTGTTTCCCACCCTCTTATTTTTTGCTACTAAGACACAGCTCATCTGCTTCTGGGCGTGGTTTGTCCTCTCTGTGCAGTGCTCAGTTTTTTCTATGTGGGTCCAGACTTCCCTTCTCTGACTCTGTGGCTCACTTAGGTCACACCCTTAGGCATGATCTTTGTGACAGTGATGATATTCTGGTCAAGACTAGGGATATGATCAGGAAGGCAAACTGCATGTTTCATACTTTCTCAGCTGTTGATGTTGCTGTCAAGACCAAGCTCTTTCATGCATACTGCTTGTCTCTGTATTGTTCAGCTTTGTAGAGCCTTTCATGCAAGGATATGAAGTCTGTTGAAGTTGCTTTCAATAAACTCCCTTGTCTCCCTTCTCGCAGTCACATGGCCATTGTCCACTGTGTTACTATCTTAAAAAGTATTTTTAATGTTGTCCACAGTCGATCTGCCTCTCTTATTGCTGCTGCCAAATGAAACACATCTTTCATTGTTCAGCGTCTTTTCAGAGAGTCCGAGAGGCTATGCTACACCTCAGTTGGCTTTAATGCGACTTGTGGTTCCCATTTTTGAAGATCTACACTGCATCGGACTATCTCAATGCTACTGCTATACGGCATATACGTTTGTCTATGTGTTTTGATAAAGAAGACAGCGTGGAACTTTATTGTCTCTAGTGCATATATGTATGTAATATAATTCTACACCACATTGCTGGTGTGTATATACATATCTTTATTATTGTGCCTAGGGACCAAATGCTCGGTGTGCATAAGGCTCACAATGGATGCAATAATTATAAATAAAATCTCTATTCCTTATTAAACTGCAAACAAAAACAAGCCTCACCAATACGTACACCATACGCACGTAATATACTGTACTGGTAGAGATGTATCATTGTGATCCTTCAGAGATAAATAGAAAATTAATTATAAGGAAGGGTTTTCTATTCAGTTTTGGAAAGGAAATATGAGTGAACATGTAACCATGTGTAGCATAGCCTATTTTGATTGGGTATAAACCAATTGTAAGGTTCACAGGTTTCAGTAGGCCAGTGGTGAAAACCTTGGACTCAACAATACAACAGGTCCGATTGCCCCACTGTCTCGCCCCCCCCCCCCCCTCCCCCCCTTCCTCTCTGTCTCAGCTTCATCCTGCTATTGTTCTATCTCACTTGGCATATACCAGTACTTTGTTGTATTATTTGGTGCCTTGTAGCACATAGCCAACTGCTGGACTGCAGGAGTGATTCTGATTTGTAAGCACTCACCTTGATATAAAATAGTTTGCACTTGGCCAACTGTAGGAAACTTAATGTCAGGAACAAGCAGAAGCTGTAAGAGGCTTATGAGAAAACAAAGAACCCTAAATGTAAAAGGAGACTGAACTCAGGAACTTCTGAATAGCTACTAGTCAGGCATTCTTACCTAGTGAGCTACGTACAGGAGCCCCTGAGTAAAGGAGCAGCAGATGTAATAAATTTTGTGTACAATTGAACTGCATATACACATGTGACCTTCATCCTTACATGATGTACCTTCTCAGTGCACTGAATATGTTTTGTTCCATTTCACTTAACCACATATTATAGCATTGATCCGTTTATCTGATTTGGAGTTTGGGGACGAGCTAGGAAAGGGAAGATTTGGTGCTGTCTACAAGGCATACTGGATATCAAAAAGGATGGATGTGGCAATTAAAAGAGTGTCTAGCAAGAGCCATAGGGGAGAGGTCAGCTATCTGCATGTAGTCTCATACAGTTCTGCATGTACCTGTTGGCTTCCAATACTGCATGTACATGTACTTATGCTATTCCATAGAATGAAATCCTCAGACAACTGAATCACCCCAACATTATCCATGTCTATGGAGTCGTGGGTGGCAGTCCAGGACCTAAACACTACATTGTCACAGGTTAATGTTACAGTTTCTATTAAGTTTAAAACATATAATTGCATACCCATACTAGAATATAGAAATGAGTATAGCAAACAAATAGTATAGCATAATTTCCACTTGTAGCTAACTGTTTTTACATGCATTGTACAAGTGATGGTGGATTTAATATAGCCCCTTGCTCTGCTTTAAAATAGAATTGGCTGAGGGTGGTTCCTTGTATGACCTCCTCCACAAGGAACACCACCAGTCAAGTCCAGAACAGAGCCTGCAGTGGGCAACAGAGATTGCCAAAGGTAATGTAATTATGTACGTAACCAGTAACTAACTGGAGTAATATTAGGTGATTTGTTGTATGAGCCACTTTCCCCCGGAATATCTGCCTCCAGGGATGAACTACTTGCACCAGAAAAATGTGATGCATAGGGATCTGAAGTCAAGCAACGGTAAGAATATTCTGGTTTTTAATATCAATATAGGTATTGCAGTGGTTACAATTGTATATGCTTTCTATTTTCTGCTATATAGTGCTGCTAACTGTTGGAGACAATATAAAGGTTTGAAAATGTACAGAAACTATACTGCCTCCTGCCAGTCCAGAAATTGTATTCAAACAGTGCCATTCCAAACTTAATGTAGAGTTTAATAGACAAAGTGTAGGGAAGATTAATACAAGCGCTGAGGGCACCATTGTGATTCTGTAATGATACTGCCTCTTTTTATGGTTTAGATCAGTGATTTTGGTGGAGCTAAGCTTGTCGATCACACCACAAGAACAGGAACTTATAGGTGGATGGCTCCAGAGGTAATTGAGCTGCACTGACTTCAATTCATGAATGGTTGTAACAAATATACACATCATAAAGCAATTTGACGTTCCAGACAACGACCAAAGCCTTTCAGCAACCCATGCTATTAATATTGCCAATTGGCAATCTAAATGATTATACCAGAAGAGCATCTGTCTGGTATTTGAATTATTTCAGTAGAACATACTAAGATACATACTCAACTCCTATAATATTTAACATATTGTTGCCAAGTGCAGCGAGGCCATTGATCGTGACCTAATAGGCTCAGAATCTCAGCTAGTGTTTATTCCGAGCAAATTGAGGCTATACTCCAGTTTGAGTGACCTTTTTCGTTGGTCCACTGTTCCAGCCAGTTCTCCTGGTATAGCCTATCAAACTCACAGTAAACACTTACCTTCGCTATAAAACTCCAAACGGGGAGACTTGGAAGAGAGTTTCAAGCACTATAGCCCCTTCTCTGCTCTCTCGTGGCATCCGTGGCTGATTCTCGTAGATAGAGACGTAGCTCACCTGGATGTCAGTTGTTTTTCATACCTGCTCTGGAATTACTGTTCAGCTATTATTCTCACGACTAACTGACTCGCGAAAATAGTCGGCCCAGTGTGCATTGGGGGCTACCCCAGCCCCAGTCCGCAGCCTGTGTGCAACCCGGGGTGCATCGGGGGCTACCCCAGCCCCAGTCTGCATCCCATGTGCAACCCGGGGTGTAATGATGTCAGGAAAAGGTCTGCAGGCATGCCTCCCAGGAAATAATGATAATACATACGGTACAGTTTAGAGATCTACTTTTAAAGGCTAATTTTTTCTACAGTCCTTTTTGGGTAGTGTAGCCTTAAGACATAGCAACTACCTATTTATGCATGCCTCTGGTAGCCACGCAAGGCATATTACGCGTATTTAAATTTGTGTTATATGATTTCTAATGGAATTATTGTTGGGCCCAACAGATTATTCAGTCAATTATTTCTACAGAAGTCTTGCATGCCCAATGAAAGTCCACTGATTGCAGAGTTTAATAATACATAGTTGTAGCAAAACTTAAATAAAAATGGTACCCTACCTTGAACATGTGGTACCTAATACTTTTCTGATAAGGTGATGAAAGGAGAGCCAGTGTCACTCTCTTCTGATGTCTTCTCCTATGGTATGCTACTCTATGAGATCTTCTCTGGCAAGCTACCATTTGATGATGCTGAAACAGATGCAGAAGTCATTAGGAGGATCAGGAGTAAGGAGGTGAGACAGTGAGAGGTACATGGATTAGCTACTGATGATTCATATAATAGAATTATCCTTTTAGCTTGTAGTATATATATATTATACTGCATTATCTTTGCCATGATACTCTCATTCATTGCATACCTGTACATCACTACAGTATTGTCTCTCTCTACCACCACATACACTGCCATACCAGATGCCACCTATTCCTGCCTCCATTGAACCCTACCTAGCAGTTCTCATCAGACTATGCTGGAACACTGACCCCAAGGTGGGCCATTATCATATTTCAATCTCACTGTTAAATGAACTGCCATAGTTAAAGGTGGCACCTTAGTTAGTGAAAGGAGAAAAATACGTTTTGCTATATTGCATGGACAAACCATACACATGAATATATAGCACCAGGGTCTAGTTTTAAATGTTACATCATCATTGTAGTTAGCCTTGCACCCAGGCCACGTGAAAAGAGAGACAGTCACATGAAAAGAGAGACTGCACCGTAAAACAAACTACTTATAGTTAAGGCATTTGAACAATTCTCAGATATAAGGTAGCTAAACTTGCTGGGTATTTCTCTCAATAAACTGCAGGTTCGGCCAAGTTTTGAGGAAGTTATTGAGACTCTGAAGTCCTATTGCCCCCCTATTACAGAGGATGTAGTAAAGCCAGGGAGAAGTAAAATAACAACTCCAAGCAAGAAAAAGCTGGCTATCAGAATTACAGGTTGGTTTGTCTCATCTGTTGTTGAAGTGGTACAACCAGTCACTTGTACACTGTCTATAATTATTTTATGCAATATTTTTAGCACTACACAAATTGAAATTGAATATGCTCAAAGGAATAGGGAAGGGGTGGAGACATTTATGAATCTATACAAGTTATCATGTTGCATTCATGATAACTTGAAGGTCTTTGACTAATCCACGACTTCTTCCAATTTAAGTTTCAGTTATAATCATGTTACTGACTTAGCCTGTGTGTGCCTGCAGAATCTTCACCACCATTGGCCACAATAATTGCCAGTGGTGACTCACAAGCAGAAGAAACACCTACAGAGTATCTAGTACCATTGGCCTCAGCACTGACTAGTGGTGACTCGCAAGTAGAAGAAACACCTACAGAGTCTCTAGTACTTTTGGCCTCAGCACTGACTAGTGGTGACTCACAAGCAGAAGAAACGCCTACAAAGTCTCCTCCACCATTGGCCTCAATAGTGACCAGTGGTGACTCACAAGCAGAAAAGACAACTACAGAGTCTCCACCACCATTGGCCTCAACAGTGACCAGTAGTGACTCACAAGCAGAAGAAACACCTACAGAGTCTCCACCACCATTGGCCTCAGTAATGACCAGTGGTGACTCACAAGCAAAAGAAACACCTACAAAGTCTCCACCACCATTTCCCTCAACAGTGACCAGTAGTGACTCACAAGCAGAAAAAGCACCTACAGAGTCTCCATCACCATTGGCCTCAACAGTGACCAGTGGTGACTCACAAGCAGAAAAGACAACTACAGAGTCTCCACCACCATTTTCCTCAACAGTGATCAGTAGTGACTCACAAGCAGAAGAAGCACCTACAGAGTCTCCATCACCATTGGCCTCAACAGTGACCAGTGGTGACTCACAAGCAGAAGAAATACCTACGAAGTCTCCACCTCCCACAAAGAGATTTTTAGCACCCAGTGATGATTATGAATCACAAGAAGAGAGTAAAGTGCTTGAAATTAGTTTCTCTGACCTGGAGTTTGGTGATGCGTTGGGAGAGGGAGGATTTAGCACTGTCTACAAGGGCCACTGGCAGTCTAGAGATATGGACGTAGCCATCAAAAGAGTACCTGGAAAGTTCCAGAGAGGAGAGGTTAGACATCTTTACTGTTACTCTTTATGCAACGTCTGCATGCAGGCACTTGATCATATGTGATTTCATCCAAATGCTAGTAGGACTTTGACAATTCCAACTGTAATTATTCTCTCAAAATGTTATTTACACCCTTAAACATGGTTAACTGTGCTACGCACAATCTTAGTATTTATCAGTTTGCATACCCCAGTAATAAAACCAATAAAGACAGATACAAAACTGAATATATATTCATCTCATTATGTCATACAGATTGAAATCCTGAATCAGCTAAACCATCCAGGTGTCATTAAATTTTATGGAGTTGTGGTCGGCAATCCAGGGCCTGAACACTACATTGTTACAGGTTAATGGGCACTCATATCTTACTGCATACCGTAATAAAATCACATGTACAATTAATCGTTGACAGTGTGTGTCAGTGTAAATTGCCTTTTTGTTTTGTATTACTTTAATGTATAGAGTTGGCCGAGGGTGGTTCCTTGTATGACCTCCTCCACAAGGAACACCACCAGCCAAGTCCAGAACAGAGCCTGCAGTGGGCAACAGAGATTGCCAAAGGTAATGTAATGATTGTACAAGGAGCTCAGATGTGATGCATACCAACAAACAGTACTACCAATCAAATTGTCTGTCTATAGGAATGAACTACTTACATCAAAACAAGATGATGCACAGGGATCTGAAGTCTAGCAATGGTAAGAACTGTTCGTATCTTGATCTACATACATCAATAAAAGTAATAGAACTAGAGCCTTTATAATGTATATCGCAATAGTAAGTATTAGGCTCCTATATTAACATAAAACATCTCTCTTTATAATTATATTCTGGTGTGCTTGAAATTTGGATGATTATCTTTTCACCACTACCTCCTTCCTTTTACTTGATAGTGCTACTTACTGATGGAGGCAGTATCAAGGTATATAGCTATTACTAAAGGAATATGTTTAGAAGTATGTTAAATTAGAGTGACCACACTGCCAATTGTAAGTATGGCAGGTGAGCACAGCTGTGGATATAATGGGTGTAGCTTACCAGTAATCTCTGGGAACTATACACATCATGACCATGGTGTCAGAGAAGCTATGAACATTGCCCTTCAGGTCAGTGTATTTTCTTCATGTACATACCTGAGAATCAAGTTGAAACTGCTCAATCATCTCATCTATCACTTAAATATGCACCTCTATTTGTAGCTTTTTCAGAAATTTCCGGTAGGCTTGCCCAAGCTAATTCAATGTACCAAATGAAGTATTTTCTCTGACACTCAAAACCGTATTTCTATGCAAGAACACTGGAACAGTAACACTTTCTCTTCATACTCTAGATCTGTGATTTTGGGGGAGCTAAATGCTTTGATCACACTGCAAAACAAACACAAGTAGGGACCTATAGGTGGATGGCTCCAGAGGTGAGCTAATTACGAACATAAGCAAACCTAGTAACAATGAAATGTTACAAACCGTTAGTACAGTGTCATTAAGCAATCTAGCATTCTAGTCAATAGTTAGCAGAAGTCAGACTCCTCCTCAATTGATTGGTCATTCTCGACTCATGTCTATAAAGGAGGAGTTGCCAGGATATTGTTACTACCAGACGGGAGGTGAAGAATGCTCAGTAGGAGTACTAGCTACTCACCAACTTTTGCAAGGATGTCCGGACACTCTTCATATCAGCACCATGCTAAACCCTGCTCTTTCACTTGGCAATGGTCGGGAAGACTGTCCTGGGCACCATTACCAGTTTTTAATATAGAGCTAGTTAGCCAGAGGCTAGGAACATTTCTGCACATCTAGTTGCTTACTGTATCACAGTACAACTGTTGGTATGCATGTATGTGACTGGTAAAATGCAAAGCATACTTAAATTAACACTTATGTAAAAATTAATATTAACATGTACTTCCGTCCATCATTCCTGTATTTCACAGAGAAATATTTATTTCCAAAAAGACTAATTACACCAAAAATTTAGTATTGCAGTCTCATAATCAAAATGATCTCTCCAGTAGTGAGTACCAGCTGATATATTACCATTCTGTATTATATGCAAGGTGTTCTCTCATTACAAAGTAGCTACAAGGCTACAATGCTGACTCATCTGATTGCACAGAAATATCAGTGTGCAGTATTCCTGTAGTAACCTAACTATGGAGTTGAATATGCAATTCAGCACCATCCTGAATATGTGATCTTTACATGTTATACGTACCACTCTTAATTAAATTAATATTAACATGTACTTCCGTCCATCATTCCTGTATTTCACAGAGAAATATTACTCCAAAAAAGAATAATTACACCAAACATCTGGTACCGCAGTCTCATAATCAGAATAATCTCTCCAGTAGTGAGTGCTAGCAGAGAATCTAATCTCATGTCTAGGTAATGAAGGGAGAGCCAGTGTCACTCTCCTCTGATGTCTTCTCCTATGGAATGCTACTCTATGAGATCTTCTCTGGCAAGCTACCATTTGATGATGCTAAAACAAATGCAGCAGCTATTAGCAAGATCATGAAGGGGGAGGTGAGAGGTGTCAAATGTGTATGGTTCAACTGCTGGCAAGTTGTGTAACAAGATTTCTCATGATTAGTAATTATACTTTGGATAAAATCAACATCTCTTTGTTGTGTTATGTTGTGTATAAACAACTTGTCATATGCAGTACCTACCTCTCTCCATCACCGCTACCATATCAGATGCCACTCATTCCTGACTCCATTGCACCCTACCGAGCAACCCTCATGAGGCTATGCTGGGCTACCGACCCAAAGGTCGGTCATCAATACTACATTTTAAGTGAAGCACCAAAAAGTTACACCTTAGTTGTTATGATGTCTTTGTTACAAAATAGCTGACTTCATAGTGCATCAAAGTCCAGAATCTGCGTACATCACCCTAAGCTCTATAGTGAGTACTTTGTGCTCACTACTACAGACAGAACATGCATAGTACTACACACTTGGGTTGGTTACTACAAACACCATACAAGAAAACACTAATAATTTTAGAGTAATCAAAAAGACCATCGTTAGTACTTTCACAGATAACTGATATTCAGAAAGTAATCTTACCTGGATGTTGCTCTCCTCACTTAATTGCAGGTTCGGCCAAGTTTTGAGAACATTCTGGAGTTCCTAAAAAGTAAGCAGTTAATTTGTGGTGTTTACTTTGTAGATCTATATGCAAGAAGGTGGTATATTAGCTCTCCTTTGGAACAATGTATATAAGCAAGGAAGAAAATGCTTTCTTTAGTGATATGCAATAACTCATATTATTCTATACTCCACCTGTGCATAACATTAATGTTACATAGAGCTACCGTGCAATATTTTCCCGTATTGCACGGGCAAATACGCATGCGCAGTTGAACCGTAAATTTGAATTTCGTACTTGATTACAGTGGCCGCATTTTTGCCAATTTTCACGCTGTCATATCACGACAACCATTAGCGAGACACGAATGATTCTTGGTACAGTGCAAGTACTATCTGTGAACTAAAGGAATCCCACGCTAGAAGTCTATAGCGCTCTCCGTTCCAGAGATACACACATCGGTAGCCTCGCCATTTTCAAGAACTTGCCGCGTGATCCGCGAACTCCGCCCCATATCTTCCTCGTGGTTTGGCAGAATGACTTTATTTCCGAGTTATTACTACAGTAACGCCCCCTGTAAAAACCACCCACGTTTCATTTTATACATTGTTTTCTGAATTATACATGGCATGTAGATCATTGTGAACTATCATCGCTGTTTGTAAAATTAATAATATTATTGTGCAATGTTATGTGCATGTATTATCCAGCTATGGTCAATGTAGTACAGCTATATAGAATAAATCTCTTATTACACGCATTCCCATGTAATACGACATATTGCACTCATGCAGGGAGTATTTTTACTCGTCCTTCGGACTCGTGAAAATACATCCCTGCACTCGTGCAATATTCTCCCGTATTGCACAGTAATGCAGATATATGTACTAAACAGGTTCTATTTTCTAGTGAGAATTACTACTAAAGTACAATTTTTCAGAACTACAAACTATGAAATCAATTAATGCTTACTGTGTTGCTTGTCACTTTTTGAGGTATTTTCATTAAATTGAAGATTTTACTCTCTACTTACAGATACTTCTGCTGAGTTTTAATAGTATTAAGATATCTGTTCTGAATTGTTTAGACTAATTGCAAACTTAGCCTATAATTAATTGATGAGCAGTTGTAGTTTATGGATTGTAGTATTTACTATCTACATAAACAAGACTGATATTTCATATCTAAACACCAGCCGGGTGTTGTTTTTTAAGACAGCCTTACCTACTGAGCTACAGGAGCCCTCGAACAAAGGAGCAGTGTGGATGTATTTGTATATATTTGAACAGCATATACATAATTATGTAAATTTTATATTATTATATATGACATGACCTCAGTGCACTAAATTTTGTTCTCATTTACACACTATTCTATTCACCAATGTCGACGTCTCTGGTCATGCACTTACGTCTCTGCTTACCAATTATCTTTACTCTTGGGAATCAGTTTACTTCATTAAAATCAAGCCTTAGCTTACACATTATATTGCTGCAACATAACTACTAACCTACATACATCCATCCATATTATAGCATTGATTAGTTTCTCTGATCTGGAGCTTGGTGATGAGCTAGGAAAGGGAAGATTTGGTGCTGTCTACAAGGCATACTGGACATCCATAGAGATGGCTGTGGCCATCAAAAGAGAGCCTAGCAAGAGCCATAAAGGAGAGGTTAGCTATCTAGCTAGCTCTCATACGGGTTCTGTACCCACCTACTGGTTGCCAATACCACATACATGCATACATAAATAACTATTCAATTTCTTCATAGAATAAAATCCTCAGACAACTAAAGCACCCCAACATCATCCAGTTTTATGGAGTCGCGGTTGACAGTCCAGGACCTAAGCACTACACTGTCACAGGTTAATGTTCACAGTTTCATTATTAAGCTTTGAAACATCTAATTGCATATAATCTACCAATACTAGAATGAATGAGTATTGAAAAATATATCTCATTTTCAACTGCTCTTTTAACATGTGTTGTGCATGTGGTAGTGGATTTAATATAGCCCCTTGCTTTTATTGGTCCAATTTAATATAGAGTTGGCCGAGGGAGGTTCCTTGTATGACCTCCTCCACAAGAAACACCACCATCCAAGTCCAGAACAGAGCCTACAATGGGCAACAGAGATTGCCAAAGGTAATGTAATTATGCAAGTAACCATGCAGTCAGTAGAATAATAGCTGACTGGAGAAATTAGCTAATTTGAAAATCAGGAAATTTTTTGATTAATATCTACCTCCAGGGATGAACTACTTGCACCAAAAGAAATTGATGCATGGGGATCTGAAGTCAAGCAATGGTAAGAAGATTGTTATCTGAATTGACAATGTTCATAATTATTATTATAACTGAGCCTTAATAAAATAACTAGGCATTGCAGTGGTTATAAATGTATAATTATTTTCCTTTCTTTTTCTTTTTCTGCTACGTATATAGTGCTGCTTACTGGTGGAGACAACATTAAGGTTTGAATGTGTGTAGAAATATGTTTCCTATTACCAGTATAGAAATTGTGTTCAGACAGTACCAGAGCTACCACAGATAGTACTAAGTCTTAATGTGGAGTTCAATAGACAAAGTGCTCGGAGGTTAAGTATTGAATTCACCACTGTGCTTCTACCATTGTGCTTCTGTGATAATACTGCTTCTGTTATGTTTTAGATCAGTGATTTTGATCGAGCTATGGTTTTTGATCGCACTGCAACACACCTTAAGACAGGAACCTATAGCTGGATGGCTCCAGAGGTAATTGAGTCACAGTGATACTAATTCATGATTGGTTGCTACATCCTGAAAAATATTTGATATTCAAGGCAATTTTAACTTGACTTCTTCTGGCAAAGCTTTTCAGCAGCCCATGATATTACATTGGTAGTCTGAATATTACCAAATACATCAGATGAATATTTTCTGGTGTTTGAATTATCCAATATTGACTTACTATTATAATTTTACTGGTTGCTTGTCAAACTTTCTGTTCAATTTAAAACTTGACGTGTGCTTAGTAGGTTATTTAGTCAATTAAGTGTTGCATACCCAGTGAAAGTCTGCAGTTAATCTGATTGGCAGTCTGAATACTACCAATGATAGCAGAAGATCATTTGCCCGGTATCCGAACTATAATAATATATTTCAATAGAACAAACTAAGACATGTATTCAGTTCTTATACTATTTACTGGTTGCTAGTCAATTTTTTTTGTTGGATTTGAGTTTCTAGATTATTCAGTCAATTAATCCTACAGAGGTCTTGCATTCCCAATGATAGTCTGCTGATTGCAGAGTGAAACAGTGAATAAGATGTAGCAACACTCAAACAATGAAGATACGTAACCTTGAACATGACTGTTACCTCATGCTTTTCTGATAAGGTCATAAATGGGGAGCCAGTATCATTCTCTTCTGATGTCTTCTCCTATGGAATGCTACTCTATGAGATCTTTGACTGCAAACGTCCGTTTCCTAATACTGAAACGGATGTAGAAGTCAAGAGCAAGATCAAGAGTATGGAGGTAAGAGGTATATGGATATACTAAACCAATGTTTTCCTAATACAATTATCCTTTTAGCTCTGGTTATTTCTACATGATTGTAGTGCACATGCATACTATATTTGCTTTATACATGTATGCCATGGTACTCTCATTCATTGAATACATGTGTGTATGGTACCTACGGTATTGTCTCTCTCTACCACCACATACACTACCATACCAGATGCCACCTATTCCTGCCTCCACTGAACCCTACCTAGCAGCTCTCATCAGACTATGCTGGGAAACTAACCCCAAGGTGGGCCATTATCATATTTCAATCCCACCGTAAAACAACTACTTATAGCTAAAGATGGCACCTTGCTTAGTTAGTGAAAGGAGAAAAATACTTTTGCTATAATATTATTTCAGTTATAATGTATAGAATTTGCTTTATTACATCCCAGCATCACCAACTGGCTATACCATTGTTTTATGTCCTGAATACATACCATGTTATCTATCACTCTCTCTGGTTAGTCCTACATCTTCCAACACCACCTGTATGCATATATCATTGTTTTACTCCTGAATATATGTGGGTGTTTGAGTGGACGTGTAACACTCAAACAGGCTAGTATACATGCGGAGATATAGCAGTGTAGATGATCAATAGTAAGAGTGAACTAGAGGTGTTCCAAGAACTAATAGTATAGGAGGTTGGAACTGCAGATGTACACAGACTTCTGTCGATGCACATTTAAGTTATGATGTCATGGCTCTGCAAAGAGCCACAGTTTGTGAAGAGTTGGGATGGCTGTAAGGTACATTTTTAGTAGCAGCAGGTGCAGTGCCTTCATCTGGTATAATACTAGCTTTATGCCCCCTTGCATGTAAGTGCTATACTTCCAAACTTTGGAGACCATAGCTCCAAAATCTGTGGGGGTGTCATCCCACAAACTGCATCAGAGGCTAGTTGTAAATATTACATCATCACTGTAGCTAGCTTCGTACCCAGGCCATGCAAAAAGTAGAAAACAAACTACTTATAGTTAAGAAATTGATCAAATAGTAGCAATTCTCAGATATTATGTAATTCAGATGTGAGGTAGCAAACCTTGCCGGGTATTTCTCTCATTAAACTGCAGGTTCGGCCAAGTTTTGAGGATATCCTTGAGATTCTGAAGACCAGAGGTTAGTGCTATATGCCACTTTCTGGAATATACGTATACATCCTCACATTAACAGAAAGTATTGGCTGAAACTAGCTGGACACATGAGACCAACTTTGGAGAATCATTTAGTGTTTCTTGTACAATAATAGTAAGACATTAGCTATGCAAGTATAAAGCAGGAAGTAGGTCTATTAATATGCTTGCATTGAACATCACTACAAATACCACTGCCTAGCGATCTCGCTTGAATTATTACACTTTCTACTGGTAGGATAAGTTTAATGCCTTTTGTTTGAATGACAATTCCATGTATTGACCACAACTATAACCATTCACCTTTAACTAGGAGACCTGTCAGGACTGAGCAGTAGACTTGCACAGCTGATGAGAATCACTATAAAAGAAGTGAGTGAGGGGGAAGGCCCATTTAGAACAATCCCATTGACTGTACATGACTACAATTTTTTTTGGTACATTCTACAAAACGTACTAAAGGTAAAATTAGTACTAATCGAGTGTGACTACACTGCCAAGTGTAAGTATGGCAGGTGACTGCAAGGAGCGTGTATTAAAGTAGCCGAGATGGGGAAGATGTAATGAGTGTGGCTACACTATAATTGTCAGAAATGATACCATGAAGCTCTCTCTCATGCACCTGAAATGAGCAGTGGCTGCCATGGGTGAGCAAAGAAACACAGTGAACTGATTATGCTATCATGCAGCATTCTCATCACAAGCCCCTTGAACATATAGCCTCGTTTGCAATGTTTGCAGCTCAGCTTTTGTGTACAGTACACACATTTCAAACCTAGGACTTTAGAAAGTGTCTTAGAACCACATATTAATTATAAGTTATGGTCATGATACATATCAGGCTTAGGAAAATGGTCTAATGTGAAACTTACAGGATAACATCTGTAGCTAAGCAGAATATAAAAAAACGACCTCCAAATTTTTTGGAATGTTTTTCTAAGGGTAGAATAACCATTCCTATGGCACAAGTATATACTGCCATACGGTTGTACTGCTTTTAGATATGGGTGGCCTTCAAATATTACTTGAAGAATGGGTGTACCACACTCCCATGCAGCAGTTCCATTGACATTTGTCCATTAATTTTGTGTACAGGAGACAGTTACATTCAGGCGCCTGGTTTCATACTAGATTTCTGCTTTATGGTACTGGGTTTCTATTATCACAATCCACCCTCATACATGTAGTCTTGAGTCACTAACTAGTGAGCTCTTTTCCATGGAGATCAGCAGATCAACTCTAACCTCTCACCATCAGCATGTTAATACATAAGCTCAGTTTACAGCTGTAATTTGTAACATGTAGCAACTATACCTTTCATACCTGCACATACGTAAGTTTAACGATTTTTAATACCTGGGTGGTTTTTATATACAAAATATTAACCTTGTTATACTAATATTAGAGTATAGTGCTACAAAATACAGCAATCTGATTGGTTAGTGCATGGTCTCTAAATGTCATAGAGTCCACGTCAGGTGGACTCTACGGAAGTACCCCCAGGATACGCAGCACAAAATTTAATTACTGTGGTGCCAAAGGTCACAGGTGTATTATATAGAGTAAGTTTTGTACCGCATGCAGATAGAATGTATGTAGTCTGTTGACGGTGTCTTCTCCATTCTTCCCATAACTTCAAGCAGTATTTGGTGTCCTCCAGAGTCTTCTTAGGTATCCCTTTTTCTCTTTCACGCGCTATCTCTACGTCTGTTTTTGGAGGGGCAAAACGGGTGCATGGAAGGGAGGAGCTCGTCGGGACTCGGGAGGGAGGAGCTGGTAGACGGGGTGCCCGCTGGTGGGGCGGAGTCAGGTTGAGGGGTGGAGCCAGTTGATTGTGACTGCTCGTACACGTCACTCGCAGCTGCCAGCAGTTGTTCGATATCGGTATCATCGCTAACGTCTGGCTCGTAGTTCCCTAGCCACTCTAACAACTCGTCACTCAAGAGGTCCTCTAACTCCATTCTTACTTGTACGTTACTTTTTTGACAACTGAAGCGCCAGCATAGTTACTGTTGCTATACTCTAAATTAGTTAGATATCTCGTCCAATGGGATCTACGCGATTTAGAAACCCTCGGGCCCTCGGGTTTCTAAATCGCGTAGATCCCATGGACTCGATATCTAACTATTATGTAGGAAGTGGAGACTGGGAATGAGGCTATGAATTTAATACATACAGATTCTAAATTACTGCAAAGACTAGTTAATAACACAGTCGCATTTCGCTGAGATCTTATAATTATGGTTCTAGACAGGCCAACTGGTATTGGAAGAGGTAATTAATATACTGTAATCTCCTGAAAATAAGCCCACCCTTGAAATAGCCCACCCCCCTCTTTGCAAAAAGGTGCTCAATAGAAGGGGTGCGTGGGTGAGGACAGATTTAGTTTTCAGGCAACAAGAGATATTACTCTTTTGATTATTGTAGTAGCTTTCATCCCGTTCTCAGTTGTGCCTGGTGCCTGAGGCTATAGGCATGCACCTGGTGATATCAAATTGTGTATAAAGTTGTAAGTTCTTCCTGCAGAAATATTTAGACACATGAATAAAATGACTCAGTATGTGCAGCTGCAATTCCACTGGCTTGTAGTTTTCATTTCCTGTTTACATGCTACAGTACTGTACACTGTTGCCATGGTCACCAGTCACTTTACATTAATTAGCTTGTCCTGTAGTTTGGAAAGCATGCATGCAGCACAAAACCAAGGCCTTCCCACCCAGCTGTAATTTCAAGATCTCTTGTTCTGTATATCTGCAAATTCATTATACTAGTAAGATGCTGGGAATCATCGAGGGGCGAGCCAGATCGAGCGTCGTACATGCACTCAAATGATTGATACATATTCAGGAGTAAAGCAGTGACATAGGCATGTAGATCGTGTTGGAAGATGTACTTGATATCAGGCTTGACAATATATAGCTAATGCACATTAAGGACATAAGCAATGGTACAGTGATGTGAATAATGCATACTAATGAGCAAAGTACAATGTCATAAAGTGTGACTGCATGTTGTACATTTTCAGATCGGTTCTTCTACGAGCGTATCCAACGCTTCCTCGAGACCTTTTATGTTGATGTCCTTGGCTGTTCTGACTACTGGATGCGTTTCGAGTGGCAGTATCATGGCAGCCCGCACATCCATGGCCTTGCCTGGCTGCCAAATGCACCAGATCTACAAGGTGCACTTACTGCCAGCGGTCACTGTGGATGCGGCATTGACAGAAGACACAGCCATTCAGCTCAATGATCAGCCTGAAGCACCTTCTCGGTCGTTTGCGCTCTCTATCCCGTTGGCGCCTAGCTTCTCTCTTGTAGTTCTCGGTTCCTGCTTTGCTGCCGGGTATCCCGCTAGCGCCTAGCAAGTACCCTAGCTGCGTTCTGCTGTTCTCTCTTGTAGTTATCGGTTCCTGCTTTGCTTTCGGTTAGCCAAAGCGCACGTGGCTGTAGCAAAGTAACTTTGAATGAACACGCGAGTGTACATGCGCGTATTTGGAGCATAAGCGCATATGCGATATGGTGGACGTACAGACAGACGTACGCACAATGAATTGTTCCACTGTACACGCTAGTGTGGGGTTCGCCCCAATAAACGTAAGCCCACATACTAATACCGCTACACTTTTGTATACATGTAATTAGAAGTACCCTTTAAATATAGGTACCCCATAACTATAAGCACCTACATGTGTGTTAAGTCCGTTATATTACATACACTACTGTAATTGCTAGTGTGAGGTAAGTAAATGTACTCTGTGTAGGCTGGAATCGCAGCTAGCATTTGTATATATGGTGCCTATGGATAGAGACATGGATGCAGACTTCAACTGTTGGTGCAGCAATAGTTCGAGATCTGAGTTGGGCCACTACATACTTTAATAAGGTAGACTGGATACAGCTCCCAGGCTTGTAGCGTTCATGTAGCTTATGTACAAGTAGAGATGTGAGCACTGGCAGACAGACAGCACAATCAACCATCAAGCAAAATGTGCACGACATTCAACCCACACAGCCTGTCTTTATCTCTCCACTAGCCGCCATGGCTGATTTTCAGTACGTAATTCTGAAAAAAATTATGATTATTTTATTCTTGTAGAAAGGCTGCTTCACATGTGGTGATTGCCCACTGCAGGAAGCAGTCTGCACATACATACTCCTAGTGTTATGGGATATTGTGTAGCAGGCCTTTCTTCTGAATGGTCGCCATGGTGATGAATAAAAGCTGGGGTAGGGAGGCCTGGGTACAAGGCTACGGGCAATGTGATTTATGTGGGTTCTGACTCAAAGTGGAGGGTTCGTTTTTTCGGACAAGGTGCCTTCTTGCATGAAATTAAGCCCACCCACTGCACATGCACATACCAGTATTCCAATATGGAGTGAGGAGGTGGGAAGCAGGAGATTAGCTACTATAACACAAGCAATGCCACATCCAGGGAATGATCACTGTTGTTGAGACAGGGGGCAAAGTTTTAGCAAGGTGCTGATGCGCTGGTGATCCCGGTACAGTTGGTGAACATTACTATTTCTCAGACCCTGTGTGACAGTTATACAGTAATGTTCAGTACATGGCAAGTCTTCCTTTGCCATTATCAGTCAGGGGCGGAGCCTGATCCCTGCCCACTGGTACCACTCCACATCCTTGTTTACATGCCACACATGCTGTACACTGTTGCCATGGTCACCACTCATTAGCTTGCAGGTTGGACGGCATGCATGCAGTACACACCTAGCCCTGTACCCAGGCCTTCCCACCCAGGCCTGAACATCACAACTGTGACATGATTGTCATTAGGCCAAGGGTAGATTATAGAGTAGCAAAGCAGAAGCTCTAGTTAAGACACATTCCACTAGACAATGAATGGCATGGCAACTTCTAGTACATTTTCAGATAGTAGGCACCAAATTACGCAACCCAGACAATCTACGCTTGGACGAGGTACAAAATTGTTTATCAACTCCATTTGCAGAAACATTTAAGTCCTAAAACCACCATTTCTGTATTTCCAATTGGTTCTAAACTACATACTACACCCCAATTGCCTCCTTTGGGATCCCCCCTTTGGTGACAGGTTCTCCAAGCTAGTGAGGATTAGGACTGGGCTTTCAACCCCCCCCCCCCACTTCTGGTGCCAGTAGAAACTGCCATTTTTGGCTTACCTCGGCTCCTAACAGTGTGAAGGCCTTAGGTCTCCTAATGTTCCAAATAAAGTCATCCTATCTCTTCATCAACCGTGGCGGCAGCATCTGTAGCTACCTTCTTTTGGCGATAAGCTTTGCTTCAAAACTGGATGGCGAGATGCATTGTCATTGCTGGGTGTGATTCGTTGCCGTAGTAAAATGTTGGACGACATTGATAATAAGAAAGAGCAGCAAATGCCAGAGAACAGAACTGCTTTTGTACACATACACTAAGATACAGAAAATTTCGAAGTTAATACTATGTTTTGAAGTTACTAAATTATCTACAGAACAAGCTACTAGACCAGCTATTCTTCTTCTTGAAATACTTACTACACTCGAGCGATGGACTAGCACGGGCTCCATCCACTCTACCTCACCCGTAATTAATTTGACTCAAGTGTACAAAATAGCTACCAAATCTGCAAGAGCTTCACAGAACAAGCTACTAGAATGGCCAGGTAGAGTGGTTCACAGCGTTGCATTGTGATTGCATCATCTTTTGTGTGTGCGTCTAGAACTTCAGTGAGTGTTCAACACAGAATATGCATGGAGCCACAAAGACGGGGCAGAAACAGAACTTCAAATTCAGGGCAGGGCAGAATCAGATATAGATCTCCAGGGCCTGGGCAAAACATAATATAGATCTGGAGGGTACGTCTATAGCAGCTATACAGTTGTCTATAAATCTTTAGCAAATACTTGATAATGGTCTAAAGGGAGTGTTATGTTACTGCATCAGGTTGTGAACTTTCAGTAGACCACATCCTGCCAAGGGTTAACAGGTAATGGTATATGCCACCAGTGCAAGTGTGGGAATAATTCATGCGATCCCCTACACAGTGGAATCCCTCTATTATGGACACACAGTGGTAGCAACACAGCCTCACGGCCCAACCTACGAATGAAGGAAGGGCCTGGGAACAGTGTTTTAAATTTCTGTCAGTGATCCTGTGGTTCACGGTTATTATGGGGTTAAATTTGAAAATATCATGTGACAGCCAAGAATACTCACATGCAATGTTTACGTGTACCTCATGAGAGTTAGCATTCAACTTTTGTTTGATGTCATATGATAAAACAATCCTGATGGGATTACGAAAACAAACTTGTAACTACTGCTCCCAGACCCTTCCTCCTTTTGTTGGTTGTGCTGTGGGTTCCGAGGCTAACATCCACATACCTACCAGTACTAGGGCACACAGTACCATAACTCCATGTTGTTGTTTATTACTTTGACTCACTTCTGACTGGCTCCATTTGTTCAGAATGGTGGGTCTCTCTATTAGCCACGATCGCATCACTGAAGGGAAGCTCAACTACTTCAGAATTCATCCTATACACGTGCATGTGTGTGTGCGTGTGTGTGTGTGTGTCTGTGTGTGTGCGTGCGTACACGTGGGTGTGTGTGTGTGTGTGCGTGAGCATGCATGTGGTAGAGAACATATCGTCTTCAAAGTATATTACCACCTCGACTCCAAATACGCACTAAAAATTAGTATACTGATCAGGTGGATGACTAATTAGTGAACGGCATAAATTCTTTGCCTAGCAAGGCTTCTTAAAAGGAGTGTTGTGAAATTTACATTAACAGGTAATGGCATATGATACCCAGTGCAAGTTTGTCATCACTGGCTACACAGTGTTTATAACGGACACCCTTGGGAATGTCCTGATTGTTTCAGGGGGAGAGTCATATTAAGCAGTCAGAGTTAAGAGTTACTGCAGTGTCTTCATACCATTAGACGTCCAACGCGTATTTTGATCATGTCACTGTATTGAAAGTGCTGTATCCCTAAACTTCCCCTAAGGGTGAGGCTCATACGTGGTGCGTAGCTTACATATTGATGCTACTATATGCAGTGTGTATAAGCCCCGCCCTTAACAGAAGTTCAGAGATACATTGCTTTGAACACAATAAAAACATTTCAAACTTTAACTCCAGTGAACTTCACATAAAAAAAATGATACCCAGCACCCTCCCCCTACACACCCACTCAATTCCCCATGGCACCTCTACTTTAAATGTACATGCTACTACCACATACCAGTCTCAACTGATCAATTTCTACATCAATTTCTGAGTTGTAAATATTCCAGTACAATGTCCCATTAATGTCTTGTACATTACATAATGGTTTAGATAGCAATGAACTTTGACCTCTTCTTGTCCTACCATACTAACTGAAGCCCTACTCATGCACTGTCACACTCACAAAATTGGCATGCCTCAATCTAATTAATTACTTAATTACATGCATGCTGCCACAAATCATGACTGAGCCTGTCCTACCCCCAGTCTCAACTGCTCGACCCCCAGTCCAAGCTGAAGTGGAGGAGGGGTGCAGACCTACCAGTAGCAATGGACAGACCACACCTCGTCAGGATCGGACACTACATCTACTGTGGAGGAGGGCACACTGGCAAGGCAGACACAGACTACCTAGTGTTCAAATATGACACCACCACAGACACGTGGGCACCCCTCCCTCGCTGTCCAACACGTTACCATGGCCTTTCACAACACAATGCCAAACTAGTCTCAACAGGAGGGGTTAAACGTGGTGATCCATTAACTACTCCCACCAAAAGCATTCATGTGCTTCAAGATTCAAACTGGGTCGCAGCCCTTCCCCCAATGCATACTGCACGGCTTGACCCATGTACTTTCACGTACAACACACACCTCATCGTCTGTGGAGGTGTCACCAGCTGGACCAGTGTCAAGCAGTACACCTGCACCTCCACAGTAGAGATGCTGAACAGTGAGACTGGGCAGTGGAGCACATTAGCTCCACTGCCATTCGCACTCTGCGTCATGTCAGTCGCAGTCTGTGATGATAAATGTTACCTCATTGGAGGTGAACATCAAGAGGGTGTAGACCATACAACCTGCAGTGCCCCACTACCACTTCTAATGGAAGGCGCTTCCCAACCCTCCCCCTGGGAGGTCCTCCCCAACTGCCCACTCTATGGCTCTGCTGCAGCTGTACTAGGGGGCTGTGTCCTCGCACTGGGAGGTATGACTCAGGCTAACATCTCATCCACTGATGTCCACCTCTACTCAAGAAATAGTAAATCTTGGAGGAGAACTACAGCAGTGAACTTGCCCATTGCTTCGCACAGTGCTACCTCAACCACCCTAGCAGAGGACAGTATAATAGTGGTCGGTGGAAGAGAAAACCCACAGAACCGCCTCAACACAGTGTTCATTTTAAAGTTTGAAAACTAAACCCATGGACTTCATTTTCAACCTCTGACCTCTATGTACTATGTCTCCACACATGAACAGTGGACTTGCACATGATTGCCAGTCAACCCCATACCACTTTCTATATCTTGACATCACAGTACACTGAGTTGTAAAGTTTGATTTTATAAAGCACAAGTCATTGATTAGATAAGTACATGTAAACACACCTCCATCATTTGTTTGGTACTATTGCTCTTCATGTAAACAACAATGCACAACAACTGGTTATGAATATTTATATTGTGACTTGTACATTTTTTGCTATAATAAAGATTTTGCTGAACAAGTACAATAACATTAGGGGTACATTCATAAAGTAATTAATTTTGAAAGTGTTGCTCTAAACGTTATGGAAGATAGGGTGGCGAAGGGCCTGGGATGCATGTGGTCTGGGCATGAGACTAGGATGCATGTGGTCTGGGAATGAGGCTAGGATGCATGTGGTTTGGGTATGAGACTAGGATGCATGTCTACTGAATCAACACATGCCTGCCAGCACTCTGAGCAGCTTCCACTGCAACTGTGACCACTGCAACTGTGACCACTGCAAAGCTCCACACCCAGAGTGCCAGCAGACAGTTGCTTATTGCAGTGGACTGGGCAACAGATGGAGGATGGAAATGACGACAGGTCCATCCTCCACTGCCAACTCCATTCCCCTAATACGTTACCAGAAATCCTTATCTGGTGTCCCAAAGGGCTGGCTACTAGTCTCATGCCCAGATTGCCTGCCTCTAGCTGGTGAGTATTCTGGACACAACACCAGCTGACACACACTGTATAGTGGGAAACATTCGCCAGCTACAAATATTTGGGGATTTGGTAGTTTGTGAGCAAATCTAAATTCCACCAATACGCTGCCGTGATGTCATCACATCCTTTGATCCCTCACCTTATGCGGCTACTAAAATGGCAATAGCAATTTCAACTTTCAAATAATAATTCCTTTGATTGTATACAGTATAGCTAATCTACTTCTACATGTATTTTTGGCCATATAGCTATTTTCTTTTGCGGGGTTCTAAATTTTCCTATATTTGTGGAGTAACTGTTACTAGATCGTATAATATAAAAAGCACTTGGGTGTAGGCTTTTGAAGTGGACTGCTTTGCACATTCCAAGCAAATTAAAATCAGCTACAATTTGACGCCAAATGTGTACAGTCATGTGATAAAATTGACCAGGCCCCCTTCCTCCTTATTTTTTCCACACATGAGAGGGGAGCCTGAGAACGAGGCTACGTGTGTCTTAGGAGGGTATTTTGGTTGCTATGAACATGATGATAACATGAGGCAAAGTGCACATACCACACATTTTGTAGTTCAAGGATAGTAGTACAACTGGATCATTATTACTAGCATAGTAGGCAGTCACCTGATATGCACGTGGCTGGCAAAAGAAACTAGCCTTCATACGGTGGCTTCTAGGATAGAACTGGTACACAAGTTCCTGGGGTCAACTGCTTCAAGTGGGAGCAGCAGACATACAAGGTATGCAAAAGGTTACAGTAGAGGCCATCATCATGATCTACAGTCTGTGGGCGAGATTTTAAAATATAGAAGAACAGTCTGGTGGCTCATGTCAGCCTTCCGTAACAGCTACGAATGCTGGGGGTGGGGGCAAGTTACTATTGAAAAGTCCAAAGATCAATTTCAAAGGCCATGTGACAGCTATCCAATCAGTTTGCAGCTGCACACACTCCTGCAGTGGCTTAATATGAAAACTGATGACAGCCACCAGACTGTTCTTGCCCACGAGACCAATAGATATCCAGATAGGACATACCACGTGTCTAAATACTGAATGCAGAATAATTTCGGCATGGAGGGCATTAATTGGGTTCCCATCATTTGGGTTACCAGTTGGCAGGTGAGGAGTTTCCTGAACAGTCTCCTTTCGTCTTCTGTCACAGACCAGAAGTAAAAATTCCTGACACATTACGTACTAGAAACTCCACCCACATCATCGCAAGCTGCAGTTACAAGCCCCACCCACTTTATTATGCACGAGACTAGCTCTTAGCTCCGGGCCTGTTTCATATAGCGATTACCGAGGTCCTCTTAGGAATAGCACAGGTGCTAGATGGAGTGCTCAGTGACTACGACGTGGTTTGTAGACTATGAGTTTACTTTAAATTGGAATTTGATAGTTGGATTCAATTATCAATCTTTTAGCATGAAGAAACATTATGTGCAATAACCACATAATTTGTATCGGGGGTAGGAGGATCTGGATTTAACTTTATTTGAATGAATTTTAGCCGTGCACAAGTGAAGTGAGTGCAAATTTGTAATTATTCACAAATGGCATGAGAATAATATGTTAACCATCATAATTCCATCGTGGTTACCTCAGTCGAACTGCATGTTTCAGAGTAAACTACCATGTGTGAACAACTGCTCCATACTTTAATTTGGTCTATTAAATGAATTTCATTCTTTAATGTTATGGTGTTTCAATTTGTGGAAATTTCTTTAAATTAGCTAGTCATTTCCTGTGTATCACTATTCAGGGTTTCATCCAGGATTAAATTTTTGGGGGGGGGAAGCTCAGCACTCTGAACGGGCAGGTGGGTAAGCACACCCATATTTAGGGGGATCTGGGGGCATGCCTTTCTTGCACTGAATAATTTTGTTTATTTTAATTCTGTGGGCACCAGCAGTTTTCTTGAAGCTATCATCACCCATTGGAAAGAGCAAAAACATCGGAGATTATTTGTGTAACTTGTTTTTTTGTTTGGCCGTGTTGTGAGTGTAACTGAATACTATGTGCCCTGTTCTTTCTCCATACATCTTTCCCCCTAATTATTATTTAATTAGTTTGATCTGCTTCTGTTAGCTTCCCCCCCCCACTGGATGAAAACCTGCTATTGTAGAGGAGGTTTACTCTAAACCTTTCATTACATGTGACAAATGGTATGAATGGTGGGGCCCCCCAGAGGTGGAGGCCTGCAAATAAAGATATAGAGCCAGACATTTATAGCTCAAAACAAAAGGGCTCAGAATCAGATTGAGTGGTCTGACTCACAGATATTGAACCTATCTCTCTAAACTTTAGAATGGTCTTAAAATGTGTTTCAGGATCCGGAACTGCTGAAACTATAAAAATCGTGTTGGTCTAGCTATTAAACATTCATACGGTAGCTATGCATGTTCTTTTTGTGCAATTTCCAGCTAGAACTTGATTTGGGGTTAGTCCACTCTGGTTCTGACCATTTCATCAGGGCTCCTTTAGTGTAATTTGAAGTAATGAATGTATACACTGCCTGGGACTCTCAACTTCTGCTTGCACTGGAATTCCATCAGTCGCATGGTGGACCTTGAGTCTTTTGAGTGCACCACTCCAACCCCCATAGGATTAACTTCCTGAGTCATGCAGATAAGTCCCTGTTTGAAATTACCATAGATTGTGTCTCTCTACAAACCTTCCTCCAATAGACTCTTTGTATTTTGTGACCATAAACGTAATTGAGAAGGACCAGGTAATAAGCAGTGGACAACTGATTGTCTAATAGCTATACAAAAATTAAAGACTATAACTGAACTTTGTGAAATGCGTAAATCATCCTGCTGCTGCTGATACACACAACACTGCTAGTGGCTGGTCACAAGGCACCGTACTTCTGTGCTGTACATAGAATTTACTGTTTCTGAAGATGCTTGCTCTGCCTGTGTCCGTTGGTAGACTGGAGGTCCAAGATTTACAGTTGTCTTCTGTGCCAAGTCCATCGTTTGAGGAGCCATGCCACACTCCACTCCTACCATGGGGTAATGTTAACAATCATCTAATTATACACCGCTAGATTCTGACATCATTTAGAGGTAGCTACACACTTTGTAGGTGAGTGGTTCTGTTCTATAACAAGGTCAAGGAGGTACCTTCTAAAACTTATTTACGTAGCGTAACACTATGCTTACCATTTTTTCATACTGTCACTTTCTAGCATATGTAGGAACACATTGTCTAGTTTCTGACTGAATAAATGCTTCCATGACGGCAGTAGGATCTCACCCTGAGTGAAAAAAAGAATATGAGAAACTGTAACAATGCTAAAATAACTTCATAAAGCGATGGATATTGTAACAGTACATGTAGTGTAAGATGGTCCTAGGAAACATATAATATTATGCTTGTGCTATAGTTATGTGGAAAATGGTAATGTTTAGCTTGCTTACTGTTTAGAAATAAGTTGAATATACAATTGTGTTTGCTATTGTATCACCTTGATATTGACAACAGGTAGATATTGAAACTGTTTCTTGACAAGATATCTCAGCTGTCGGTTGATTGTGGAGAGGAGGGCCACATATGAACCATGGAGTCCCATTCTGGTGGCCTGAAGTTGGCAGGCTGTGTCTGCAGGAAGGCTGGTGTCGAGTGCATGTAATGATGGAGGGCTGTGGAGGGGTGGTTTGTGGTCTCTTCTGTGTAAGGAGCTCAGTGCTTCATTTACTGTTTCGTTGAGTACAAAGAGAATTATCTGGAGGAATGCAAAAAGTGGAATCATAAGAAAAACAACAAACAAAGAATAGAGGTAGGGACTAGGCTTCCAAGGTACTACAACAAAATAGGATTAACAGCCTAGGCCTTGAACATATGAACATATGTAAGAGCCCAGCATTCATCACGTTTCTGCACATTGTGTAACTCACAGCTAATGGTTTACAGTCTGACATGTTAAATCTGCAGTCACTTGTGCATGTGAGTGTTCCAATTGCACTATGAAAAGAGAAAGATGAATATACATGTATCTATTGACATGACTGTAAACGGGCTAAAAGTAGTAATTGTACTCGGTGTATATCATTACTACTGCTTATAAAATCAGTGCCTTATTCATCCTAACTAGGCATATCATTGTGGGGGCAAACCTTTGCAAGGTTAACAGTGTCATACACAACACTTTAAACTTTGGATCACATTGGGACCCAACGTGACAATGATAATTGGCCTCCAGCCACCTGTATAGTACCGGAATGTGCCATATGTATATGTGGCTTGTTCAGACATTCCTCAATGAATGCTTTCCTCTTTATTGGCTATAAACTGATACTTTTAGTATTTTTGTAGAAGCAAACGTGTGGTGACATCACATGCATGATGTCATTATAGAGTGTAATGAGTTTACTGTTATCTTAAATTACAAGGACTTTATTACCCCATGCCAGCATGCATACAAACAGTATGACTTACTGGCCTGCTTGTACACTCATGCAAGTGTGCCTCCCAAGATCTCTTGCATCACATTCTTCACCAGGCTCACGTATACCATTGCCACACTGTGCAACGGAGATGTCAGTATACTATCACATTTTGCAACAAAGAATCAAAGTTCAATATTCTCTACCTGCCTTATGTATCATGATATGAATATTACAAAGTCACTGAGTGTCATATACTACTTTGCTAGATGTTTATAGCAATCACTTAGCTAACACTCATTTCAAAAATGAAATCTTCGTAGCCTTGTTCCACTCAATCTTTTGCTGTTGAGTTATAGCTTTACACCTTTTGCATCGATTTTCTTTGTTTGTGAATACATCTAGACTAATTACGTATCATGTGATCATGTACGTGATGCCAGCTTGGGGCTTCAGTAGCTTCTGACATCAATTGTGCCATTGGATCACATGCAAAATCCTTTCAGGCCTGACTCCGCAATTACTCTCCAACCATGCAAGACAAACACTGGGTGAGGAAGGCCTGGGTACAAGGCTAGTACAATCTAAGACAGCCTAGTTGATCTGTTCTACAGCTACATTCGACCATAGATATTAGAGTCCACGTACGTGGACTCTAATATCTATGACTCGACTTGGCCTGACTATACTGAGTATACCGGTAAGCTGGTTTTAGAAATGATACACCAATCCATTCGTGAGAGGACAGCTTAGGAAAAAGTACAACAAACTACAGAGTGATATGAGTACTTACCTTATTCATTCTTTCAGAAAGCTTTGCATCCACATTTTCAAAAACTACTCTCCTGTTTTGAGCCCTGTTCTCCCGTAAGTGAGCATCCAATTTACTAGGTGGTCTCGATTCCATTCCAGTATCAACGTCAGAGTTATCAGAGAGGCTTGCTGATCGGCCCATACGTGCTGGTGCTGCTGATGGTGGTGTGGTAGGTTCGCTAGTTGGCGGTGGCTGTGTGAATCAAAGTGGGATTGTATTCCTCCATTATAAGAAATTATTCATTGAAAATGCATTACATATGCATCATATAACAAGATTGATATTGCGTATATAAAGTCAGTCAGGGTTGGCAAGCTCATGTAGATATGTATTATAACCAAAAACTGGTACCTGCCAGTAGGACTCATCCAATGGACCTTCTCACTGAACTGGATACTACAGATACTAGCGGTATAAAGACTCTACAGACTAATAAATGTTTCCATGATGTGCAGTAGGATCTCACCCTGAGTGAAAAAAAGAATATGAGAAGTCGGATCACTTTTTAGTATGGATGGACAGTACATGTAGAGTCATAGGAAACATATATTCTTGTGCTAAGCAGCAAAAGCGGGTAATTTTCTAAGAAATGGCGCATTGAAAGATTTCAAGAGGAGGAAGTGAGGCAGCAGTATCAAGAAGCTTTGAGCGTAGAAGGTAGAAGTATTTCAAGAAAGGATACAGACAAGGAAGCACCAGGGGCTAAGGGGGTCAGAATTAGTGAAGGCAGTGGTTCAGGATTGGGAAGACACAGTGAAGAGGGTAGCCATCAAAAGAAATTGGGGAAAAGGTGATAGGCTGTGTGGCAAAGCAGCGAGATGGTGGGATGAAGAGATTAAAGATAAGATTAGGTTAAGAAGACAGGTTTACAAAGAGATTCAGAGTGGTAGGGAAGATAAATGGGGACAGTATTACAAGTTACGTTCAGAAATCAAGGAATTGGTACGTAAGAAGAAGTTAGATAGTTGGAATGAGGTGATAGAAAAGGCTAATAAAGATTTTGATGTAAACAAGAAGGAATTTTGGGCATTTATTGGCAGGACTTCAAAGGGTAGTCGTAAGAGCATTGCTTCATTAAGGAGTAGTTCAGGTTCATGCGTAACCAGTACAAAGGGGAAGCTTGAAGTTCTACATGAGCATTACGGTAAGCTGGGTACAGCATCAGTAGATGATCAGTTTGATGATAGCTGGAGAGAGCATATAGAGAGTAAGGTGACAGAGTACAGCGAGATGTCTAGTGCACGGAAGGATAAGGTTTTAGACAGGGATATAAGTTATGCCGAAATTAAAAAGTGTTTGAAAAGTCTAAAGAATAACAAAACTGGAGGTAATGATGGCTTAGTTGGGGAGCTTTTTAAGTATGGTGGCTCTGGAATGGCGAATCTGTTGAAAGCTTTATATGAAGTAGTCTGGACAGAAGAGGGTATTCCTACACAATGGAGGCAAGGATTAATTGTTAGTTTGTATAAGAAAGGTGATGCTGAGGATCCATGTAATTACAGAGGCATTACTCTATTGAACGTTGTTGGTAAACTGTTTTGTAAGATTTTAAATAATCGCTTGGTAATAAGATTAGAATCGGAAAAGGCTCTTCATGAGGGGCAGGCAGGTTTTTAGAGCGAAAAGAAGTTGTGTTGATAATGTCTATACTTTGAACGAGATCATACAAGGCAGAATAAGAGAAGGAAAACACACTTATGCTTTTTTCTTAGACATCCAGAAGGCTTTTGATACGGTTTGGCACGATGGTTTATGGTTTAGGTTGTGGGAATTGGGTGTTAGGGGTAGGATGTGGAGAGTTATTAAGAAGATGTATGACATTACAGAGAGTGCTGTTTTACTGGAGGGGGAAAAATCCAAACCATTTGATATAAGCCAGGGGGTAGCACAGGGTTGTAGTCTATCGCCTATCCTATTTTCCATTTTTATTAATCAGTTACTAGATGAGGTTGAGAAAGCTGGGCTTGGTATAATCATTAAGAATGATGTTAAGGTTGGGGGACTAATGTTTGCAGATGATTTTGTTGGTTTAACTACTAATGCGGAGGATTTACAAAAGTTGATTAATGTAGTACAAGGGTTTTGTAACAAATGGAGGTTGAAATCTAACATCAAAAAGAGTGCTGTTGTGGTATTTTCTAAGGTGGCTATTACAGATATGTGTGCGTGGAAGTGGGGAGATAACGTAATTCCAAGGGTTGTAAGCTACTGTTACTTGGGGATTGAATTTGCTGAGAATGGGTCATGGGATAGTCATGTACAGAAGGTAATTGATAATGGGAAGAAAAAGCTTAATCGTTTGCACCGGTTTGTAAGTAATAGGAATATCAGTACCGTTGCAAGGAGATTATTGTTAGTTTCAGTACTTCGTCCTACTTTAGAATACGGTAGTGAAGTGTGGGCTTGTAATAAACGGCAGGCAGCTTCCTTAGAATCCATTCAGCTAGGAGCAGCTAAGAAGATACTTGGCTGCTCTTCCAAAACGTGTAATGAAGCGGTAAGGGGAGATATGGGGTTAGAGTCCTTGAAAGGGAGGAGGGATAGAAGCAAACTTAAGTGGTGGTATAAAGTCAATAAGTTTGATAATGAGCGGTATCCTAGAGTACTATTAGATGCTGAGTGGGAAGTGAAACCATGTAGAGGTAGGCAGAGGAAAACTTGGATGAAAGTAATTAATGAATTGCTGCTGCAGTTAGATTTAGATAGCCAAGAGGTATTAGCTGCAGATAATATTAATTTGTTTTTAGATACGGTAGACAAAGCGTTGAGGGATAGAGAATACAAGGACTTTAATGACAGCTTGAATACTAAAGTTAAGTTGAATCTGTACAAGTCTTTCTGTAAGGAAATAGAATTCAAGAATTATTTGCAGGGGGTAGGTGATCCGGGTACAAGATTATTGTTTAAGTTTCGGTCAGGTACGAACGGTCTGAATGAAGAGTTAGGAAGACATAGGGGTAAAAATGATGATAGGCAGTGTAAATTATGCAGGGGTGAATGTGAGAGTGTGGTACATGTTCTCTGGGAGTGTCCAGCATATGACAGCATTAGAAATAATTTCATGGTTGAATTAGAAAATCTATTGGGGGGGAGGTTTGGGGAGTTTAGTACACTTGATAATTTTAATAAGGCAAGTTTTATTTTAGGGTTTGAGAATTGGAACAGGGATGATTTTAAAGCATTATTAAAGCTAGTTAAGAGCTTTGTATTACTGATATGGGAGACTAGGAAGAAGGAATTGTATGGTGATCAGGATTGTGTGGTCTCTGGTTGTTCTTGCTCTTGTCCTCTGACTGGAGGTCTTACAAGCTCCGCCTGCGTCTGTGGGTGCGTGGTCAATGGCGTAAGCGCTACGGCAGCAACATGTCCAGAGTATTGACAGACCGGAGGCATTGAGAGCATCAAATGTGGCAAACACCATCACCTGTAACAAGAATTGTGGGCATGCATACCTTTGTAACAGGTGACTAGCAACTCGGCATTTTCCAGATGAACAAGAAAAGACCTTGCATATCTTTTCCAATTGCTGTGCTACCCTTGAACAACAGACTACATCCTAGCGGTTATACCAGCCTCTGATGATGAATGCAGCAATCATGGGATTAATTAATGGGGTGCTAGGCCATGCTGTCTGTTTGCTTAAACAGACAGCATGGAAGAGTGTATCGGACACTATGCGCGTAGGATTATTACAGATGGGAAAATGTGGAATTGTGAAGATTTATGGAGCTGAACTGTATTTACATTGCGTACATGTACAATGTTATTCACATATACCAGGTTTCTTATTGAGGCAAACCCCAAATTTGTGACTTGATTATTTTTAGCTACTGGAAACCTATACACCCACTCACTCTTAGGCCGCCAGGTCCGCCCCGTAGACCAGGAAATCCCTTGAGACCAGGAGTCCCCTGCGTTCCATTAACACCATTTTCTCCCTGACATCCTTTTGGTCCCTCGTTCCCTGGCTGCCCATTCCTTCCGGGAGGACCCCGGACTCCTCTGTCTCCCAGGGGACCGGGATCTCCAGGGTCTCCTCTGGGACCCTGCTCGCCTGCGCCTCCAGGGGGACCTGGCAACAGGGAGAGAGAATAAGCTGTCGTAATGACATGATAAATTAACCATTATAAAGCATGCATGATAGTGGAAATACAATCATTACTTGGGCTACATGTACTCATTTCTAACACGTCAATGTCTAGCAGGTGAAGCTGTATATTGATTCAACTGTAGTATTGAACACTAGATTCACGTAAAATTACTTTCTATGGATATTCCATAATTGGGGCAACTCACCAGGATCCCCAGGCTCCCCTCGATCTCCGGGGGGCCCTCCTGGATCCCCCTTAATCCCAGGAGTGCCTGGCTCTCCTGCCTCTCCAACACAGCCTTTCTGACCTAGGGGTAGGAAAGAGAACATTATTACGATGCAGTTAATGGAAGTCTTGATGCCAAATTTTAGGTGAGTCCATCAAGATAACTTGGGTGAATATTTAATTAATTGTCATAGTTTGCTAAACCAGACCTCTCTTACAGCAGTGATATTGAGTATTACCAGAAAAGCAAGCAAAAAAAAAAGTTTGTATAGCCACCAAGCGTCTGCTAGTCCGACCATTGATGGATGTAGGCCTATGGACCAGAAAAACAGCACTACTCAGCTACTGATGTACTTGAATCAATGTACCCCAGGCTTCTACCAGATTTGGATGGGTGTTGCTAAGGATCATGTTGTACAGATCCAGCAGTGACTTCGTATAGCCACCATTATTGTCTTGAGCTTCACACTACTGACAGCAAACGCTTTGCAGTCAAGAGTCATGAGTGACCTTTTCTGGGATGCTGATTACTTTTCAAATGCAAAAGGTGAGCCTCCCAAGTAATAATAATGATGCTTCTATGTGACTTTTCATCTGATATGCATGTCAACTTTAACTCTATTCAAAATGGATAGGGGGTCATTTTTTGATAAAGTGAGAGATGAGAAATTAGAATTTTTTGTGTGCACAGCATAACACAATAACACTCACCCTCCTCTCCTCTGTCTCCCTTCCTCCCCTGTGGCCCCACCATTCCCCTGTCTCCCACGGGACCCGAGGGCCCAGTCAACCCTACGCCCCCTGGCATGCCATCAGAGCCTGGACGTCCCGGAGGACCCTCCACAACTGCAGGAAAGTGAGAGTGACATCACAGTGCCTTTAATACTGTACCAAGAGTTTATATCACTACTAAACCTGGTAGTAGCACCTAGCTAAATTAAGCACGTACTTCAATATATGAAATATAATGACACGATAAAGTTTGCAATAAGTCAGAGAGTAAACTGTAAGAACCTCCAACATCTCCTGGTATCCCGGGATCTCCTCTGTCTCCCTTGTCACCACTCGTACCCTGATGTGGAGGCATGTTATATGTGTAGCATTGTGTGCATGTGTGTGTGTGAGTGCATGCATGTGTGTGTGTACGCGTGCATGCATGCGTACATGCATGTGTATGTGAGTGCATGCATATGTGTGTGTGTGTGTATAGTGTTTAAACAGAATGCATGAGTAGCGTAAATCACCGTTTCTCAACCACTTCTAATGTAGACCGCCACTATACAAATAATGAAAAGGTGACATGGTCAACAATAGGTATCACGCAGAAGTGAATAGTTAACTAATTAGTCCAGTCTGACCTTTTGTGCCGCTCCCTGTCATACTTTTGGGGTTAAAATTTTTTTAATTTAGGAGTAAAAGTGGGTATCACCTATAAATAGAGCAAAATTCAATATGCTGCGGAAGTAGAAAGAGAAATGGGAGAAAATTTCTGGAGCAGTTGAGATTCGATACTGCAAGAGTATACATGTGGTCGAGATTACATACTGCTAGTCAACTATTGATCGAAAAGTGCTTGTTTAACTGGACTCACTGACTACTAGCAGTACAAATGTGCAGAATGCCTTCATTCAGGGGTGGGCCCTTAATCCTGTGTTCGATACATAAGTTACATGTACAACACTTGGTGCCACTGGATGAGTGCACACTAGAGATGGGCGGCTTTTTTACCAGTAGAGCAGCATTACAATAATCATGCAACAAAATAGGAATGGTTTAGCAGACCCCCTAGGGAGTGCGGTTCCACATAAGCTTTTACCTACATGTACCCCAACCGAAGATTTCTGTAGATACTGTATAGCAACAAATTTGCAAGGAGTTAATTTTTTTGCGGTTTTCATGGATTTGGCTTGAACTGTGAAAATTACATCCTCGAAAAAGTTAAATACAGCAAGCGTGGCTCCACCATGTCTGCGATCCTTGAAAATTATTTTGCGAAAAGTTTACTGTAGGTCAATCTGCACACATTTTGATTTGTGACTATACGATAAGTGATTCATGTACGTAATTTGCTCACATTAACTCCTGGGTCCCCATCTGTTCCATTCCTGCCCGGCCTCCCCGACAGTCCAGGTATTCCTGGAGATCCAGCCATTCCTGGCTTTCCTGGTGTACCCATCCTTCCTGGAATCCCTCGCTTGCCGGGCACACCCCGGGATCCTGGTGAACCTGGGTCACCTGCAGGGCCTATGGGACCATCTGTGCCATTCCGACCAGCTGTTGGTACATATGTGTGTGTTTATGATTTGAGGTGGGAGGAACAAAATGGGGGAGGGAGGGAGGGGGGTTAGTTATTCTTTTCAAAATATAGCTTTTATGTAAGTATACAATAATTGACGGTTTTGACTGACGTAAATATTATACTGGTCACTTATATCAATCTAAGATTCTATCAACAAGAAATACATAAAGTAACACAGAATTACAGATAGAGAAAGCTGATTGTAAGCTCTTATGGAAACATTACTGAATGGGTTTCTGATAAGTTATAGGCAGGATTACATACATACCCTTAGGTTGCAGCAGTTGTTTATTATTAATAGCGATGACTGCACATCTAAAAAGTGTGCCCCTTTGCTGTTACTGACAATGCTAACTCAGAACTGGGGATATTATGGCTAGCTACTCCTACATGTAACTTACGTTTGCCTGGTACGCCTGTCCTCCCTGGCAGTCCAGACCGACCCATCTTCCCTGGAACACCCCTTCCTCCCGGGAGCCCTGCCTTCCCAGGGAATCCCATACGACCAGGAACACCTGACAATCCTCTTTTTCCAGGTATTCCCATCGAGCCAGGTGTGCCATCAGAACCATTGAATCCTGCAGGGCCTGCAACACCGGGTATACCTGCTTTTCCTGGTAGGCCTCGCATTCCTGGTATACCCTGCAAGTAGGAGGGATGAGCCAGCTTTGGTGCCTTGCCTGTTAGCATGACATTGTACACAGTTTGTCATAATTAGGAACTGAATACAATACACCATATGAGAGCAGATATAAGAAAGGGGTCCACTTCATGTATTTCCTGGGGAGGGAAGCGTGCATGGGAATGGGACTGTAACAACCAGCTAGATGGCTACAAGTCATACTCCTCTTTTTGCACTACCTAGGCATAATTTGAACATAATTGGTCATGCAGCCACTGGCATCAAAGCTTAGGAGTTAGAGACATTTAAGCAGAATGTTGCGAGGCCTACTCTATATAATTATGTTGACTGTCTAAATTTGTATCACATGTTCTCCATCCTTACCTTAAATAGTAGCTGCTAGTGCAATGATATATTCAGTACACTGCTAACCTGTTTCCCTGGGAAGCCTCTCCTCCCGGGAGTACCGTTCCTCCCGGGCTCCCCCGCGGATCCATCCAATCCCATTGGTCCCATCTTGCCTGGTTTACCCCGCCGCCCAGGAACTCCAGGCATGCCGAGCTTGCCCGGAAGGCCTGGAAAAGGAGAGCTTGCATATATAAGACAGCATGTGAATCAATTTGTACAATGACCAGAAACACTCTATTTCAAACTTTGCCCAAGTTAGGGGATCCCTTTTTACACTTCTACAGTAGTCAGCAAGCACTCTAGCTGACTGCCGTTCCACTTGAATAGAATGGATATGCTACTACGCCTGGTTATCGGTCAACAATCACTTTAGTTTAGGGCTAAAAATCACTTTCTAGTTTCTGATGATAGGATCAAGGAGGGCTATTATAGGTATAGGATCAGCACGTTTGAAGATTTGTAGCTATGCCCATGCACGGTTGAGCCAAAAGGTTAGCTTATACAGATACGACCACAGCTTTCACCATCAGTTGACTTAAAAGTTAGTCCAGTACTGCTCTACTGTACTAATTAGTAAACTTTAGGTTTAGTTCAGATGTGAGAGAAATTACAAAAATACGCCTACATTTGTTCTTATGACTCCAGATGTCTACTGTTCTGAGGCAAGCTACATGTGTGTACACTACCTCACCCATTGATCCAGGCACCCCAGGATCTCCATCTTCTCCATCGTTACCCGGGGGACCACGGGGGCCAATCTCCCCACCGGGACCCATCTTGCCAGGCAGACCCCTCCTACCAGGCTCTCCAGGTTTTCCCTAGGAAAGGAAACTACATAAGGACCTACGTACATGTAGTTACCCGCGTTCCCAGGCTCCACTCTCCAGCTGTTCTCACGCAGTGTAGAAAAACAGGGAGTGGAGCCATGGAGGGAACGAGGCTTTGTGTTAATAAATAATGATCATAAAATGCCTAACAGGCAGCTGTTCTGACATTTGCATCAGTGCATGCTTTTATATCAAGTGTAAAAATAGCCGGCAAACTTAAAACAAGAGGTAGGCAATCACCTTAAGGCAGTTAAGACTACAACAGCAGTACACACAATCTTACATGTGTGTATATATCCTTATTCAAAAATGCAACTTTATATTCACTATTGCTGCAATAATCATATGGGAGGGATAACTTGTTTTAATAATATTACCGTCCGTCCTTCTGTACCCTGTAAATGGGAAAGAGAAGAGAACAAGACATTATGTGAGAGGCTAGTGGTATTTAAAGAAGGATATAATGTAGCCAATGCAGCAGGGCTTGCAGTCTCAGCAAACCTCATCCACACACACACACACACACACACACACACACACACACACACACACACACACACACACACACACACACACACACTTACCGGAAGTCCAGGCGTACCAGATGGTCCCTCAGGACCAATGGGACCCTCTAGTCCCTATAGGAAGAAAGAGGTGTACATGTACTGACTAATGCATGGAAATGTGGGGTGAGCCTGAGCAGGCAAATGGATCAACTATAGCTGATCATGGTACTGGATAAGAGCGTAAATGAAAGCAGAGACTTCGTCTTTGCATAAATTGCAGCTGGAGGGTCTGTGTGAGATCTGTGTGAGATACTGCTCTGAATGGGAAATGCAATGGGCCTGATAGGAATATAGCCCACGGTGAAACCATTATGCCACAAAATGGCACATTCTGAGGTCTGTCCATGCAAACACCTGGCTCTGAAGACATGCTAACTCTCTGGTTAAATTAGATTTCAGCTTATTTCTTAATATGTCTCATTACAAGTCAATTTTATGCATGCGCTCATCCTATAAACATAGGCCTCAACAAACACTGAAGCTATCTGTATGACATTCAACCTCCTCTTCAGCCTAATCTCTCACTGACTCTACAGACAAAGTAGTAAGTGAACATTGTGAGACTCCCTAGTAATTATTTGATGCTAGGGGCCCAAAGGCTGGGTATTGAATCAAAAATTCTGGAAATTCTGGAAGAGATAATCCCAGGATACTCACCCTCCCTGTCCCATATGAAACCCTTGGTACATCTGGTTATACGTACAAGTGAACAACCTCACCATTTTCCCAGGTATTCCCCTCTGACCTGGTCCACCAGGATCTCCCTCGGGACCCGCAGGACCCATGGGGCCCTGTGGAGAAAAGGTCAATGCATTAATTGGTGTGTGGCAATGGAGGTGAAAAGAGAAGTGCTATACATATAACACACTCCATTAAATTCTTCGGAGATTCTCTTAGTTAGCTAGCAGAGCTGATATAGTAAGAATTCTTCAATTCTAAAACATTCCACTAAACAGCAGATATTTCGTCTACAAATTATGCTATAGTCTCTTTCTGGGAACAACATGATCCAAAAAATATTGCAGCATTGTTGGAAGCATTGTGAAGTGTTTGATAATTATACTGGTTAGAATTGAAGAACCCCTACACCATGAATACTCTATCCTGGGTGGTCCTGGCACCATACTTTTAATGCATCAATGTATGTAGTACAGTACAGCAAAGTGATACAGTATGATGACTCACAATAGGGCCTCGCTCTCCAGAGGCTCCTCGCTCTCCCTGATGAGCAGAAAAGAGATTTGATACGTGTAATGGGAATACTAACAGCTATTTGAGTATGAAACACCAGACACTCACTTGTTTTCCTGGCAAGCCCCTAGATCCTGGTATGCCCGGGTCTCCTGGCATTCCACTAGGACCCTCTGGGCCCTAAAAAAAGAAGAAAACTTAACCCTCGGTCTGTAAGTCCTTTCTACAGGTTGATTACTTAATTCATCCTGCAAAGATGCAATGGCTACAGATTCAGTCACATTCACAGTCTTTGAATACAAAGGGTGAACCAGTAGTTAATATGCCATCAAAACGGATTATGTGAAACTTATACTACCTTGCTACTAAGTGTACACTAATTGAAGAATAATGATATGTGGTGTACCATATACCAGTAATGGTGATAAGACAAATTTTAAGAATCTAGTTGGGTAGTCAGAAGTTACAAGAAGCAGGATAGTAGCATACCATTGCTCCAGGCTTTCCTGTTCTTCCACGTTCACCAGTTGGACCAAGTGGTCCAGGCTGGCCCTGTATGTGTGTATGTGTATGTGTATGCATATGCGTATGCGTATGCGTATGTGTGTGTGTGTGTGTGTGTGTGTATGTGTATGTGTGTGTGTGTTGCAAAAGACTACGAATGAAATGAACCATGGCTCATACACAAATGTTGGGTGTACATATGCTAGTGAGCTACTCACTAACATAAGAAATCAGTCAACTCACATCCTTCCCAGGTAGTCCCATTCTGCCTGGGTCACCGGGATCCCCAGGAGTACCAGAGTCTCCTGGATTGCCCTAGGGTATATGCATATATGTACAGGCGTGTGTAGGTGGAAAGATAGCTTAATATATAACTCATAAATTGCATGTTGATAAACTCATTTATGCACTTCAGCACAGATGCTGATTGTCTCACATCTTTTCCAGGCAGTCCTGTCCTTCCTGGTTGACCCGGTATCCCCTTACGTCCCTCAGTACCTGGGTCACCCTGTATGAGGGAGGGGGAGGGTAAATTAAGAAAGGGAAAATGGAGGGCATGGGTGAGGGTGCAGAGCAGGCTGGAGAAGGAAGAAAAAGTCTTGGGGTGGTTGCAAGCAACTACTGTAGCATACAAAAGTTGACTGATTAAACCATAATTAAATGACCTATTGAGTGAATACCCGGCACTTCTAAATGAAGCGGTTTTACAGGAGCAATGACCTGGAAATGAACCTTTCTGCCATGCCGTAAGGGACAGAATTCACTGCATTCATGATTGTGTGGCAAAATGGTGGTCCTTCCCAAATGTGTATCTTAGGAACAGAGATAGCTGCAAACTTGTATGGTGGCTTAATCGTTATTATACATGCAGTTAATGGTTGGACTGCATCTGGACTCATTTCATTCTCAGGCCACATAAATTTGATTACTTGGTGTACAGGCTATTTGATCCACGCATTAGGGTCGGTAGGTCGGCTAAAATTCAGGATGTAATTAGTACAACTTAACCTTTAACACTGAATGTTGCCTTTTGGCAACATCAATCCCCATGAACAAATATGCGCTTGTATGCCACAGTTCTTAACTTAAGCCCATAGCCTGGTGGTTAAACTTTAGGGCTATGATGTAAGAGGTTGTGAGTTCGAATCCAGGTCCGATTCCTTTTTATCGCGAAATTTTTTTTCCAAATCGCAACTTAGTAATTAAAGGGTAGGATGGAAGTGGTTCTGTTTCTCGCTAACTTTGTGCATGAGTGTTTGTTGATTGACCTTTGAACTTAACATTATTCTGGTGGGAAAAAGATTTTTGTTTTAAGTGAAATCAGTAATCAAATTTGTGTGGCCTCACTAGAGTTAAACTTTGTAAAAATGTCAGGTTTTCACTCTCTTAACTCTGAAAAGAAAGACTTAGTACAATGTGTACAGTAGTGCTTTATGGTTAGAGTTCCGAGACTCACGAGATCTCCTTTGTCTCCTTTGTCCCCGGGCCCTCCAATGTCACCCGGTGGACCAGTCAATCCCTGCAGGAGTGGGGACAGTGTTCAGCGCCTCAATATACAGGTTTAGTGCTGTACACAGCATGGTTATAGTGGACTTTGAACTTACAGGCTTTCCTGTCCTCCCTGGGTCTCCAGGTGTTCCTGATGGACCTTCGGGACCTTCTGGGCCCTGGGAGGGAAAGGGATGATCTAAACAGTTAGAATTACATGATCTTTGCATACATGATACACATTCAAAACACGAAAGTCACAGTACCAACCAGGAACAAGGTACGTACATAGTGCTAAAAGGTGAATAATTATTATTATAATTGTCTTGCGGTCAATGGAATAGCTTACGGTCTCATGAATGCCCGGCGAGCATGATACTGTTATCATCAGCAGTTCACTTACCATTTCTCCAGGCTCTCCGGAGCCTCCGGGGTCTCCTGGCGTTCCCTTCCTCCCAGGAAGACCCTGCACAAGAGAAGAGTTGACAGATTAAATTTAGGAGTACTCTACATACATTCAGCCTCAATCCAAGGCTCTACTGCATGCTCATATACCGTATAGCGGGAAATTTTCGCCAGGGGTAAAATTTCGGCAATTTTACCAGTCAGTTCAAGTGGTGAAATTTTAACCGGCGAAAATTTTGTCAGTTAAAAATTTTATCGGGTGCAAATTTTGACCGTTGAAGTTTGATGCAAAAGTCAGCAGTGCATCAACAAGTTGTCAAGTACTGTCAGCCATGGCTTTGCTACGCTATATGCAGGTTCTGTCGCATCACGGAGAGCTCCCTGATGCTCACACTCACACTCACTCACATGCGCATCGCCGCTCGATCGTTCCGTCCATATTTAGCGCTCATATCTCTACTTACACATAGGCTACACAACCTCTACTAACCTGGGAGCTGCAGTAAGCCTTCCTTGGTAAAACTGTGTGGTAGACATGCTCAGATCTCTGACTGTTCGTGCGTCATAAGACAGAATCCACGTACGAGACGCCGCTTTGTACACGTAGAATTTAATTTCGCCCAATCACGTGTGCGCGAAAATAGATCTGGCGAAGTTTTTCCGCAATACTACACTATTGGCTTTGGCGAAAATTTTCCCCGGTGAAAATTTCCCGCTATACGGTACAAGGCTCACTTATATCTATTATTGTGTTATAGTTGCATTAATTATAAATAACTGCCATTTCTACTCACTGGTTTTCCTGTTAGTCCTTGTGGTCCAGCAGGTCCCTCTGGGCCACGGGGACCGAGTAGACCCTGATGAGGGATGGGGACAATATATAAAATACGATGTAATAAAAACGTATACACCAGAGCAGCGGCTGTGTTCTCACCTGCTTCCCAGGTAGCCCCATACTTCCAGGCTCCCCAGGTCGACCATCACTGCCATTGAAGCCGGACAGACCCTGAGGGGTCGAGTGGATTGGGACAAATACATGTTTTAACAGTAATAATCGTTATCTCTTTTCCACATTAAAATCAAGATGACTTTATGTAAGTGATAATTACTAGCAACAGTAAAATAAACCTAAAATAGAGTTTAGTGTAAACGTATAGCTTAACCTATATTTAGGATACTAAGAATGCTATGAGCTATGGAAGCATGATCAGCTGCCAGTCTCTCACCATCTTTCCCGGCAGCCCCTGTTGTCCCGGCACCCCATCCTGACCATCTGTACCATCAGTTCCTGGATCCCCTTTTAAGCCCTGGGGGCAGAGGACGGGAACAAGGGGATGTTCAGAAGGTAACACAAAAGCGGAATTAAAGCAAGAAATATTGACCTTTAATCTTTGTTCACAACAGGACGTCAATGGTATAATTTGTACAAAGTATAATCAAGATACAGAAAAGAATAAGCAATCAGGTATGATGTTCAGTGATAGGAAGTTCAACCTCCAATAACCCCCAAGTGTTTCCTTCCCTCCCCTCTTATTATACAGTAATAGTATTTGCCACATAGACTGTAGATGTATACTAATAGTGATAAACAGTTCTGGTAGCTATTCACCACTCACCATTTTCCCAGGCAGTCCCTGCTGGCCAGGATCCCCGGGTGGTCCGATGGGTCCAATGGGACCAGGCTCACCAGATCCCCCCTGTAGAGATGGAAGGGGAAGGAGGGGAAATGTATGTGATGATGTTACCTAGGCACAGCAATAAACCATAACTGTGAGAAAAGGAGTGTAGCTAGTGGGGGTACGTAGGTAGGTCAGCACCCAACTCTCTTATAAGTATCAAGTGTAACAACACTACCCGGGACTGCCACATATACATTAACCTGTAGATCTTGCTAAAGTAAAGATAGTGCAACTCACATCTTTTCCTGGAAGTCCTGTTCTCCCGGGATCACCAGGTTCCCCCTGGGGACCTTCAGGACCGATTTCACCCTAAACGTGGGAGTGAAAAAGCATTACTTTCATAGCAACAATGCATCTTCTCTGCAAACATGTCTTCCCACTCTCTCTCACCACCCTCCCCCCTTGACCTCACACCAGATATTTTATGTATATGTATATGACTTCAGTGGACTTTAAACTCACAGGCTTTCCAGCCCTCCCTGTTTCTCCAGGGTCTCCTGATGGACCTTCGGGACCTACTGGACCCTGGGAGGGAAAGGTTTAGTAAGAGATGTAGCTACCATTGGTCAATGTCACAGATATTATCTGCATCAAGCCTGAATGCTGTTTTGAAGGTCTGGATCATTAAAATCAACTGGAAGATGAAAGGACTGACGCGGTGCCAATAGTGCCAGGAGGCACCTGGCAATGTATAGCTAATCTTCGTTCATTGAATACACAAACTACATGTACTAATATACAAAGTAACAAAAAAACATTTAAAAAAATGAAAGAACATATAGGGATGGAATCCCCAAAAAGCAACCAAACAAGGTAGGAATGGTACCACAATACCCTTACGGATTGTCATCCCTATATCTTTTGCCATTTTTGCAACTAGTTCCGAGCAAAGCGAAGCTATACTCCAGTTCGATTGACCTTTTTTCGTCGTAACCTGTTCCAGCCAGTTCTCCTGGTATAGCCTATCAAACACATAGCGAACACTTACCTTCGCTATCAACTGTGACTCCTAACGGGGAGACTTGGAAGCGATCACTATCACAGTAAGCTTGCTTCGGCCTCTGGTCTTCTAAGCACATAATAGCAAGTAGCCATTTTGTTTTGTGGGTGTGTGTTTGACCTTTTCCATTTGTGGGTGGGTGCTATGGGCGTGCCACCTGCATGCCATGTGCATGCACACCCAGCAATTCTCGTGAAGCGAGGACATCCCTGCACATTGTGTATCACTAGTATACGTAAGTGCTAGTTACATGGGACGACAGGATGTTAGATTGTGGTGTAGATGATTAGGTTTTTTTGAACGTACTTTGAGTAATGTTTTTGGAAATGTGTTCCGTACTAACTGTTGGTGAGGTGAAAGGGTGTTGTTGCAGGTGGAAGAGTGTAGTTGTCATTGTAGGTGTGGATTGTGGTGTAAAATGTGGGGTAAGCGGTACATGTATGTAGTCTAGCCTACGAGTGTGTATTGCTGCATGTGGAGGATAAATTGTAGTGTGAGGGGGTGATGTGTGTTGCATTGTGAAGTGCTGCAATTGCCATGCACATTCTATTGGCTGTGGATATGGCTGGTGTGGCATGGCAGGGATTGGTCTGTGTGCGTGTGTGTGTGTGTGTGTGTGTGTGTGTGTTGAGGCTGGAAAAATGGCAAAAGATATAGGGATGACAATCCGTAAGGGTATTATGGTACCATTCCTACCTTGTTTGGTTGCTTTTTGGGGATTCCATCCCTATATGTTCTTTTATTTTTTTAAATGTTTTTTTTTGTTACTTGTTTCTGTTGTTTTTTTTTTGTGGGGAGGAGAAAGGTATGAATGGTGTTTAGATGGTCTGGTTGTGTGGGGTAGATGAGCGTTATTAGCTGTATCCACATATGCTCCCATTTATGATAAACTAACAGCACCTATAATGTAACAGACACAGAATGCACTTTGCACTGCAAAGCTTTCAGTGGGGCTTAAAGATACAGCAGAGTAGCAAAATACAGCTAATGTGAATTGTAGCTAAGCGCCTACCGACTTGAGAATGCCACTGTACACCCACACATTCTTGTATGCAATGGCAGACGGCTGTCTACAGCAGTTTGCCGACTCCATTTAATGCACATCATGGAGGTTAGTATGGTCTGTAATGGTCTAGCAGTTGTATCAGTGTTCTTACTATTATAACGTAACTACAGCAACTCACTTTGGGTCCGTCATAAAGCGTACTCCAAGTATTATAAGCGTCTAAGCAGAACAGCTCGTCCATGCAGCATGCTCGAGGCTGTGTTTCCGGTGTAGGCGTAACCATCGTTTAATGCGCAGAACGGAACGGAACAGAACGGCGTATAGCGGCAAGTACTTGCCTCGAGCGCTTGAGAATCACTGCTGAACGGTTTGAGTTGTTTGAGAACGCTATGGTGTGGGTGCACTAGCCCAAATCCAGTAGCGCTTCTTCGCGTTTGAATTATTGTAATCGCTTGATTCATTGTTGTGCTATGGCCTCGGAAGAAAGAAGGAAGACTGAAAACGATTTGCCGATTTAGCGACTTGCCGATTTGGCACTTCAGCGATGCTCTCTGTCGGCGTTAACAGTCTGGTTACTGTTGAAAACACTCGAGAATGACAGGTATGGTCCATAAAAGCTTATGACTAAGTCTAGGGCAGAGTGTTGAACATATCACTTTGTACACATGATATGGGGCGGCCATTTTTTTTCCGTGCCATCCCTATACCGTACTCTCGGGAGAATAATGACCCCTCAATTACAATAACCCTATGAATATAATTACCTATCATAACAGTTACTACCGCTTTTCGAATAGTATTACCTATAACAAACACAATAACCGTATGAATATAATAACCCATCAAACAACTCAGAGACTACACCACTTACAGCAACAGAGACTACCAGGAGACTGCTTTCTACAACTGGCAGCTTCACTATCCTATCGAGAGCACACAGCAAAGCGAGTGCAGAACAGTGCATAAGGTCAATAATATTCATACGCTAGTTGTTGCTCTAGCAGCTGTAGCACCTCCTACTTCACAGCAGTTGTAGTGCTTCTTGCCAGCTCTGCTCAACTGCTGTCAAGTATTCATTGCATTGTAATGAGCCAATCTAGAAATGAATATCTTTCCTAGTGCCAAACCCACAAGTGTAGCGGCAGTACGTGTAGTATAAAAGGCAGCCACAGCGCCTACCGTACGGTCTGCGCTGCGGTGTTTTTAACCCCGTCGTAAATTACCCCATGATTATAATTACCCCACGTAATCAGTACCGCAGAAATGCGCAATCTTCGAATAGAATAACCGGTCATTATTCTCCCGAGAGTACGGTATATGGAGTACTACCGTACTCCATGATAGTGCTTTAGTGTTGGGGGTACTGTCCTTACTATTCAAGGACTCGACTTTAGATTGGCGGTAGTGTCCTTCCTATTCAAGGACTCAACTTTAGACTGGTGGGTACTGTCCTTCCTATTCAAGGACTCAACTTCAGGCTACTGGGGACCATTACATGTATATTAAAAAATGTTTTATTCCTTACGTAGCATGCAACTGGCTACTCACAATCTTTCCAGGCAGTCCCATTTGTCCTGGTACTCCAGGCTCTCCAGTTTCACCAGGTTCACCAGCTGAGCCCTGGGTTTTTTAAGTGTGTGTGTGTGTGTGTGTGTGTGTGTGTGTGCACTCTCACTTGAATAAAGAACAAAGCAACAAATCATTTGACCATTAACCCATTCTCAGGGGTACACCCTCTCTTATAATCAGTGTTGGAATATATCTCTGGGTAGGTATACACTCAGGGTACACTCCAGGGTGTGCATAAAGCGAGTGTGGTTTTAAGTTCAGAGTTAGCCAACACTACAGCACCTGGTTGTCTCACCTGATCTCCCGGCAATCCCTTTCTTCCTGGTTCACCCATTGGACCAGCGGGTCCAGTCACACCCTGGGGGGAGAGTGAAGTAAGGAATTATATGTATAGACACTGAGGTCAAAGTGCACACTATATAATACCAGAGACTTGAACCCAATCTACAGGACACACGCAACAATATACGTAACTAAGCAGATATGTGAATTGATATATTTGTTACATTGGTCAAGCTATTGTTTTCCTAGAAGCTAGCGGACCTATAGAAGGTTAATCTTGCTGATCTAAGCTAATACTCCAGCATATAGAAAGGTTTACATGAAAGTTTAAACTATCTGCCTTTGCATTCTCCCCTATCGATTGTGGTTCCGCCACACAAATAATGTGTCCTGCTGTAGGCAATGACTTCACGACTACAGCCCTGAGGGATACTTGGAAGGGAGTTGGCCTATGGTATACTCATGACTATTTTGATCCTGCTCACCTCTTTCCCTGGTAGTCCGGTCCTACCTGGGGGGCCCGGCATCCCATCTGTTCCATTCGTCCCTGAGAGTCCCTAGACTCAGACGAGAGAGGGGAGGAATATTTATTCGCTGTAATCCTCTGAATAAATGCGTTTTATATATATTTTTAATAACCATTTCAATTAACCAAATAAAGACCAGCTAGCTGTTAGTCAGCTACAGTAAAAAAAAGAAGTTTTTATACTACGATTGTTCTACATTAGAATGATAGCGCAAGAGATAGTGTGAATACGGTTACAATACGCTAACTAATTGTACTTCCACTTATACAGGTTCAGTACATATGGTTACTAAAATGGTAACAGGACTAATTTGGTTTGACGTACACTAGGTATAAAAGTGAACATGCATAATTAAGGGTGTCCTTAGCGTAGAGATATAGAAATAAGGTAGCCTCGTCCCCAGGCTCTCTGCACGTTGCTGGAGAGCCTGGTATATTTTCTCACGTGATCCGACTTACTTAATTGCACATGGGCAAGGACCGCTCGAAAGACGGTTGCACTTCTCTACCTTCTGCTCCTGTCAATTTTTCAGCGCTTGGTCTGTAGCACAAACGGGCTCCAAAGAGTAGCTGCAAGAAGTATAGATTTGCTGCCTTCCTTCGTTGTCTGAGAACTGCAGCTGTCCTCGCCCACGCAAATATTCACCTTTCTACCTCCCTTCTACCCTACGCATCACGCACGTGAGAAAATATATCAGGCCCACAGCTACGCTAAAGTGAAACACACGAGTGGGCCTGGGAACGAGGCTACGTTCAATACATATGGTTACTAAAATGGTAACCGAATAAACGGAAACGCTACAAACGGCTCTGAAACAACTTGCAAGTGACAGCAAACTCAGCAGATGGCTGCAGAAAGACTCCTGGTCAGTTTTTTTTGACTGCTCGAATAATTAGAGCAACTATGGTTCACACTCTGTTTATGAAATGCCAGAGTGTGTGAGCATATTCTCTAGGTACAATTAAGAATCCACCATTTTTCCAGGAAGTCCGCTTCGCCCAGGTGCACCAAGATCTCCACGATCACCTGGGGAACCGTCTCTACCCTGCACGTATGTATGTGTGTGTGTGTGTGTGTGTGTGTGTGTGTGTGTGTGTGTGTGTGTGTGGAGAGGGTACATAATCATGTATGGATAACGTAAGAACCTACACTATAATGTACAATGACTAGGCTCACTGTTAGCTCAGGGACTGAAATCAGTGGTAGGCCTTAGGCAGCCAGAAAATTGTAAAACTAAAAAATGTTGCATCATTGTTGGGTGCGAATCTTAGCGAGTACAAATGGAGAGAAGAGAGTATTGTTTCCTAATGTAGCTGGCATCTTCGTTCTGAAATTTACGAGGCTACACCTCACCTTTCCATTGCCGTCTACCGTCTACCACAACTGCAACCACCCCCCCTCCCCCATGCATACCGACACCCATGCCACGCCATACTTTGCAGTTAGCTCTGACAGCTTCGTCTTGATTCGTGGTCTCTTTGCAGGCTAGGTTGAACCACAGGCTGGGTGGATCCATGGCCGTCATCCATGGGTGAGCCATTGCAGTGTGAGAGCAATTAGAGCACAAGGTGCCGAAGGTTAGTATATCAGACAAATTTAACAGATGCTACAGACACTAATCTGATGACATCATCTATGTGGGATTCGTTGCAGCGCTGAGGCTCACTCCAACAACATACTACTGCATATAAATATACTTTGGCCATATTTCATTTAGGAAAATCTCGAAAGGAGGGCAAAAGCACGTCGGAAGACGTTTTGGGTGGGTGGGGGTACGTATAGTGAGCAGTATTCAATTTTGAAAGATTGAAATCCAAGGCCCCCCCCCCCCCCCCCCCCCCCAAATGAAGCCCTGACTATCACTCCCTTTCAAGCCTGTACTCACATTTATTCCAGGCAGTCCCTTCCTGCCAGCTGGTCCAGGTGGTCCTGAGGGGCCCTCCGGACCTTCAGGGCCCTACAGTGGAGAACAGCAGGTAATATACATGTACATGCACCCGTGTGAGTGGCACACATGTAGTTTGTTCCCAGTGTATCAAGTACACTCTTCCTAACACTCTCTCCTCTCTGCTGTAGCGATGGGTAAGTATGCAAATCTGTTAGTATTGCATTATCAAGGTCTGCTGCTCTTTTTATTCCTGCGCTGTGCCTAAAACTAACTGAAATCCATGTTTAAGGCTTATACCCCTCTCCCCAGAAGTTGCATCCAATGCTTGGAATGATTATGAGCCCCAGTGTCATATCCAGTTGCTCTTTTGCAACTACGCTAAGTATAAAAGTGAATGGTGAAATTTATATTGGTATAAGAAATTCACTTGTGCCTAAGAACTATAAGCAAAAATTAGAGGTCTTAAGCTTGTGTGTGAAAATGGTACATGAAGTGTGGCATTTGATTGCTGTCCTGCAAATTCTCTGCTGCTTAATGCGACTGCGAAGAGCCACCAGATATATGGTCATGCCAATATCATGTAACGAAATTCCTTTGCCTACAACTGGCCTATCACTGTGGGCTGTTGAAAAGCCACCATGGAACATGAAGAAGATTGTTACTGAAGTCCCTTGGCCAAACTGTTATATAGGAAGTTGGGGAGGGGTTACCTCCTATATCGGTACACCATTGTAGTACTTGTTAGCTAGGTGCAGATTAGCACTCACTAGTTTGCCTGGTAAGCCTTGAGAGCCAGGTGTTCCATCCATGCCAGGGTCACCGGGGGTGCCACGACTACCCTGTAAGAAGAAGAGAAAGCAGGGTTGCCAAATAGATATTAATTAAAAAATTCATATAAGATGTTTCGGTACTCTTTATGGTGTACAGAATCAAGCATACAGGTCTCTTTAAAAACAGTCGCATGTATGCTCTTGGGATGGTGTTGGCTACAAATGATCAGACAGATGCGGGAACGTAAAGCAATTTTAATACAAGCCGAGCACATGCCTGGCTGGTAAAAATCAAACACTACCCTCCTAACAATGCATTCTGGAACATCACACTGAGCTGTACCTCTGTGTAACAGCAACTGGGGTGCAATAAAGTTGGGATAATGTTGTGTACAATGCCCATGCAGCAGTTCCCTAAATTTTCAAATATGAAAGGTTTTCAACTACCTATTACCAGCAATACACTTTGAATTAGTGTACAGGCACTCTCCAGCTCACCAGCCAGATAATCCTTAGTAATTTTAAATCCTTACATTTTTCCCCGGCAGTCCGCTACGTCCAGGTACTCCAGCCGGTCCAGAGGGACCGGGGCCTCCAGGAAGACCCTATAAGGAAGGTGATGATATACAGTGACCACAGTCACAACTACAATGGTTTAGTTATATGCATGACTTTGATGATTGTGAAGGCATAGAGAAAATTTCCAACTCACCGGCTTCCCTGTTTGTCCAGGATCTCCGTCCTGCCCTGGGGGGCCGATGGGACCACCAGACCCCGGGTCACCCTGCCAAGGAAGAGGAACAGTAGACATGTTTCAACAGGAAGTTTATTTATACCCTGCAATAATAAAAGCCAAGCAGAAACTGAAGCAACACTGGCAACCCACTGAGTGACTATCAGACACTTCTTGTAAAGTACAAAAAAACATTTTCAAAAAATGTAAAAAGATGTAGGGATGGAAGTACCAAAAAGCACTCAAACAAGGTGTAGGGATAGCAGAATCACAAAGTTAAACATACATAGCCCCATCCCTACATCTTTTTCACAAGTTACGGCATGCAGCACAGTTGCACTGATCTATAGTGCTGGAGTTGGCCTTCCATACCGATTGTATTCATAGCCCTTGTAAAAAAAAATTGAGTTATTTATGTTGCAGTTAACATGTGGCATGCGCATAAACTTATTAAAAATGGTGACCAACTGCAGAGCGAGTGCAGTGTGTATCGCTTTCGAGTTTCATTTTATAATTACGAAGATGCTATGTTGTCGTGGACCTTCGCGCTGAAACGTGCGTTTCTTTGGTGCTAAAACCACGGTGATTGCTTGAACCAAATTTGAGTTAGCCTCACTAACAACAACAACAAGATGAACAATTTGGTAGTCTAGCTACCTTACGCTATTCCATTTTAGCGATGCTTTTTGGCAACTTTGGGAGTCTTGTTGGTTGCAGAAGCACCCGAATATAAAGTTTAGGTGCCTGTAAAAGCTTATACGTTATTTTTAGCAGAGATTTGGAGGCTTTTGTTTGGATTACGTAATGGGCGTGTCGGTGCCATCCCTACATAGAGAGTCTACCGACTCTCTGACAAAAGGACTGCATGCATGGGTAATTACTGGGTGGGCATCAATTAGAGGCTATAGGTGGGTGGGTGATATGGCAGTTTGTCACATATGTCTGAGTAGGCGTAACCCACATGTCATATGATTCCTAACCCCAACAATAATATGCTATGTGCTCACGAGAATAACTTTTTATACAGAACAGATCTGTACTATTACAAGACCTGTATCATAGCACACAAATTAAACCTATTTTGCCTCCCATCACATTGATGGTCTGGTGAATTTTCGCGTGATTCCTTAGTTCTTCGAGTGCATATCTGCTAAGTGTGATGCTGGTATATTGACTGGTATGTAGATATACATATATGGGCCATGTGCCTTCTCCAAATAGCCATTTCATTCAGAGGTTTCACTGTATTTCTACCCGTGTCTGTAGTCACTGCAGCTTTTAATAACAGCGTGGGGATTCCTCATGTGGTCGGCCTGTTTGCATAGAGCCAGGCCTTCACAAACATGCATGTGCCAATCCATTCACTGCATGCAACAACTAATTAGTAATTTACATGTATGTCCGACTGATAACGTCATATCCACATTGCAGGTAGCTCTAGTTGCCATTTGATAGTTTGAGGCAGTAAAAGATGGAGACATGTACATCACAATGCAGGTATAGCTCAGTCATGTATTGCACAGTACAATATGAACCAAATCTTGTGAGGGGGCAATTTCTGATTAATTAGAGCACAGACAACACATTAAGTATTCTGGAGTTACATGCACACACACCAGGTGAACCTCAGGGACACTCAATGCTTGGCAGGCTGGAGTTACATGCACACACACCAGGTGAACCTCAGGGACACTCGATGCTTGGCAGCCTGCGGTCATGTGCTCTTCAGGTCGGCCAACCTACACAGTTACGTAAATGTATTGAAAAATGGGTGTGGTCATGGTGACGTCTCCTATTATACGAAAGTACAATGAATGACCAATCAGGTGCGCTTTTCTTTACTTCCTGACGAACATACGTCTGTTCGTCAGGAAGTAACTAATTAGTGTAACTGTACAGGGAAGAGATGAACACCCAGTATACATGTACATCGTGCTAATAATGTAGGCATGCTTCAATGTCCTCATTATTCAAGGACTACATCTTCAAACGTAGGCTGACCTTGCTTCCAAGTCTGACGTGGCATCTCCTTGCTGTTTTTGGGGTAAGCCCTTGGCTGGGACCACCCCAGCAAGCTGCAAAGGGAGGGAAGTCATATGATCGTGACATGACTGTCGCATGATGGGTACGTGTGTATACATGTAGTCTATCATTGCAAGATATGACACATTGAAACAAAGCTTATGCAACATTATGTCCTAGAACGTGGAACGAAGATCACAAGACAGTCAGGCGATGCAGAGAAAAGCCGTAAGAAAAGAGTGTTACTGACGCAGGATCACATGTATACAGTCCACTATCCAGTGACTTACTTCATCAGTGTACTGTAGTCCCAGTTCATCAAACACCTGCTGTACTAGGGCTTCACTGTGTGTGTGTGTGTGTGTGTGTGTGTGTGTGTGTGTGTGTGTTTGTATTTGTGTGCGTGTGTAGGTGTTGGGTGTGTGTTGTGCATGTGTGCAGTGCAGGTCGTACACATACATATACATGTACATGTAATTGTGTATTATGTGTATGCATTTAGAGTACATGTATGTATTAAGTACCCATGGGTGGGTGCTGCAGAAAAGGGAGATGGGTACTAAATGCACAACAGCAAAGGAAGGCTTTACAAAACTAGCTCAGAATAATAAGCATGGTTCCAATTGTAGCCCATCTCTCCTCATCATCCTCCTCTCCTCCGATGGCATCATCGATTGTGTCACTGATGAGCTCATCCTTCAGGTCCATTATCTCAGTCTGTGGAAGGGGGAGTGAGGAAGGAGGGAGGAGGGAGGGGAAGAGAGGGAGGGAGGGGAGAGAGGGAGGGGAGAGGGAGGGAGGGAGAGAGGAAGAAAAGGAAGGAGGAAAGAAGGAAGAGTGTGGGGAGTGGGATAGGGAAGAAGGAAGGAAGGGAGGAGAGAGGGAGGGAGGGAGGGAGGGAGGGAGGGAGGGGAAAGGAAGGATTTGAGTCAGTATATCAGTGTTTGGTCAAAGCAGTTGGCTAACCTCTCTCTCAAACTCCATCATGATCTTCTGTAACTGAGGAAGGTTCATTTGAGAGTTCATGCGAGCCATCGCCTGGTGAGTGTGAGGAGGGAGAGGTATGTGTGAGGAGGGAGAGGTGTGTGTGAGGAGGGAGAGGTGTGTGAGGAGGGAGGGGTGTGTGTGAGGAGGGAGGGGTGTGTGTGAGGAGGGAGAGGTGTGTGAGGAGGGAGGGATAAATGCACATGTATGAAGAATACATGTGTGTTGTGTGTGTGTGTGTGCGTGCATGCTAGGAAGATACTTAAAAATATCTCGAGCACCTTTGTAACTCCCTTCAATGCTGTTGCCATGGCAGCCTGGGACCGCAATGTCTGGTAGGGTTTAGGGGAAACAGTGAATGAGTACACATGTATTATGCAGTGGGCTAGATCAGACTAAGTATGTGGCAATACAGTGCTAGCCACTGACCTGTAGCTTGAGGGAGATGGCCTGGATGTTGGCCTTCATGAGGTAGAACTTCTTGATGTGGTTCCTAGTCCTCACCAGGTCCTTGGCCATGATACGAACTGCCGCCTGTGATAAATCAGAATAGGTTGTGTATACTTTTGGTCTGGCCTAAACCTTCATACAGCACTTGCATATGATGTGAGGTGAAGGTTAAGTACATCCCTTGCCTGCTCACCATCTGCCCAGACTTGGCAGTCTTTTTGATATCGGTGATGATCTTCTTCTCCTGTCTCTCCAGCTTGCCTCTCTCCCTCTCCAGCTCCCTGCCAGACGGGAGGGGAAACACACGTCACTGAGGGAGATCTTGAGTACACTGTACAGCTATATCAGCGCAGCCTCATTCACAGTCCTTCCTACCCCAGCCTCGTTCCCAGTCCTCCCCACCCCAGCCTCGTTCCCAGTCCTCCCCACCCCAGCCTCGTTCCCAGTCCTCCCCACCCCAGCCTCGTTCCCAGTCCTTCCCACCCCAGCCTCATTCCCAGTCCTTCCCACCCCAGCCTCATTCCCAGTCCTTCCCACCCCATGCTCACTCCACAAGGGGTAGTCACCTACACACTGTCTGCAGAATCATTTACAAACAGGATCAAGAATTTTGATCGACGAAAATCGTCCTTGATCGCTTGATTTACGGGGTTCAAAGGACAAACCGGTAGCAAAACCCTTCTTAATATCGGAGAAAAGCTGTTGATCCATTGATTGTCTCCTAACAACTACCTTGATCGCTTGATTCCATTTTGATCCCATTCGCAAATGGTTCTACAGGCGATACGTAAGTGACTACCCCTTGCCCAACAATGTCCTGCATCTGCCTAGCCTTGTTCCCAGGCCACACCCCCTCTTTCGTGGACTGGAAACCATCTGCCTAGTAACAAATGATAGGTAATCCCCCAATCCTGTTGTGGGTAAGTCCCTGATGAGAAACTAACACTCAACAAATAGTGGCCTAATAGTTGGGACTGTAGAACGGACAGATAACTATGACTATACAGCTATCCCCTGAGCTACCCCGTGGGGGGCATTAATTAGCACAATTACGCCTCGATCCCTCGCTCAAGACCGACCTGACTGTTCTGTTGAGGGCTCTCTGGTTTTGTCTCAGGATCTCCTCCGGAGATTTCCTCTTCCACAGGTCGGACAGCGGCATGGTAGCGACCCACAGACTCGATAGGTTCACCGCGAATTCACCAGCACTGCATGCACTGCTGATAAATAAATGACGTCTTTATGACGTCACTAAGTTACGAGCCACACCCACGTTTTGTTTTTCTCGAGCTATATGCAGTGCCGACCACTTGTACAATTGTATTGACCGCTACAGCTGTTAATACGTATCCGGAACGACACAAAGTACTATTTTGGTAAGCATTTAAAACACTACTGAATTAATTGCAGTCAGTTTGTGCCACAAGCGCATAGCTGTAGGGGGCGTGGCACCACTATGGCATAGATAAATTATACACTCCGCGGAGTATATATTATCTATGGTTCGGGGCTCTTGGTTATATTAAAGCATAGATAATAGAGCGTACGTACGTTCTATTATCGATCTATGCTGTAAATTAACAGATAGTATGGTGGTAAACGCAAAGTTACAGCGGGGTTGCTAAATAATCAAGTAGTCTCGCGGGCCCGCGAGACTAATAATCAAGCACTACGGTAATCCTCTCGACTTACCATGTTTGGTTGTTGAGCATGCCATCATTTTCCACATGCACAGTGCTTAACTTAGCCTTGTGCACGTGACAACAAACAGGTCATCCCATCCGACAACAAAACTGCAGTGATCGTAATGCAGTGTCTAGCTGTGGTCTGGCTTTGTGGAGTGCGCGTATGCAATAATCGTGTATTGGCGACTAACGGTTAACCGCTATAATCTCTGGTGTCCGATCGATGTCCGGCGCCACATACGCAGACCATTGTAGTGTCCGGTAATTAATTGCTCTACTAGAAATTCCACCCACCATAATCAACCCGTTTTATGACATCACTGCGTTAAAGTTACGAGCCCCACCCACTTTCTTTATTATTGGCCTTTTGCAGTTTTACTGCTGCTAGGACTAAAGTTTGGTGAGTTAATAGGTGTAAATGTTCTACCAGTAACTTTGTGGGGCCCATAGATCTGTCCCATTCGGCAGATTCTGGCAGTAACGGAAGGGGGCGTGACCCGCCTAATCTGGCCCGCTAGACTTAATACGAGGAGGGTAAATGCTGGTGATATGCTAAGCTGCTCATCTGTAGTAGCTATAGGGTTTGCATGTTTACTATGCTCTTAACTGTGCTAATACTGTTATTACTGCTTCATCGATTCTCTTAGTCAATAATAATATATTGTGTACTCTCATCAACATTCAAAGCTGACATTTCAGCATTTAGAGAGTGTAGGAATAGCACAGGTGCTAGATGGAGTGCTCAGTGAAACCTATGATGTAGCTTCTACATTTGGCGTTGACGATAACATGGATTATCGATTTTGTCCATGCACCTGACTAGCTACTGGGCTAGTAAACAGCCTGTTCAGAGTTTTAGTCCAGTAGCTACTTGTCTACCTCGATGCCAAAATTTCTGCATGGTGATCCTTTGCAGGCGATATTTATAAGGCCACTGTAGCTACAAGGCCTCTTTTACAAGTTGAACCCGTAGTTCGGTTCAATAATCAGTCCTTTAGTATGAGGGAACACTATACCCTGCTAAGCAATTGTACGATAGCTCCATTGGGTTGGGGGAAGGAGAATATGGATATAATCTAAAGATCTGAATGGTTTGAAACATGTCATGAATTTGAGGATTAACAAGCTACAGAAGCTGTTGCAAAATTAATGCTATGCTCGAATCAACTATCTGTTTCACATGGTAAGCTACAGAGAGAGCTGTAATTTGACTCTCCATAGTAGTTTAGGGTGGAACATGCAGTTTGACTGAGACAACTACGACGGAGTTATGATGGTCATCATATTATTCTTATGCCATTTATGAATAAGTGCAAATTTTACACTCACTTCACTTGTGCATGGCACATGCACTGGGCTCATCAGTAGGTATATTATATGACAAACCACATTTGGGCATGAGATAGTTTGTATGATTTTCACTTTCAGGAAATGTATTGTTCTAATCAAAAGTGATGGCAGAGAAACCAGCAAAAAATTTGGCACTTCAAGCTTTCAGAGAACAGATCAGTGCTCTCTATCCAGCTCTCACTTCTCAGCCTGAGCTGGTGCTTGGACTTGCTACAAAACTCTACAAGAGAGCTCTTATTTCAGAAGAAACTAGAGATGCCATCCAGCAGACAACTGGCATTACTGGATACCAAGCTGCCAGGCTTCTCTCGGCAATTGAGTCAGCCATTGCAGCCAACCCAAGAATTCTACGCCAGTTCCTTCGAGTATTGCGAAAAGAGTCTGCTTTGAAATCCATTGCTGAGGCACTGAAGGAACATTGCAGTAAGTAGCTAGCTAATTAGTTTATATTGCATGCAGAGTAGCAGAAATTTTCTTAGGCAAGTATGTGACTTGGAATAGGCATGAGTGGATGTTCTAGCCATTGCAAGTACTTATTTCCTGTGGAGAGGACTATACTGGGCTGAAATATTGTCTAAGAGCTTTGCACATACAAGGTGCATTAGTCCACTATTAGTGCACTCTATTGTGTGTGTGAACACATATACAGAGATGGACGCCATGGATTAGTTCCAAATCTATAGGTACACAAAGTGTAATTGTCAATTTTTCTGGGATTAATTAATTTCTTTATTGCAAGGTATGAGATGTATATATTCATTGCTCCTACAATGCCATTAGCTGGACAATTATCATCTTTTGTCATGTACTATATTATATTTGCAGGAGCACTCATCTCTGAAGCTGGCCAGGCAGAGACTTCCAGTTCTGACTCCAACTCTGACAGTGAAATTGAGTATCAAAGAGAAGGTATGCATAGGGATGTTAACATTATGTATAATGAACTATTTGAAACAGGAGCGTGTGCTTTGCATGGAATATGTCTGTCAATTGAAAGCTGAAAATTTAAATCTTAATTCTGCACACCTATTTATTCGGTAATGGTATTTGGCCAGGTTGCAACTAGATCTATATAGTTATCACTTAGTTTCAGATGAAGGGTCTACCCCATGCACGTGAAAGCTATGTAGTGAAGATTTCTATGCTTCTGTTCCATTCTGGATACAGTTCTGAACAACCACACGCACTGCTATTATTTGTAGGAACTGATCAGGCAAAGAGATCTAAGCCAGACCACTCCGGCTCAGAACACAGTGTATACCCTACAGAAGGTAGGTATGTATACCATTTGGGCTTGAGATTATACATGTATACAGGACATCAAACCCATTATGAGATAGCTGTTAGGTATGTCTACATTGTAGAGGAGGTGGTAAACCAAAATACGATGATTTTACTGCTCCAGATCTGAGCTTGGTTGCCACACTTGCTGGTTGGTTTGTTTCATCTATTACACAGAAACCATACATATATAGCTATTATGATAGAGCACAAGGTTTGGGTAGCTTAGTAACCAGGCTTTTTCACCAGATATCATCTTACATGCAGCGGTCTATGAGGTAGAATCCAGTGAGAAGGTCTTCATGTAGGAGTTGGATGTGTTGTTTATAAAGATACTGTTTCTTTTTCAGGTACACTTGTGAAGAAGGAGACACTCCCGAGGTTCCTGAACCTCCTTTCTCCTGTACTGCACAGCTGGGATTTGTTTGTACAGCAAATTGGAGTGCCGACAGATAAAAGTTCTGAAATTAAAGTAACAAATGCTCATAGTGGTCCAAACAGGCTTTACATGTGCTTTACACAAGCAATGGAGTGGTGGGTGGCCAATCATTCCAACCCAACATATGAAGTGATCATTGCCGTCCTTGATCCTGAGATGGGCCAAACAACTCCTGTCATGAACAGGACTCTTGCTAAAGAAGTGAAGGAATTCATGACTAAAGAATGGAGTGAGTTTCTGGTCAATGTTTGTAGTTACTTCAAGCGCTTCCAATAAATAGGACTGTTTGTGATCACGCATGTGGAATAGTGCTGGGATCTGTATAGCTAAGTGTTAGCACATGACTTTTAGAAAGCATAAGTCAAGTTGTGAGCCATGTATTTTAGCCAGACTGATCAACCTGTGAAATTAGAGATGATGCAGTTCAGATAATGTATAAGAACAAGACTGATATTTCATATCTAAAAACCAGCCGGGTGTTTTTTTTACACAAATCATTGAATTGAAGATTGTGTTCAGTAACAGATTAGTCTTAGCTTAATGCAGCTGTAGAATGGATCAGACAGTCTCATCATGTAGCGCTGCCAGCGAAAGTGCGCTTGCAGTTAGCAATCAGAACTTGCCAAGACAGAACTATCATCGCTACCTACCACTCTTTCGCCATCTAGGCAACACAAAACTAACCTAGCTTGACGTACTTTGGCCTATTGAGCCTGCAAACTTTCAGTAGCTTCCACTGTCGTGGCTATAGTGGCATAGTAACGGATGACGTAACTTAGAGCGCACGTGATATTTGCGGACGAACACACACACACACAAACGGAAAACATGAAAGCAATCTTAGGACCAGCCGGGTGCGCGCTTCGCGTGCGCCCGGCTGGTAAAAAGTGGTAGCCATATCTAACAGCTATGAAAAATTAACATACTTTTCTGAGTATTTTCAATTGTGGAATTTCAAAACATTTACATTGTGCCCTGACTTGCCAAAGTAGCATGTATTAGGGTCACCACATGGACATGTTTAAGCGAACCAATGAATTTGTTTGACACCATTGTAAGGGTGACATCTATTATAGGTTCTTTAGTTGCTATAGTTACGCCAATAATGGCATTATTGCTAACCATGCACTAACACGGGATTGCTGACAACAGTAGAACCTTACTTTCTACACTAAACTGAATTAGCTATAGCCATTACTTTCACAAAATAAGTTCCTTCACTTTATAATCAATGCATGCATTAATGCTCACTAATAAGAGTCTATAAAAATGGCAAAAAAAGTACGGTTTTAGACAATAGCAACATTGTACCTCTGAGGTGCTGCTGATGTGTTGTGCACTTGCGTTAACAGGAACACTTCATCTCTGAGGCTGGCCAGAAGAGGAAGTCCAGCAGTGGCTCTAAGACTGAGCATCCTGAGCAGCAAAGTGAAGGTATTTGACCTTTCATCAGTAGAGGCACCTACTCTAATAAAAAGTGTCTATAACATCCGCCTTAGATAGAAATGACTATACTATTGTTAGTTGACCTGTATGACAGCAGGTACATATGGCTTACATTAAGGTAGCCGAAAGGCATCTAAACTAGTGTAGCTATAGTAACTTACCTTGTCCCAATCCCCATAACCCCATCCAAATTCTCTAACCATATCACCCTCCGCACACCACGTTATCTACATGTAAGAGTGGGTTTCTCCAACATCTCTATAAGCACTCTGTATCTCCAAATTTATCACATCCTTTCTCATCACTTCAATTCCCATAGTGTAACTGTGTTACAGACTTTAGGGTTGTAAATCCTGCCCCCTCATACAGTGGACATAGCTGCATTGGCAGTGGCTACTGCAAAGTTGTAGTGGCAGACAGAACAAAGTGTATAACCCTATCATAGTAACCACTTTATTAGCATCAAACGTTTGTTAACATAGGTCATGAAGATATTGTTTCTATAGTAAGAGCAAGAATCAAGAACTTAGAAGAGAGATATGGCTCCTTGGTCAATATGACCCGGAAAGATGTGAAATGGAAATCACCTGATATTGATGACTTCCACACTAAAATTACACTACTTCCGCCAGAAATCAAACCAGAGAGTCTGACAAAAAATCTATCAAAAATATATGGTGCGGAGACCATAGATGAAATTTTTGGACTGTTCAACTTGCAAGTTTATGGACTTCTTCAGCACCTGGTGAACATCTATGGACACTACTTTCTTACATCTACTGACATTCAGAGATAAGATATAATGTGCCTTTCCTTCTGTGTTGTTCAGAGAGAGCCTGCTGTATTAGAAGAAGCTATTCAGAGCACATGCACTAAGCACGATGCTATTATTTATAGAGCTTAATTGGCTTCTTTTAGATAGTTCACAAAGGAAGAACAGAATGTATTATGACAATGCAGAAAAAGCCATTTTTGAGAGAAAGTCCGCTAAACATACACCATGCATGGTTAAATGGTCTAAACTGCATTACCAGTATAACTTTTCCTCGAGATATCTTCAGAAGCATTACTGTACAGATGAAGTTCATACAGTTTTCAAATGAAACCCACTCTTGCCCATCAAAATAGCAAAAATAAGGTTCTGGACAATATAGCAACATTATTTGTACCTATATAGGAAGTAATGCTGATGTGTAGTACACTTGCATTAACAGGAGCCCTCATCTCTGAGGCTGGCCAGGAGGGGAAGTCCAGCGGTGACTCTAAGACTGAGGATTCAGAAGTTCCTAAGTTAAGTACCCTGCTCCCAGGTTCCATGACCCAGTGCTTTTTTGCAAATTGCGAAAATCTGCCGATGTTTTACATGACGCAGTTAGTCAACATTTAGGACAGCAGGTGTGGCTTAGATTATTAAGGTATCATGCAGAAGTCCTTAATCCTAAAAATGGCATCATAGTTTCCATTAAACCATGCAGCAATAATTTTCCCATTTTTGGTGCAAAATTTATAGGGATCTATATATGACTCCACTGGGAAATGGAATTGTCTTCAAGGTAGTGATTATTTCCGTATAATTATTAGCAGCAGGTCTGTATGTGTTGCTGTTGTCATTATAAAGTAAGAAATACATGTAGCCATGGCAACTCAGAAATATTAAGCCCACCTTCAAAAAGGTAGTCTACGGATTGTCCACTCTTACATTACACATTTGCACTGCATGGTAGCAAGAAGTACAAGCTAATCTGCCTGGTATTACAGTGCAATTGATTTACCTTGTATACTTTGGTGACAGTAGAATATATGTACAGACGCCACATAGTCAGTTAACTGAAAGCCATCTGATTCAGTTAAGCTATGCTAACTTCACTTCATTATAGATTTAGTGTCAAGGGCAGCAGCAGTCTAACAAGGTTGCATGTCCTGCCCCCTCGTATATAAGACACGGCTGCATTGGTGGTAGTTGTAGTGGCAGATGTAGAAAGTATATAGACCTGTTATAGCAACCATTTTATTAGTATAAACATTTTGTCAATGTAGGTACTGCTTCTGTAGTAAGAGCAAGAATCGAGGACTTAGAAGGGAAATATCGCTCCTTGGTGAATATGACCCAGAGAGATGTGATACTGAAATCACCTGATATCAATGACTTTCGCACTGAAATCACACTACCCCCACAAGCAGTCAAAGTAGAGCTCCGGCAGAGTCTGAAGGAAAGTCGACCAGATATATATAGTGCAAAGACCATAGAAGAAATTTTTGGAGTACTCAACGTGCAAGTCTGGAATTTTTTGAATTATGGACTCCTTCAGCACCTGGTGAACATCTACGGACTTGACGAAACAAAGGAAGCGATGAAAAAATATGCCTCTTCCGTGGAATCTTTCAGGAAGGAAACAAGTTTGAAAGCATTCAGGGAAGCTTACCCTGTAGGAATGTGCCCCACATTTCCTGCTGACCTCAGGCAGGAGCTGAGGAAGCTGACGTTCAAGCATGGAAACCTACGTGATGCCACATCATTGGATGTCATTGAGAACTTTCGCAAAGATCTCTGTCGTGAATTTTCTTTGCCAGATCTCATTGTGATTCTGGCAGACCTAAAGAAAGGGAGTATAACCTCTGTCTGGCTTGTTCCACCAGCAGTAACAACCACACTGAGTAATGAGATGCTGAGAGGAAACTATCAATTCCTCCAGCAACACTGCATACTGGAGTTGAGGATAGAAAAAACTATCTACAATGCAGGTGAGTTACATGTATACATATAGCCTATTACAAATTTAATGCCAAATGTCCCAAAGTTTAATTTCAATGATCAAATGTGAAATCTTAATTTTAAGCAACTGCAATAATTCGTAATTCACCTGGCTATACTGTGTAATGTTTTTTGCAACATCTCAGTAATGTATTTAAGTTAGACTCTTTTCATCTTGAATGAACTGGTGGGTAGATTGATGATCATTTGGCTATTACTTCATTGCAACTTGTAGGAACACTTATTTATGGGGGTGTGGATTGCCTTCCACTCACCGCCCTCCCCCTCCCAGGCAGGAAGGCAGTCTTTAACCATGAATATGCAAAAATGCACCTGTAGCAGTTAAATGCAGCCTTGTTCCCAGTCTCCACTCCCAGCAGAGTTTCAATTAAGGATCTGACCGTAGCTAGCCCAAAATAACCTACTTTCTAACTATCCGAGGCTGTTATCTCCAAAGCTTGAACTCATTTGTATCACTGTACAGATAGCTGTTATGCAATATTGATTCCAATGTTTTCAGCATTATTTATAGCCAAAGCTATAAACTTTGTGGATATGGATTGTACCACTATTGACTATGTACTGATGCTGTGTAATGTAGTCATGATTTTCCCCTGCTACCCTGGTATTCACATTGATCGTAGTGTCTGCATGGGAACTATCAATGCTATCATCATACTATAACAAATACATGCAGTAATTAGTACTCATCACATCCCTGTTTTGTACGATTTTACTTATCCTAAGTAATATAATATTATACTTTCAGAAACTGATCAATCCATATCAGAACATCCTGACTCTGAACACAGTGAACTCCCCAGACAAGGTAGGTGCACAGCACAGAGAAAACAATTTTTGTCTTTAAATTATTCATGACACATAAGACAGCAACACTTTATTACTGTTTTTTATCCCTTATTACAGAGGATGTAGTAAAGCCAGGGAGAAGTGAAATAACACCTGCAAGCAGGAAAAAGCTGGCTCTCAGAATTACAGGTTGGTTAGTTTCATCTGTCCTTGAAGTGGTACAACCACACAATTACTGATGCATTGTCCATAATTAGATTGTGCAATATTTTTAGCACTGCAAAATTGAAGTTGAATATGCTCAAAGGAATAGGGGAGGGGGTGGAGATGTGTATAAATCTATGCAAGTTATATATTATGTTATATTCATGATAATTTGAAGGTTTTTGGCTATAATTCATGATTTCTTCCAATCATGTTTTAGTTATATTTGTTACTGGTCTGGCCTGTGCATACCTGCAGAATCTCCACCACCATTGGCCTCAGTAGTGACCAGTGGTGACTCACAAGCAGAAGAAACACCTACAGAGCCTCCACCACCATTGGCCTCAACAGTGACCAGTGGTGACTCACAAGCAGAAGAAACACCTACAGAGTCTCCATCTCTCACCAAGAGAGTACTGAGTAGTGGTGATCATGAATCACAAGAAGAAAGTAAAATACCAGAAATCAATTACTCTGACCTGGAGTTTGGTGATGTGGTGGGAGAGGGAGGATTTAGCACTGTCTACAAGGGCCACTGGCAGTCCAGAAATATGGACGTAGCCATCAAAAGAGTGCCTGGCAAGCTCCACAAAGGAGAGGTTAGATATCTTTATTCTCTTTATGCAACTTCTGCATGCAGGCACTTGATCACATGCGATTTGGGTCCAGATGCTAGCTAATATCCAACAGTAATTATTCTCATTATTTATCACCCTTAAACATGACTGAACGTGCTACCGTAGACCCGAACGTAGTCTACATACCCCATGCAGTACTAAAACCAGCAAAGCACAGAACTGATGCGTATTCATTCCCATTACATCATACAGATTGAAATCCTGAATCAGCTAAACCATCCTGGTGTTATTCAGTTTTATGGAGTTGTGGTGGACACTCCAGGGCCTGAGCACTACATTGTTACAGGTTAATGGACACTCATACCTTACTGCATGCTAGAATAAAATACTGATGTTGCATGCACAATTAATCTGTGACAGTATATTAATATATCTTTTGTAATACCTCCATGTATAGAATTGGCTGAGGGTTCATTGTATGACCTCCTCCACAAGAAACACCACCAGCCAAGTCCAGAACAGAGCCTACAATGGGCAACAGAGATTGCCGAAGGTAATGTAATGATTATACAAGGAGCTCGGCTGTCATGTATAGTACTACTAACCAAACTGTCTGTCTATAGGAATGAACTACTTACACCAAAAGAAGATGATGCACAGGGATTTGAAGTCTAGCAATGGTAAGAAGTTTTCATATCTTTTGACCTCAAGTGCAACAAAACTGAGCCTTTATAAATTAAATAGTGATGGATATGGTCGTCTCTACATACATTCTGGTGTGCTTGATGAACATTCATCTTTTCACCCTTTCCTCTTGACAGTGCTACTTACTGATGGAGGCAACATCAAGGTATATAGCTAATGCTAAAGGAATATTAGATATATAAATGAGCATGACCACCTGCCAAGTGTAAGTATGGCAGGCGAACAGAGATGTGGATGTAATGGGTGCAGCTTACCCATAAATGCTATATACACATCATAACCATGGTGTCAAAGAAGCTATGAACACTGGCCTTTGGGTCAGTATACTTTTTCAAGTACATACCTGGGAGTCACATCTATCATGTGTGGTAGACTCATTCAAGCAGATTTAATGGACTCAGCGAAAGATTTGTTGTGGCATTCAGTATTTTGTTTCTGTGCAAGAATACTGGAACAGTAACACTTTCTCTCCATACCCTAGATCTGTGATTTTGGTGGAGCTAAGTTTTTTGATCACACTACAAAGCAAACTCAAGCAGGGACTTACAGGTGGATGGCTCCAGAGGTGAGCTCATGATTTTCCAAATGATGAGTTACACTGCAGCTGCTAAAATACAAATCCAAGTGCTCCATTGTCTATATGCACAATCATTGTCACATTCAGGGAGCTAATTATGACCAAAAGCAAGCCTAGTAACAATGAAATGTTACAAACCATTAGTACAGTGTCATTAAGCAATCTTGCATTCCAGTCAATAGTTAGAAGTCAGACGCCTCCTCAATTGATTGGTTATTCTCGACTCATGTCTATAAAGGAGGACTTGCCAGGATATTGCTACTACTAGACGGGAGGTGAAGAATGCTCCGTAGGAGTACTATTCACCAACTCTTGCAAGGATATCCAGACACTCTTCATATCAGCACCATGCTAAACCCTGCTCTTTCGCTTGGCAATAGCCGGGAAGACCGTCCTGGGCACCATTACCAGTTTTTAATATAGAGCTAGTTAGCCATGGCTAGGAACATTTCTGCATACCTAGTTGCTTACTGTATCACAGTACAACTGTTGTATGTGACTGGCAAAATGCAAAGCATATTCTGCTTATGGCAAAATTAATATTAACATGTACTTCCGTTCATCATTCCTGTGTTTCACAGAGAAATATTATTTCAAAAAACGAGTAATTGCACCAAAACTAGTACTGTAGTCTCATAATCACAATAATCTCTCCAGTAGTGAGTGCTAGCTGATATATTACCATGTTGTATAATATACGAGGTGTTCTCTCATTACAAAGTACAGTGCTATAATACTGACAGATCTGATTGCACAGAAATATCAGTGTGCAGTACTCCTGTAGTAACCTAACTATGGAGATGAATGCAATTTAGCATCATCTTGAATATGTGATACCACTCTAATCTCATGTTTAGGTAATAAAGGGAGAGCCAGTGTCACTCTCCTCCGATGTCTTCTCCTATGGAACACTCCTCTATGAGATCTTCTCCGGCAAACTACCATTTGTTGATGATAAGACCGACGTAGCAGTTGCTAGCAAGATCATGAAGGGGGAGGTGAGAGGTGCCAAATGTGTATGGTCCAACTGATGGCAGGTTGTGTAACGAGAATTTCTCATGATTAGTAATGGTACTTTGTATGAAGATCACAATCTCTATTTTGTGGTACCTTGTGCACATACAACTTGTCATATGCAGTACGTACCTCTCTCCACCACTACTACCATATCAGATGCCACTCATTCCTGACTCCATTGAACCCTACCGAGCAACCCTCATGAGGCTATGCTGGGCTACCAACCCCAAGGTCGGTCATCAATACTACTGTTTAAGTGAAGTGCCATAAAGTTGCACCTTAGTTTTGCCCATGCAGTGGGCAAGTTACATTGAGCTCTAGTTAGTTGTGAATACTGTGAGGATAATTTACTGTTACATAATGCCTTAGATCAGTACACATCTGTAATCAGTGTACTAGTAAATTAGTCTCCAATTACCTATTTAAAATAGAACGATAGCTATGAAAAAAGAGTGCCATGCCATGATATCTTTGTTACAAAGGAGCGGACTTCATAGTGCATCAAAGTCCAGAATCTACCTCACCCTAAATCCTTAGTGAGTACTTTGTGCACACCACTACGGACTTAACACGCATAGTACTACACACTTGGGTTGGTTACTACAAACACCATAAAAATATTATTTTCAGAGTAATCATTCAAGACAATCATTAGTACTTTTACAGATAACTGACAGTCAGAATCTAACCTTACCTGGATGTTGCTCTCCTCACTGAACTGCAGGTTCGACCAAGTTTTGAGAATATCCTGGAGATCCTAAAAACCATAAGTAAGCAGTTAATTTGTGGTGTTTACTTTGAAGATGTATATGCAAGAAGGAATCTTTAGTGATATGCAATAACTAATAGCACTACCAGACTAAATGTACACTTAGCCTATAATTAATTGATGAGCAGTTGTGGATTGTAGTATATATAATGTATCTACATAAAAATGAAATGTGAATAACGTCCATTGTGAGAATATAATGTTGATCAAATCACTATTGTTAATTGAACTACAGGCAAAAAGGAGCCACACCATAAGTAGCCCCATATTCTCATAATACTATACTGGTATGGTGAGCTTCATGCAACCTATGAATTGTTACAATCATTTTTTTGATTGCTAACAACTTACAAACAATACCCAAGAATGATGTTTGGACTCAGTGGTAGACTAGCAGTGGATTTTGTGCATCCTTTTGAAAACACTACATCTATACACCCCCAAGGGTACTGTAAACGTTAGGAGGGTATATTATAGGCATAATCTATACATCATTGTGAGCCTTGAGAAATAATAATTAAGGAAGGATTTCCCACTTTCAGTTTCAGAAAGGAAACGTTAGTGAAAATACAAACAGGTGTGCTTTTTTGAGTGGATATAAAAACCTGTTGTAGGATTAACTTGGACTCATAATAATATGGCAGGAAAATAGTTTATACCTGGCCAAGCATAGGAAACTTAATGTCATGAACAAGCTGAAAATTCAGAGACTTATAAGAGAATAAAGAACCCCTGAGTGTAGCAGGAGACTGAACTCTGGACCTTCTGAATGCCAGTCAGACATTCTTACCTACTAAGCTACAGGAGCCCGACCAAAGGAGCAGTGTGGATGTATTTGTGAACTACATCAAAATATTATGTAAATTTTATCCTTATATGACATGACCTCAGTGCACTAAATCTTGTGTTCATTTACATACTTTTCTATTCACCAATGTCTCTGGTCATGCACTTACATCTCTGCTTACCAATTATTTTTACTCTTTGGTTTTTCAGTTTACTTAATCAAGCCTTAGCTTACACATTATATTGCTGCAACATAACTACTAACCTACATACATCCATCCATATAGCATTGATTAGTTTCTCTGATCTGGAGCTTGGTGATGAGCTAGGAAAGGGAAGATTTGGTGCTGTCTACAAGGCATACTGGAAATCCACAGAGATGGCTGTGGCCGTCAAGAGAGTGCCTAGCAAGAGCCATAAAGGAGAGGTTAGCTATCTAGCTAGCTCTCATACACTGATTGTAAGGGTTCTGTACCCACCTACTGGCTGCCAATACCACATACATGCAACATAAATAACTACTCTATTACTTTGTAGAATGAAATCCTCAGACAACTAAAGCACCCCAACATCATCCAATTTTATGGAGTCGTGGTTGACAGTCCAGGACCAGAGCACTACACTGTCACAGGTTAATGTTACAGTTTCATAATTAAGATTTGAAACATCCAATTGCATATAATCTACCAGTACTAGAATGAATGAGTATTGTATCTACGAATGAGTATTGTAAAATAAATATCTATTTTTAACATGCGTTGTACATGTGGTAGTGGATTTAATATAGCCCCTTGCTTTTATTACTTCAATTTAATATAGAATTGGCTGAGGGTGGTTCCTTGTATGACCTCCTCCACAAGAAACACCACCAGCCAAGTCCAGAACAGAGCCTGCAGTGGGCAACAGACATTGCCAAAGGTAATGTAATTATGCAAGTAACCAGTCAGCAGAATAATAACTGACTGAAGAAATCAGCTAATTTGTAACATCAGCCAATTTTTTGATTATAATCTACCTCCAGGGATGAACTACTTGCACCAAAAGAAATTGATGCATAGGGATCTGAAGTCAAGCAATGGTAAGAAGATTGCAACCTGAATTGAAAATGTTTATATTATAACTGAGCCTTAATAAAATAACTAGGCATTGCAGTGGTTATAAAGGTATAATTATTTTCCTTTCTTTTTCTGCTATATAGTGTTGCTTACTGGTGGAGACAACATTAAGGTCTGAAAGTGTGTAGTAATATTATGTTGCCTATTACCAGTATAGAAATCGTGTTTAATAGACAAAGTGCATGTAGTTCAAGCACTGAGGTCACCATTGGGGTTCTAGCTACCATTGTGCTGTAATAACACTGCTTCTTTTTTACGGTTTAGATCAGTGATTTTGGTCGAGCCAAGTTTGTTGATTACACTACAACACAACTTCGGACAGGGACCTATAGGTGGACGGCTCCAGAGGTAATTGAGTCACAGTAATACCAATTCATGATTGGTTACTAGATCATGAAGAAATTTGATACTCAAGGCAATTTTAACTTGACTTCTTTAGGCAAAGCTTTTCAGCAGTCCATGCTATTGCATTGGTAGTCTGAATATTACCAAATACATTCCTGGTATCCAATATTGACTTCCTATTTACTGGCTGCTAGTCAAACTTTCTGTTCAATTTAAAAAACAACAACTTGACGTGTGTGCTTAATAGGTTATTTAGTCAGTTAAGCTTTGCATACCCAGTGAAAGTCTGCAGTTAATCTGATTGGCAGTCTGAATACTACCAATTATAGCAGAAGAGCATTTGCCCGTATCTACAGTCAATTAACCCTACAGAGGTCTTGCATATTCAATGATAGTCTGCTGATTGCAGAGTGAAACAGTGAATAAGATGTAGCAACACTCAAACAATGAAGATACGTAACCTTGAACATGACTGTTACCTCATGCTTTTCTGATAAGGTAATAAATGGGGAGCCAGTATCATTCTCTTCTGATGTCTTCTCCTATGGAATGCTACTCTACGAGATCTTTGCCTGCAAACTACCGTTTGCTAATACTGAAACGGACGCAGAAGTCATGAGCAAGATCAAGAGTAAGGAGGTGAGCGGTGCATGGATCAACTAAACCAATGTTTTCCTAAATGCAATCATCCTTTTAACTCTGGTTATTTCTACACGATTGTAGCTAGTGCACATGCATACTATATTTGCTTTATACATCTATGCCATGGTACTCTCATTCATTGAATACACGTATGTATGGTACCTACGGTACTGTCTCTCTCTACCACCACATACACTACCATACCAGATGCCACCTATTCCTGCCTCCACTGAACCCTACCTAGCAGCTCTCATCAGACTATGCTGGGCCACTGACCCCAAGGTGGGCCATTACCATATTCCAATCCCACCGTAAAACAACTACTTATAGCTAAAGATAGTGAAAGGAGAAAAATACTTTTTGCTATATTTCAGTTATAATGCATAGAATTTGCTTTATTACATCCCAGCATCACCAACTGGCTATACCATTGTTTTATGTCCTGAATACATACCATGTCATCCATCATTCTCTCTGGTTAGTCCTACATCTTCCAACACCACCTGCATGCATATATCATTGTTTTACTCCTGAATATGTGGGTGTTTGAGTGGACGTGCAACGCTCAAACAGGCTAGTATACATGCGGAGATATAGCAGTGTAGATGATCAATAGTAAGAGTGAACTAGAGGTGTTCCAGGAACTAATAGTATAGGAGGTTGGAACTGAATGCAGATGTACACAGACTTCTGTCTACGCACATTTAAGTTATGATGTCATGGCTCTGCAAAGAGCCACAGTTTGTGAAGAGTTGGGATGGCTGTAAGGTACATTTTTAGTAGCAGCAGGTACAGTGCCTTCATCTGGTATAATACTAGCTTTATGCCCCCTTGCATGTAAGTGCTATACTTCCAAACTTTGGAGACCATAGCTCCAAAATCTGTGGGGGTGTCATCCCACAAACTGCATCAGAGGCTAGTTGTAAATATTACATCATCACTGTAGCTTCGTACCCAGGCCATGCAAAAAGTAGAAAACAAACTACTTATAGTTAAGAAATTGATCAAATAGTAGCAATTCTCAGATATTATGTAATTCAGATGTGAGGTAGCAAACCTTGCCGGGTATTTCTCTCATTAAACTGCAGGTTCGGCCAAGTTTTGAGGACATCCTTGAGATTCTGAAGACCAGAGGTTAGTGCTATATGCCACTTTCTGGAATATACGTATACATCCTCACATTAACACAAAGTATTGGCTGAAACTAGCTGGACACATGAGACCAACTTTGGAGAATCATTTAGTGTTTCTTGTACAATAATAGTAAGACATTAGCTATGCAAGTATAAAGCAGGAAGTAGGTCTATTAATATGCTATGCATTGAACATCACTACAAATACCACTGCCTAGCGATCTCGCTTGAGTTATTACACTTTCCACTGGTAGGATAAGTTTAATACCTTTTGTTTGAACGACAATTCCGTGTATTGACCACAACTATAACCATTCACCTTTAACTAGGAGACCTGTCAGGACTGAGCAGTAGACTTGCACAGCTGATGAGAATCACTATAAAAGAAGTGAGTGAGGGGGAAGGCCCATTTAGAACAATCCCATTGACTGTACATGACTACAATTTTTTTGGTGCATTCTACAAAACGTACTAAAGGTAAAATTAGTACTAATCGAGTGTGACCACACTGCCAAGTGTAAGTATGGCAGGTGACTGCAAGGAGGGTGTATTAAAGTAGCCGAGATGGGGAAGATGTAATGAGTGTGGCTACACTATAATTGTCAGAAATGATACCATGAAGCTCTCTCTCATGTACCTGAAATGAGCAGTGGCTGCCATGGGTGAGCAAAGAAACACAGTGAACTGATTATGCTATCATGCAGCATTCTCATCACAAGCCCCTTGAACATATAGCCTCGTTTGCAATGTTTGCAGCTCAGCTTTTGTGTACAGTACACACATTTCAAACCTAGGACTTTAGAAAGTGTCTTAGAACCACATATTAATTATAAGTTATGGTCATGATACATATCAGGCTTAGGAAAATGGTCTAATGTGAAACTTACAGGATAACATCTGTAGCTAAGCAGAATATAAAAAAACGACCTTCAAATTTTTTGGAATGTTTTTCTAAGGGTAGAATAACCATTCCTATGGCACAAGTATATACCGCCATACGGTCGTACTGCTATTAGATATGGATGGCCTTCAAATATTACTTGAAGAATGGGTGTACCACACTCCCATGCAGCAGTTCCATTGACATTTGTCCATTAATTTTGTGTACAGGAGACAAGGCAATCTCACAAAACAATTAACAGCATGGTGGACTTCAGAATCTGGTAAGATACAAGGGGCCAGCTTCTCCAAGCCAGTGGAGGTAGAGGGATAGCTATTATCATAGAATATAGAGCGACAACCTAATTTAGCGCTTGGCCGTGAGCTACTGATTGGTCACACCACATGAACATGGTCTAGTACAGCCGCACATCACACACACCACAATTGAAATCCCATGAAGCCACCAAATATCCATGTGATGGTGCGTTCCTGTGTGTAGTATGAAAGGCAGTTACTGCCACAGTGACGATACCGCTACACTTTTATATACATGTAATTAGAAGTACCCTTTAAATATAGGTACCCCATAACTATAAGCACCTACATGTGTGTTAAGTCCGTTATAACATACACTACTGTAATTGCTAGTGTGAGGTAAGTAAATGTACTCTGTGTAGGCTGGAATCGCAGCTAGCATTTGTATATATGGTGCCAATGGATAGAGACATGGATGCAGACTTCAACTGTTGGTGCAGCAATAGTTCGAGATCTGAGTAGGGCTACTACATACTTTAATAAGGTAGGCTGGCTACAGCTCCCAGGCTTGTAGCGTTCATGTAGCTTATGTACAAGTAGAGATGTGAGCACTGGCAGACAGACAGCACAATCAACCATCAAGCAAAATGTGCATGAGATTCAACCCACACAGCCTGTCTTTATCTCTCCACTAGCCGCCATGGCTGATTTTCAGTATGTAATTCTGAAAAAAAATTATGATTATTTTATTCTTGTAGAAAGGCTTCTTCACATGTGGTGATTGCCTACTGCAGGAAGCAGTCTGCACATACATACTCCTAGTGTTATGGGATACTGTGTAGCAGGCCTTTCCTCTGAATGGTCGCCATGGTGATGAATAAAAGCTGGGGTAGGGAGGCCTGGGTACAGGGCTATGGGCAATGTGATTTATGTGGGTTCTGACTCAAAGTGGATGGTTTGTTTTTTTGGACAAGGTGCCTTCTTGCATGAAATTAAGCCCACCCATGGCCACTGCACACGCACATACCAGTATTCCAATATGGAGTGAGGAGGTGGGGAGCAGGAGATTAGCTACTATAACACAAGCAATGCCACATCCAGGGAATGCTCACTGTTGTTGAGACAGGGGGCAAAGTTTTAGCAAGGTGCTGATGCGCTGGTGATCCTGGCACAATTGGTGAACATTACTATTTCTCAGACCCTGTGTGACAGTTATACTGGCATGGCAAGTCTTCCTGTGCCATTATCAGTCAGGGGCGGCCTGATCCCTGCCCACTGGTACCACTCCACTTCCTTGTTTACATGCCACACATGCTGTACACTGTTGCCATGGTCACCACTCATTAGCTTGCAGGTTGGACGGCATGAATGCAGTACACACCTAGCCCTGTACCCGGCCTTCCCACCCAGGCTTTAACTACCTTGTTTGGCGATAAGCTTTGCTTCAAAACTGGATGGCGAGATGCATTGCCATTGCCTCTTTGCTGTGGGTGTGATTTGTTGCTGTAGTAAAATGTTGGATGACATTGATAATAAGAAAGAGCTGCAAATGCCAGAGAACAGAACTGCTTTTGTACACATACACTAAGATACAGAAAATTTGGAAGTTAATACTATGTTTTGAAGTTACTAAATCATCTACAGAACAAGCTACTAGACCAGCTATTCTTCTTCTTGAAATACTTACTACACTCGAGCGATGGACTAGCATTGGCTCCATCCACTCTACCTCACCCGTAAATAATTTGACTCAAGTGTACAAAATAGCTACCAAATCTGCAAGAGCTTCACAGAACAAGCTACTAGAATGGCCAGGTAGAGTGGTTCACAGCGTTGCATTGTGATTGCATCATCTTTTGTGTGTGCGTCTAGAACTTCAGTGAGTGTTCAACACAGAATATGCATGGAGCCACAAAGACAGGGCAGAAACAGAACTTCAAATTCAGGGCAGGGCAGAATCAGATATAGATCTCCAGGGCCTGGGCAAAACATAATATAGATCTGGAGGGTACGTCTATAGCAGCTATACAGTTGTCTATAAATCTTTAGCAAATACTTGATGATGGTCTAGAGGGAGTGTTATGTTACTGCATCAGGTTGTGAACTTTCAGTAGACCACATCCTGCCAAGGGTTAACAGGTAATGGTATATGCCACCAGTGCAAGTGTGGGAATAATTCATGCGATCCCCTACACAGTGGAATCCCTCTATTATGGACACACAGTGGTAGCCACACAGCCTCACGGCCCAACCAACGAATGAAGGAAGGGCCTGGGAACAGTGTTTGAAATTTCTGTCAGTGATCCCGTGGTTCACGGTTATTATGGGGTTAAATTTGAAAATATCATGTGACAGCCAAGAATACTCACATGCAATGTTTACGTGTACCTCATGAGAGTTAGCATTCAACTTTTGTTTGATGTCATATGATAAATTATCCCCACGGGATTATGAAATCAAACTTTTAACTACTGCTCCCAGACCCTTCCTCCTTTTGTTGGTTGTGCTGTGGGTTTCCAAGGCTAACATCCACATACATAACAGTACTAGGGCACACAGTACCATAACTCCATGTTGTTGTTTATTACTTTGACTCACTTCTGACTGGCTCCATTTGTTGAGAATGGCGTCTCTCTATTAGCCACGATCGCATCACTGAAGGGAAGCTCAACCACTTCAGAATTCATCCTATACACGTGCGTGTGTGTGTGTGCGTGTGTATGTGTGTCTGTGTGTGTGTGCGTCCGTACGCGTGGGTGTGGGTGTGTGTGTGCGTGAGCATGCATGTGGTAGAGAACATATCGTCTTCAAGTACATTACCACCTCGACTCCAAATATGCACTAAAAATTAATATACTGATCAGGTGGATGACTAATTAGTGAACGGCATAAATTCTTTGCCTAGCAAGGCTTCTTAGAAGGAGTGTTGTGAAATTTTACATTAAGAGGTAATGGTATACCGTATAGTGGGAAAATTTGGCGGTTTGGTGAGTCGTAAAAAAATCGGCAAATTTAATTCTCGCCAATAATAAAACCTGATGTAATGTATACCACTCACGTGCGTATATATTATCTACGATACACGTACGTCTGAAGCGGTACTATTATCATGGCGCTGTACAAGTATTTCAAGAGAGGACCTGTACTTCCCACTCTACGGACGTGTGGTGAACAAGCAAACATGGAGGCTCTTGGAGAGTCATCGACAGAGCCGACCGGAAATAAAGCTGTCACGCCTCGAGGCAAGTAGATAGTTGGACCGGACCGGACCGGACCAACGGACCAATACTTAAGGGTCTACAGCTGCAGTCCGGTCCGCGTTTTAGTGTGTTTTTGATAAAACACGGACCAGTCTGCGAAGCAGTCCGTCGGTCCGTACCATAACGGAATCATCAATTAGTGTCTCAATGAATTTCATGCCCGCAAAGCGGCTAGTCATCAATCAGTGTCGCCAACAGTACAAGTAGACTAGGAATGAGGTGAGTTGCCATTCTCCTAGTAGAAAATGGAACGTGCTCAACCGAGACCTACCTTTCGAGACGAAAGACCAGATTGCAGCCCTTCTACAGTGCAAGGACAAGAGCATTACACTGGAGTATGCAATGGCCAGAGTCCAGAGGAAATTTCATTCATTGTTCCTAGGATGAGACGACATCTGAAGCAATGCCTAGAGGAAGGTGTCATGAGGCATTTTCCAGCGAAGCCTCGGACCTGCCGTCATCTAACAAAGAGGGTTGAAGAACTCTCTGTTTTCTGCCATTGTCGATTACAGGAGGAGGGCAGCATGTGTGCCTGCCACAAATGCGAGGAGTGGTTCCACCATACATGCGAAGACATTCCCGAAACTGCATGGACTGATGAGAAGCACCAGTGGGCATGCAGCAACTGGAGATAGTAGTCTCTGTATAATATACTTATTTATGCACTATATTATGACATTGTTGTAATGTCTTTTATTAATGTTAGACGTTTATAGATTGATGGAACTATTGTACATGCGCTTCACTCAGTCCGGCTAACTGTGAGGTACCTTTCGAAGCTTCTAGAGCGGAAGATAACCGAATCATCAGCGAGAAGGCTTACGTACGTCGTTGCGTTCGCTAAAGCTCAGTCCGGCTAACAGTGCTCTGAACACAATAAAAACATTTCCAACTTTAACTCCAGTGAACTTCACATAAAAAAATGACACCCAGCACCCTCCCCCTACACACCCACTCAATTCCCCATGGCACCTCTACTTTACATGTACATGCTACTACCACATACCAGTCTCAACTGATTAATTTCCACATCAATTTCTGAGTTGTAATCATATAAATATTCCAGTACAATGTCCCATTACTACATTACATAATGGTTTAGATAGCAATGAACTTTGACCTCTTCTTGTCCTACCATACTAACTGAAGCCCTACTCATGCACTGTCACACTCACAAAATTGGCAGGCCTCAATCTAATTAATTACTTAATTACATGCATGCTGCCACAAATCATGACTGAGCCTGTCCTACCCCCAGTCTCAACTGCTCGACCCCCAGTCCAAGCTGAAGTGGAGGAGGGGTGCAGACCTACCAGTAGCAATGTCCAGACCACACCTCGTCAGGATCGGACACTACATCTACTGTGGAGGAGGGGGCACTGGCAATGTGGACACAGACAGGCTAGTGTACAAATATGACACCACCACAGACACTTGGTCACCCCTCCCCCCGTGTCCCACTCGCAACCATGGCCTTTCTACTTTCAATGGCCAATTAGTCAGCACAGGGGGGATTCCCCACGATGCTACCAGTAGCAAACCCACAAATAAGGTTTACACATATCAACAGCCAAACTGGGTCGCAGCCCTTCCCCCAATGCATACTGCACGGGTTCAGCCATCTACTTTCACGTGCAACACACACCTCATCGTCTGTGGAGGTGTCACCAGCTGGACCAGTGTCGAGCAGCACACCTGCACCTCCACAGTAGAGATGCTGAACAGTGAGACTGGGCAGTGGAGCACATTAGCTGTACTGCCATTCGCACTCCGCCTGATGTCAGTCGCAGTCTCTGATGACACATGTTACCTCATTGGAGGTGAAGCTCAAGGGGGTATGTTCCAGAGAGCCTGCAGTGCCCCACTACCACTTCTAATGGAAGGCGCTTCCCAATCCTCCCCCTGGGAGGTCCTCCCTAACTGCCCACTCTATGGCTCCACTGCAGCTGTACTAGGGGGCTGTGTCCTCGCACTGGGAGGCAGGAGTCAGGCTGCCATCTCATCCACTGATGTCCACCTCTACTCACAAAATAGTAAATCTTGGAGGAGAACTACAGCAGTGAACTTGCCCATTGCTTCGTACGTTGCTACCTCAACCACCCTAGCAGAGGACAGTATAATAGTGGTCGCTGGAAGAGAAAACCTACAGAACCGCCTCAACACAGTGTTCATTTTAAAGTTTGCAAACTAAACCCATGGACTTCATTTTCAACCTCTGACCTCCATGTACTATGTCTCCACACATGAACAGTGGACTTGCACATGATTGCCAGTCAACCCCATACCACTTTCTATATCTTGACATCACAGTACACTTAGTTGTAAAGCTTGATTTTATAAAGCACCAGTCATTGATTAGAGAAGTACATGTAAACACACCTCCATCATTTGTTTGGTACTATTGCTCTTCATGTAAACAACAATGCACAACAACTGGTTATGAATATTTATATTGTGACTTGTACATTTTTTGCTATAATAAAGATTTTGCTGAACAAGTACAATAACATTAGGGGTGCATTCATAAAGTAATTAATTTTGAAAGTGTTGCTCTAAACGTTATGGAAGATAGGGTGGCGAACGGCCTGGGATGCATGTGGTCTGGGCATGAGACTATGATGCATGTGGTCTGGGCATGAGAGTATATATGATGCATGTGGTCTGGACATAAGACTAGGATGCATGTGGTTTGGGAATCAGGCTAGGATGCATGTCTACTGAATCAACACCTGCCTGCCAGCACTCTGAGCAGCTTTCACTGCAACTGTGACCACTGCAAAGCTCCACACCCAGAGTGCCAGCAGACAGTTGCTTATTGCAGTGGACCGGGCAACAGATGGAGGATGGAAATGACGACAGGTCCATCCTCCACTGCCAACTCCATTCCCCTTATACGTTACCAGAAATCCTTATCTGGTGTCCCAAAGGGCTGGCTACTAGTCTCATGCCCAGATTGCCTACCTCTAGCTGGTGAGTATTCTGGACACAACAACAGTTGATATTAATTAACTAACACATACCGTATAGTGGGAACATTCGCCAGCTACAAATATTTGGGGATTTGGTAGTTTGTGAGGAAATCTAAATTCCACCAATATGCTGCCGTGATGTCATCACATCCTTTGACCCCCCAACTGATGTGGCTACTAAAATGGCAATAGCAATTTCAATTTGCAAATATAATTCCTTTGTCTGTACATTACAGCTGTACGGTATAGCCAATCCACTTCTATATTCGGCCATATAACTGTTTTTTTTTTTTTGCGGGGTTCTAAATTTTGCTATATTCGTGGAGTTACTATAACTATAGAATTTCCTTCCTGCAAAATGTTGAGGGCCTTAAAACCTCCAAACTATATGGAACAGCAAACCGTCAGAGAAAAGAGCGACTGCCTCTCTAGGAGTGGAATGACTGTTTGCAAAAAACAGCATGCTCTAACCATGAAATCAAAACAACTGTGAGTGTTTCTGCTGACTGTCATACGAGAAAATCATAAAAACATTTCACGCAAAAGAAACCGGCTATACGGTTGACCCCCATCTTCAGTTATATATATATCCGCTGGGTACTGTTTTAGAAGCAAACATTTCCTCAGGGAAGCCTTATCTGGAGAGGCCCTTGCAATTAAGCATCTCAAGAATGTTGTGAGGAAGTCAGTGTGGGATTATAATTTTGGCCGTGAAACATTATGTGTCTGCCATTGCCACAAATCTGGCAGTTCAGAGACCTACTGATAATGACGTGGATATGCCTCATGCTTGGGAGCCAAACAACAGGTGTCTACCTGGGTGTGGGTAGGTTGGCTAGGCTTGAAGTACAGTGGTAGCTATATGTGTAGCTGTCTGAAGTTTGAGGTTTAAATTGGCAAAGAGTCTTTGTAAGAAAATGTTTCCCTAACTCAATATTTGTCAGAAGGGTACCGTGTTTAGAGCACTGTAGCCACTAATGGAGGTATATGTGTATGTCACAGGGGGACAATAAGTATACAAGACATGGCTTTAGTGCACGGAAGTGGCGAGTGTGTACACAGGCCATACACATGTAAGGAACAAATGGTCTGAGCCGTGTACACACATGTACTTGCATGTGTTCGTATACTCGTCTGTATTCTAGTAAGCACTTAGCTCTAGTTAGTGCCCACCCTGCTTCTCAGGGTCTTACTAAATCAAAATTGATGCAGAATTCCCCAGGGGGTGGGCCTTTGCTAGAGGATCGGTAGCCATTGCTACAACATGCATTTGATAAGGGCCCATAGGTACTTACAAGAGGACAAAGCCCAACAAACATATGCCACACTCCATGATGGATTGCAACCGGGACCTCATCTACTACAATCCAATTACTAGAACATTAGACCAACAGTGAGTACCCTGGTCAACAGATTACATCACCCCTATAGCCTGGACTAGCATCACAACACACTGCAATATATACTCCACAAGAACACAGCAGTATTACTGTAGTCCAAACAGGAGTCTGGAAGCTACAGTGTATGAGCCCAGGGGTGGATGGACACCTATCACACAGTACACCCCACCCCTGGACTCATACAACATAGCACAGTCTACATATCAGGTGTTCATGTGTCTAGTGTCCAGTTCCCATTCCATGTCAACTTCCTTACAAGGGTACAAAGGCATAAAGAACATGTAGCCTTCTTTAAAAACAGCACCTCCATCCATAATATTGGACTGAGCCCAGGAGTGGGATGGCTGTCACATGATCAGAATAGACTATCACATGAAATTTCAACTCACTGGCTTCCCTGCTCGTCCAGGATCTCCGTCCCACCTGGGGAGCCAATGGAACCAGGTCACCTGCCGAGGAAGAGGAACAACAGACGTACAGCATTGTATGTTAAGGTGGGGGGCAAGCAATGGTATGTGTGTGCACATAACATTGCATGTGATCTTGCAATAATCAGTGGCTGCTGTTTTCTGTACACAAATAGGAAGTTGTGACCACACAATAACCACCCACTGGCGAAATTTAAAACAACAGTATTAGTTTGGTTGCCACTTACAGTAGGGCTTGTAAATTACACCATTAATTGTGCGATAACTTGCCCACCACCTTTAGCAAAGTGCTCACTGAAAGGAACACTACCAGCTAGCACACAGTACCAAAGGTACAGTAGGAAATGAAAAGTTTGTGGGGACTTTCTCATGTCCCATTCTCATCTTCCTATCATTTTTACAAGCTAAAGAACTCATGAAAGGCATCGTTTAACATCCTTTTCAGCTCTCCTGCCAACCTACTGGTGTTCAGCACTGAGCAGCCTCAGGAGCAGCTGTTAGGTTTAGACAATGTCCTGACTGCGAACCACTTGGCCTCCTTGGTCATTACTACACACACCAAGTGGGGCCTCTCAAACACACAGCAGCCACTACCTCTTGAGGTTCAGCTCTAAAGAACGTGCGTGTGCATGCATACTAATGCATCCATTCTTGCACACTGTCTGCACACTACTTGCCCACTCTATGCATATACTACATACCTGAGTTACCTGAGACATGCACATCACTATATCCCTTCTCCCCACTCTTTGCACACCAGCTGAAGGTTAGTTCCAATGAGTGCTGAGGTTCCTGATCATACACTAGCTGCTCCAAAGAAGGATTGCTAGCTAACAACTACCATAAAATGAAATACACCTGTACCCACCCACTGCTACCCCACCCTGTAGTCCACTTACAGGAACTCCGTCTCTGCTGTTTATCCCCGGGAGGCCAGGGGGACCAGATGGACCAGTCAGCCCCTGTGGCAGGGGAGAGGGAAGAAGGGGACGTGTTAGCACAATCAGGTTTCATACAGGGGTTTTCGGTTGGGGTGGGAAAGACGTGTGATATACAGATTTGTGCCCCCTAGGCCACCCGGGACTTTGCTTTTCCGCCAAAATTTTGTGGTGAGTCAGAGACTTGCTTGTGGTGCCTCATGGGGCCCTTAAGGCCGGGCTGCTAATGAAGTACTAATTACAATATTGTTACCAAGATTTTAGGGGGTGGAAACTTGGGTTAGGGGTCCACCCTTCCCTGACAATGTACGTAACAACACCTAACTCTGCACAATGACATAATAATACAGCCACTAGATAGAGGATCAATACCGTATAGCATAAGATGTTCGTCCAAGTCAAGGGTACACTCACGTGATAAAATCGACCAGGCTCCCCTCCTCCTGACTTTTTCCGTGGGTGGGAGGGAGGCTGGGAACGAGGCTACGTGTTTCTTAGGAGGGTATTTTGGTTGCTATGAACATGATGATAATGAGGCAAAGTGCACATACCACACATTTTGTGGTTCAAGGATAGTAGTACAACTGGAATGAATATCATTATTAATAACGTAACAGGCAGTCACCTGATATGCATGTGGCCGGCAAAAGAAACTAGCCTTCATACAGTGGCTTCTAGGATAGAACTGGTACACAAGTTCCTGGGGTCAACTGCTTCAAGCGGGAGCAGCAGACATACAAGGTATGCAAAAGGTTATGGTAGAGGCCACCATTTTGATAAGTGATGTCTATAGTCTGTGGGCCAGATTGTGAAAAATGGAAGAACAGTGTGGTGGCTCTTGTCAGCCTTCCGTAACAGCTACGAATGCTGGGGGTGGGGACAACTATCAAAAATTAATTTCAAATCAGATTGCAGCTGCACACACTCCTGCAATGGGTTAATATGACAACTGATGACTGCCACCAAGCCAGACTGTTCTTGTCCATGAGACCAATAGATATCCAGCTAGAACATACCATGTGTCTATAAACCAAGTGGAGGGGTCAAGTTACTGAATTCAGTAACTTGCCCCATGCCGAATTCTGATCTGAGGAATATGCCTCAGATCAGAATTCGGCATGGAGGGCATTAATTGAGTTTTAACTTCCCATCATTTCAGGGGCTTACCAGTTGGTAGTCTCCTGAGCGGTCTCCTTTCGCCTTCTGTCACAGACCAGAAGCGGCATTATTACCATTAATAAAAACCCACAAAATTACATACTATAAACTCCACCCACCTTAGCCGAATCAACGACATCACCGCACTGAAATTACGAGCCCCACCCACTTTCTTTAGTATCGACCTTTGCAGTTTTACTGCTGCTAGAACTACAAAACTCCAAGTTTGGTGAGTTAACAGCTGTAAATGCTGTACTAGTAATTTTGTGGGCCTTCAGATCTGTCCCATTTGGCGGATTCTGACCGTAGCAGAAGGGGGCGTGACCCGCCTGACTGCGTACTGTGCATCACAGTTTCTTGTCCTATTAACTGAGGCCAGGCCTAAGGGACAGTCAAACAGTCCTGGGTCTCTCTTTCAGCATCCATAGACACTAGTCTTGTGACCTGTTGCATTGGGGGTGGGGAGGATATTCATAAGGCAAATTGAATGATAGCCAGCAACTTATGATGAATATTCTCATGCCAGTTTATGCAGAGTTTTGCAAGTTGATAATAGGTTGACCACTAGAAAAAGCAAATGGGCAGTAGTTCTCACACTGTTCTACTATGTAGCTGTGTGTGGAAATTAGGATAGTGATGAAAATAACTACTTTGAAAGAATTTGAGCTGTATGTAAATTGTATGGATACACAAATCTTTAGCGCTCATGATACTCCGTTTAAGGTACTTATATGGTTACTGTAGGGTGATGCATCGACTGATGGCTGAGAAACCACAAAGGAACCTGGCATCCGTTGCTGTCAGAAAGCAATATGATACTCTCCATTCTGCCATTTCCCAGCCAACCCTAGTTATTGGAGTTGCCTCAAAAGCCTACAAGAGGATACTAATCACAAGGGAAACTAGGGATGCTATCCAGTTCACAACTGGTATTTCCCCTGGGCAGCGAGCTGCCATCCTTCTCCAAGCAGTTGAGTCAACTATTCAAATTGACTACAGAAATCTCCGTCCATTTCTTCGATTACTGAGGAAGGAGCCAACCCTGAAGCCCATTGCCAAGGCATTGCAGACAAGTTATAGTAAGATAGTTTACTTGATGTAATACTTAAGAGCTGCACATTTTGCAACAGTTTTGGTAAGTCAGCAGTTCCATGACCTACATGCATTGGTGGTAAGTTGTGGTGGTCTTTGCTAAAAGAACAGTCCAGCAAACATGCAGGTATTAAATGTCAAGGGAAATGCCTTGAGTAGGTAAAGGGTTCTTATATATGCTCTAGTGTTAAAGATTAAAATCTAGCTCGGACCTCCAGGTCACACAGCAGTACAGGTAGCTTATAGGATTGTGTTGTATCTATGTTGTAAGCAAAAATGATATGTAGAAAACCTGCGGTGACAGAAATCTGACATCACTGCTACGTCATTCACATATTAATTGAAATACTGCATGTCTTGTGCCTTTGCAGAAGCACTTGTCTCTGAGGCTGGCCAGGCAGAGAGTTCTAGTTCTGACTCTGAGACTGAGCACACCACCTCAGAGCAAGGTAATGTAGCTATAAACAATGTACCTGCTTTGTTGATTCTATACACAGATAATAATTCACTATATAGCTAGGTGGGTAACATCAAAACATCCATTTTTGGATGCTGACCATACCTGAATTAAGCCTTGGTATATTGAAGCTCCTTTGCTGATCATACTGGTAGTTAGCCCGTAGCTTTATGCTTAGGTGTAGGCTAGTTGACTGTGCAGAAGTAGACTCTAGCTTACAATTAACTAGCAAGAATATTTAATCAGTAATCATTTTTACAGTACATGTAATCGTTGTGGGAAACTACATTTTACTCCACTGGGAAATGGAATTGCCTATACTTAGCTACACCTTCAAGGTATCGACTATTATCATTATCAGCAGGTCTGTATGTAGCTATGGCTGTCATCAGGACCCCGGAATATGCTGATGGAACCAACACTCAAAAATCTCCCAAAATAGGCCTATCTCGTACAGTCATTTTGCACCTACCTCGTCACACATGGGCCTACTTTTAGGAGATTGCAGTGATTTATAAAACCTTTTGTATTTTATATTCAGTCCACTCTTACGTCTGCATTGCATGGTACTGGCAAAGCAAGCATACTGGTATAGCAACACGAACTACTTCATCGTGTAAGACTAGATATATATGCACAGGCAACACCACATAAACCTCAATCATTTGGGTTAAATCCCTCAATTACATTGGTTGCAGCAATGGTCTGCGAGAAATATACATGAAACCTAAAAGGCATTTCAATTAGTATATCTATGCTAACTTACCTTGTTCCAATCCCCATCCAAATCCCCCTGACCATTTACCCAACACACCTAATTACCTAGCTACATGTAAGAGTGAGTTTCTCTATCATCTATACAGATTCTGTTTGTCTTCCATACTTGTCTCATCCTTTCTCTCATCACTTCAATTCCCATACTATAACTTTGTTATAGATTCAGTGGCAAGGGCAGCAGTCTAGCACAGTTGTATATCCTTCCCCATCATACAGTAGACATGGCTGCATTGGTGGTAGACACTGCTAGTTAGGCAGACAGTAGAAGGTATCTCAATATATTAGCTATAACAACCACTTCTTTTATTAGTAACAACATTTTTGTCAACATAGGTCCTGAAAATATAGTTTCTGTGGTAAGAGCAAAAATCAAGGTCTTAGAGAGGAAATATCACTCCTTGGTCATTATGACCCAGAGAGATGTGAAATCGAAATCACCCGATATCGATGACTTCCGCACCGAAATTACACTACTCCCGGCAGAAATTAAACCAGAGCTTCAGCAGAGTCTGACGAAAAATCTATCAGTTTTATATGGTGCAAATACCATAGAAGAAATTTTTGGACTGTTCAACTTACATGTCTGGAATTTTTTGAATTATGGACTTCTTCAGCACCTGGTGAACACCTATGGTGTTGATGAAACACAGAAAGTAATGAAAGAGTATACATCTTCCGTGGAATCGTTTCGAAAGGAAACCAGCCTAAAAGTGTTTTGGGAAGCCTATCCCACAGGAATGTGCCCCACTCTTCCTCCTGACCTCCGACAGAAACTGAGAAAAGTGACATTCAAGCATGGAAACCTAAGTGATGCCACATCATTGGATGCCATTGAGAACTTTCGCCAAAAACTCTGTCGTGAATTTTCTTTGCCAGATGTTACTGTGTTTCTGGCAGATATTGAAAAAGGATGCGTGACCACCACCTGGTTTGTTCCACCAGCAGTAACAACCACACTGAGTAATGAGATGCTAAGAGGAAACTATCAATTCCTCCAGCAGCACTTCATATTGGAGTTGAGGATAGAAAAAACTATCTACAATGCAGGTGAGTCACATGTATACCTATAGCCTATTACAATTTTAATGCCAAATGCCCCAGAGTTTAATTTCAATGACCAAATGTGAATACTTTAAGCAACTCATAATTCAACTATCCGAGGCTTTATCTTCAGAACCTGAACTGATTTGTATCATTGTACAGATAGCTATGTTCGCATCCATGTTTTGTACGATTTTACTAATCCTAAGTAATATATTATATTTTCAGAAACTGATCAGTCAATGTCAGAACATCCTGACTCTGAACACAGTGAACTCCCCAGACAAGGTAGGTGCACAGCACAGAGAAAACACTTTTGGTCCTTAAATTATTCATGTCACATAAGATGGTAACGTTACTATGGGATATCTTTATTACCGTCTTGTTGTCCCCTATATTACAGAGGATGTAGTAAAGCCAGGGAGAAGTAAAATAACAACTCCAAGCAAGAAAAAGCTGGCTATCAGAATCACAGGTTGGTTTGTCTCATCTGTTGTTGAAGTGGAGCAACCAAACAATCACTTGTGTATTATCTGTAATTATTTTGTGCAACATTTTCAGTGCTACAGAATTTATGTTGGAATATGTTCAAAGGAATAGGGGAAGGGGTAAAGATGTTTATGAACTTATACAAATTATCAGTCACTTACATGTTACATTCATGATAATTTAATTTCTGACTAATGCATGATTTCTTGCCATTCACATTTTAGTTATAATAATGTTACTGAACTGGCCTGTGCATGCCTGCAGAGTCTCCACCACCATTGGCCTCAACAGTGACCAGTGGTGACTCACAAGCAGAAGAAACACCCACAGAGTCTCCATCTCTCACCAAGAGAGTACTGAGCAGTGGTGATCATGAATCACAAGAAGAAAGTAAAATACCAGAAATCAATTACTATGACCTGGAGTTTGGTGAAGTGGTGGGAGAGGGAGGATTTAGCACTGTCTACAAGGGCCACTGGCTATCCAGAAATATGGACGTAGCCATCAAAAGAGTGCCTGGCAAGCTCCACAAAGGAGAGGTTAGATATCTTTATTCTCTTTATGCAACTTCTGCATGCAGGCACTTGATCACATGCGATTTGGGTCCAGATGCTAGCTAATATCCAACTGTAATTATTCTCTCAAAATATTATTTATCACCCTTAAACATGACTGAACGTGCTACCGTAGACCCGAACGTAGTCTACATACCCCATGCAGTACTAAAACCAGCAAAGCACAGAACTGATGCGTATTCATTCCCATTACATCATACAGATTGAAATCCTGAATCAGCTAAACCATCCTGGTGTTATTCAGTTTTATGGAGTTGTGGTGGACACTCCAGGGCCTGAGCACTACATTGTTACAGGTTAATGGACACTCATACCTTACTGCATACTAGAATAAAATACTGATGTTGCATGCACAATTAATCTGTGACAGTATATTAATATATCTTTTGTAATACCTCCATGTATAGAGTTGGCTGATGGTGGTTCATTGTATGACCTCCTCCACAAGAAACACCACCAGCCAAGTCCAGAACAGAGCCTGCAGTGGGCAACAGAGATTGCCAAAGGTAATGTAATGATTTTACAAGGAGCTTGGCTGTCATGTATAGTACTACTAACCAAACTGTCTGTCTATAGGAATGAACTACTTACACCAAAAGAAGATGATGCACAGGGATTTGAAGTCTAGCAATGGTAAGAAGTTTTCATATCTTTTGACCTCAAGTGCAACAAAACTGAGCCTTTATAAATTAAATAGTGATGGATATGGTCGTCTCTACATACATTCTGGTGTGTTTGATGAACATTCATCTTTTCACCCTTTCCTCTTGACAGTGCTACTTACTGATGGAGGCAATATCAAGGTATATAGCTAATGCTAAAGGAATATATAAATGAGCATGACCACCTGCCAAGTGTAAGTATGGTAGGCGAACAGAGATGTGGATGTAATAGGTGCAGCTTACCCATATACACATCACAACCATGGTGTCAAAGAAGCTATGAACACTGGCCTTTGGGTCAGTATACTTCTTCAAGTACATACCTGGGAATCAAATCTATCATGTGTGAGTGCAGAGATTATCATTTGACACATACATACGCACCGTACAGATAATACTGGGTCTGTAGCACATCTTTCCTTTTTGAAAATGTGTGGTAGACTCATTCAAGCAGATTTAATGGACTCAGCGAAAGATTTGTTGTGGCATTCAGTATTTTGTTTCTGTGCAAGAATACCGGAACAGTAACACTTTCTCTCCATACCCTAGATCTGTGATTTTGGTGGAGCTAAGTTTTTTGATCACACTACAAAGCAAACCCAAGCAGGGACTTATAGGTGGATGGCTCCAGAGGTGAGCTCATGACTTTCCAAATGATGAGTTACACTGCAGCTGCTAAAACACGAATTCAAGTGCTCCATTGTCTATATGCACAATCATTGTCACATTCAGGGAGCTAATTATGACCATAAGCAAGCCTAGTAACAATGAAATGTTACAAACCATTAGCACAGTGTCATTAAGCAATCTTGCATTCCAGTCAATAGTTAGAAGTCAGACTCTTCCTCAATTGATTGGTTATTCTCGACTCATGTCTATAAAGGAGGACTTGCCAGGATATTGTTACTACTAGACGGGGGATGTTAAGAATGCTCCGTAGGAGTATTATTCAGCAACTCTTGCAAGGATGTCCTGACGCTCTTCATATCAGTACCATGCTAAACCCTGCTCTTTCACTTGGCAATATCCGGGAAGACCATCCTGGGCACTATTACCAGTTTTTAATACAGAGCTAGTTAGCCAGAGGCTAGAAACATTTCTGCGAACCTAGATGCTTACTGTATCGCAGTACAACTGTTGTATGCATGTGCAAAATGCAAAGCATACTGCTTATTGCAAAATTAATATTAACATGTACTTCCGTCCATCATTCCTGTGTTTCACAGAGAAATATTATTTCAAAAAATGAGCAATTGCACCAAAACTAGTACTGTAGTCTCATAATCAGAAAAATCTCTCCAGTAGTGAGTACCAGCTGATATATTACCATGTTGTATAATATACGAGGTGTTCTCTCATTACAAAGTACAGTGCTATAATACTGACTCATTTGATTGCACAGAAATATCAGTGTGCAGTACTCCTGTAGTAACCTAATTACGGAGATAAATGCAATTTTAGCATCATCTTGAATATGTGATACCACTCTAATCTCATGTTTAGGTGATGAAGGGAGAGCCAGTTTCACTCTCCTCTGATGTCTTCTCCTATGGAACACTACTCTATGAGATCTTCTCCGGCAAACTACCATTTTTTGATGCTACAAGCGACGTAGCAGTTGCTAACAAGATCATGAAGGGGGAGGTGAGAGGTGCCAAATGTGTATGGTCCAACTGATGGCAGGTTGTGTAACGAGAATTTCACGTGATTAGTTTGTATAAAGATCAGAATCTCTATTTTGTGGTACCTTGTGCACATATAACTTGTCATATGCAGTACCTACCTCTCTCCACCACCACTACCATGTCAGATGCCACTCATTCCTGACTCCATTGAACCCTACCGAGCAACCCTCATGAGGCTATGCTGGGCTACCGACCCAAAGGTTGGCCATCAATACTACATTTTAAGCGAAGTGCCAAAAAGTTACACCTTAGTTGTGCCCATGCAGTGGGCTAGTTACATCGAACTCTAGGTAGTTAAGTTGTGAATATTATGAGGATAATTTATTGTTACATAATACCTTAGGTCAGTAGACATCTGTAATCAGTGTACTAGTAAATTAGTCTCCAATTACCTGTTTAAAATAGAAGGATAGCTATGATATATAAGTTCCATGCCATGATCTCTGTTACAAAATAGTTGACTTCATAGTGCATCAAAGTCCAGAATCTACCTCACCCTAAACCATTAGTGAGTACTTTGGGCACATCACTACAGACAGAACATGCATAGTACTACACACTTGGGTCGGGTACTACAAACACCATGCACTATTTTTAGAGTAAAGGCAGTCATTAGTAATTTTACAGGTAAATGACATTCAGAAGGTAACCTGCTCTCCTCACTGAACTGCAGGTTCGACCAAGTTTTGAGGATATCCTGGAGATCCTAAAAACCATAAGTAAGGAGTTAATTTGTGGTGTTTACTTCGAAGTTGTATATACAAGAAGGTAGCATATTAGCTCTCCTTCGCCAAAATATAAGTAAACTTCAGTGATATACAATAACTAATAGTACTACCAAACTAATTGTACATTTAGCCTATAATTAATTGATGAGCAGTTGTAGTTTACGGATTGTGTCTACATAAAAATGAGAAGTGAATAACGTCCATTGTAAGCCTTGTGAAGATGTAATGTTGATCAAATCACTATTTTTAATTTAACTACAGGCAAAAAGGAGCCACACCATAAGTATCCCATATTCCCATGATACTATACTGGTATGGTGAGCTTCGTGCAACTTATGAAATTGGTACAAGTATTATTTTGATTGCTAACCATTTCCAAGCAATACCCAAGAATGATGTTTGGACTCAGTGGTAGACTTGCAGTGTATTATGTGCATCCTTTTAAACACACTACGTCTATACATTCCAAAGGGTAATGTCTTTCTTGACAGGTATGTAAAATTGAAAAATGGGCATGGTCATTGTGACAATCCAAAGTACAAGGAATGGCCAATCAGATTTAGTATTCTTTACTTCCTAACGAATATACGTATGTTCGTCAGGAAGTAACTAATTAGTGTAACTGTTGAGGCGTATAGGCATAATCTGTGATCCTTACGTGACATGACCTCAGTGCACTAAATCCTGTGCTCATTTACGTACTTTTCTATTCACCAATGTCTCTGGTCATGCACTTACGTCTCTGCTTACCAATTATCTTTACCCTTGGGAATCACATACTTTTCTATTTACCAATGTCTCTGGTCATGCACTTACATCTCTTCACCCTTGGGAATCACTTTGCTTCATTAAAATCAAACTTAACTTATGCTGCAACATAACTACTAACCTAAATACATCCATCCATATTATAGCATTGATTGGTTTCTCTGATCTGGAGTTTGGTGATGAGCTAGGAAAGGGAAGATTTGGTGCTGTCTACAAGGCATACTGGAAATCCACAGAGATGGCTGTGGCCGCCAAGAGAGTGCCTAGCAAGAGCCATAAAGGACAGGTTAGCTATCTAGCTAGCTCTCATACACTGAATGCAAGGGTTCTGTACCCACTTACTGCCTTCCAATACCACATACATGCACACATACATAACTATTCCATTACTTTGTAGAATGAAATCCTCAGACAACTAAAGCATCCCAACATCATCCAATTTTATGGAGTCGTGGTTGACAGTCCAGGGGATGAGCACTACATTGTCACAGGTTAATGTCACAGTTTCTATAATAAAGCTGTAAAACATCCGATTGCATATAATATACCAATAATATAGAAATGAGTATTGTAAAATGAATATCAGCTTGTAACAACTCTTTTAACATGTTTTGTACGTGTGGTAGTGGATTTAGTATAGCCCCTTGCTTTTATTGCTTCGATCTAATATAGAGTTGGCCGAGGGAGGTTCATTGTATGACCTCCTCCACAAGAAACACCACCAGCCAAGTCCAGAACAGAGCCTGCAGTGGGCAACAGAGATCGCCAAAGGTAATGTAATTTTGCAAGTAACCAGTCAGTAGAATAATAACTGACTAAAGAAATCAGCTAATTTGCAACATCAGCCAATTTTCTGATTACTATCTACCACCAGGGATGAGCTACCTGCACCAAAAGAATTTGATGCATGGGGATCTGAAGTCAAGCAATGGTATAAGAAGATTGCAATCTGAATTGACAATGTTCATATTGAAACTGAGCCTTAATAAAATAACTAGGTATTGCAGTGGTTTTAAAGGTATAATTATTTTCCTTTCTTTTTCTTTATAGTGCTGCTTACTGTTGGAGACAACATTAAGGTCTGAATGTGTGTAGAAATATGTTGCCTACTACCAGTATAGAAATTGTGTTCAATAGACAAAGCGCATGCACTGGATTCATCACTGCGCTTCTACCATTGTGCTTCTGTAATAACACTGCCTCTTTTTACGGTTTAGATCAGTGATTTTGGTCGAGCCAAGTTTGTTGATTACACTACAAGACGACTTCGGACAGGGACCTATAGGTGGACGACTCCAGAGGTAATTGAGTCACCAATTCATGATTGGTTACTAGATCATGAAGAAATTTGATATTCAAGGCAATTTTAACTTGACTTCTTTAGGCAAAGCTTTTCAGCAGTCCATGCTATTGCATTGGTAGTCTGAATATTACCAAATACATTCCTGGTATCCAATATTGACTTCCTATTTACTGACTGCTTGTCAAACTTTCTGTTCAATTTAAAAAAAAAAACTTGACGTGTGTGCTTAATAAGTTATTTAGTCAGTTAAGCTTTGCATACCCGCGAAAGTCCGTAGTTAATCTGATTGGCAGTCTGAATACTACCAATTATAGCAGAAGAGCATTTGCCTGGTATCTGAACTATATATATTTCAGTAGAACAAACTAAGACATGTATCCAGATCTTATACTATGTAGTCTACTGGTTGCTTGTCAATCATTTGAGTTTCTAGATTATTCAGTCAATTAATCCTACAGAGGTCTTGCATACCCAATGATAGTCTGCTGATTGCAGAGCGAAACAGTGAATAAGATGTAGCAACACTCAAACAATGAAGATACGTAACCTTGAACATGACTGTTACCTCATGCTTTTCTGATAAGGTCATAAATGGGGAGCCAGTATCATTCTCTTCTGATGTCTTCTCCTATGGAATGCTACTCTATGAGATCTTTGACTGCAAACGTCCGTTTCCTAATACTGAAACGGATGTAGAAGTCAAGAGCAAGATCAAGAGTATGGAGGTAAGAGGTATATGGATATACTAAACCAATGTTTTCCTAATACAATTATCCTTTTAGCTCTGGTTATTTCTACATGATTGTAGTGCACATGCATACTATTATATTTGCTTTATACATGTTGCCATGGTACTCTCATTCATTGAATACATGTGTGTATGGTACCTACGGTATTGTCTCTCTCTACCACCACATACACTACCATACCAGATGCCACCTATTCCTGCCTCCATTGAACCCTACCTAGCAGCTCTCATCACACTATGCTGGGAAACTAACCCCAAGGTGGGCCATTATCATATTTCAATCCCATCGTAAAACAACTTCTAAAGATGGCACCTATAGGTAGTGAAAGGAGAAAAATACCTTTTGCTATATTTCAGTTATAATGCATAGAATTTGCTTTATTACATCCCAGCATCACCAACTGGCTATACCATTGTTTTATGTCCTGAATACATACCATGTCATCCATCATTCTCTCTGGTTAGTCCTACATCTTCCAACACCACCTGCATGCATATATCACTGTTTTACTCCTGAATATGTGGGTGTTTGAGTGGACGTACAACACTCAAACAGGCTAGTATACATGCGGAGATATAGCAGTATAGATGATCAATAGTAAGAGTGAACTAGAGGTGTTCCAGGAACTAATAGTATAGGAGGTTGGAACTGAATGCAGATGTACACAGACTTCTGTCTACGCACATTTAAGTTATGATGTCATGGCTCTGCAAAGAGCCACAGTTTGTGAAGAGTTGGGATGGCTGTAAGGTACATTTTTAGTAGCAGCAGGTACAGTGCCTTCATCTGGTATAATACTAGCTTTATGCCCCCTTGCATGTAAGTGCTATACTTCCAAACTTTGCCAATATCATTGTTTTAGCTCCAAAACCTGTGGGGGTGTCATCCCACAAACTGCATCAGAGGCTAGTTGCATCATCACTGTAGCTAGCTTCGTTCCCAGGCCATGCAAAAATAAAAAACAAACTACTTATAGTTAAGAAATTGATCAAATAGTAGCAATTCTCAGATATTATGTAATTCAGATGTGAGGTAGCTAATCTTGCCGGGTATCTCTCTCATTAAACTGCAGGTTCGGCCGAGTTTTGAGGACATCCTTGAGATTATGAAGACAAGAGGTTAGTGTTATAAGCCACTTTCGGGCATATACATCCTCACATTAATACAAAGTATTGGCTGAAACTAGCTGGACACATGAGACCAATTTTGGAGAATCATTTAGTGTTTCCTGTACAATAATATGTAAGACATTAGCTATACAAGTATAAAGCTGGAAGTAGGTCTATTAATATGCTATACTAGATATGCATTGAACATCACTACAAATTTAATCATCCATGTATACCACTGCCTAGAGATCTCACTTGAGTTATTACACTTTCCAAGTTTAATGTCTTTTGTTTGAATGACAATTCCGTGTATTGACCACAACTATAACCATTCACCTTTAACTAGGAGACCTGTCAGGACTGAGCAGTAGACTTGCACAGCTGATGAGAATCACTATAAAAGAAGTGAGTGAGGGGAAAGGCCAATTTAGAACAATCCCATTGACTGTACATGACTACAATTTTTTTGGTGCATTCTACAAAACGTACTAAAGGTAAAATTAGTACTAATCGAGTGTGACCACACTGCCAAGTGTAAGTATGGCAGGTGACTGCAAGGAGCGTGTATTAAAGTAGCCGAGATGGGGAAGATGTAATGAGTGTGGCTACACTATAATTGTCAGAAATGATACCATGAAGCTCTCTCTCATGTACCTGAAATGAGCAGTGGCTGCCATGGGTGAGCAAAGAAACACAGTGAACTGATTATGCTATCATGCAGCATTCTCATCACAAGCCCCTCGAACATATAGCCTCGTTTGCAATGTTTGCAGCTCAGCTTTTGTGTACGATACACACATTTCAAACCTAGGACTTTAGAAAGTGTCTTAGAACCACATATTAATTATAATTTATGGTCATGATACATATTAAAATGGTCTAATGTGAAACTTACAGGATAACATCTGTAGCTAAGTAGAATATAAAAAAAAAACGACCTCCAAATTTTTTGGAATGTTTTTCTACGGGTAGAATAACCAGGCACAAGTATATACCGCCATACGGTCGTACTGCTATTAGATATGGGTGGCCTTCAAATATTACTTGAAGAATGGGTGTACCACACTCCCATGCAGCAGTTCCATTGACATTTGTCCATTAATTTTGTGTACAGGAGACAGTTACATTCAGGCGCCTGGTTTCATACTAGATTTCTGCTTTATGGTACTGGGTTTCTATTATCACAATCCACCCTCACACATGTAGTCTTGAGTCACTAACTAGTGAGCTCTTTTCCATGGAGATCAGCAGATCAACTCTAACCTCTCACCATCAGCATGTTAATACATAAGCTCAGTTTACAGCTGTAATTTGTAACATGTAGCAACTATACCTTTCATACTTGCACATACGTAAGTTAGACGATTTATAATACCCGGGTGGTTTTAATATTAAACTTGTTTTACTAATAGTAGGAAGTGGAGACTGGGAATGAGGCTATGAATTTAATACACACAGATTCTAAATTACTGCAAAGACTAGTTAATAACACTGTCGGATTTCGCTGAGATCTTATAATTATGGTTCTAGACAGGCCAACTGGTATTGGAAGAGGTAATTAATATACTGTAATCTCCTGAAAATAAGCCCACCCTTGAAATAGCCCACCCCCCTCTTTGCAAAATGGTGCTCAATAGAAGGGGTGCGTGGGTGAGGACAGATTTAGTTTTCAGGCAACAAGAGATATTACTCTTTTGATTATTGTAGTAGCTTTCATCCCGTTCTCAGTTGTGCCTGGTGCCTGAGGCTATAGGCATGCACCTGGTGATATCAAATTGTGTATAAAGTTGTAAGTTCTTCCTGCAGAAATATTTAGACACATGAATAAAATGACTCAGTATGTGCAGCTGCAATTCCACTGGCTTGTAGTTTTCATTTCCTGTTTACATGCTACAGTACTGTACACTGTTGCCATGGTCACCAGTCACCTTACATTAATTAGCTTGTCCTGTAGTTTGGAAAGCATGCATGCAGCACAAAACCAAGGCCTTCCCACCCAGCTGTAATTTCAAGATCTCTTTTTCTGTATATCTGCAAATTCATTATACTAGTAAGATGCTGGGAATCATCGAGGGGCGAGCCTGATCGAGCGTCGTACATCCACTCAAATGATTGATACATATTCAGGAGTAAAGCAGTGACATAGTCATGTAGATCGTGTTGGAAAATGCACTTGATATCAGGCTTGACAATACATAGCTAATGCACATTAAGGACATAAGCAATGGTACAGTGATGTGAATAATGCATACTAATGAGCAAAGTACAATGTCATAAAGTGTGACTGCATGTTGTACATTTTCAGATCGGTTCTTCTACGAGCGTATCCAACGCTTCCTCGAGACCTTTTACGTTGATGTCCTTGGCTGCTCTGACTACTGGATGCGTTTCGAGTGGCAGTATCATGGCAGCCCGCACGTCCATGGCCTTGCCTGGCTGCCAAATGCACCAGATCTACAAGGTGCACTTACTGCCAGCGGTCACTGTGGATGCGGCATTGACAGAAGACACAGCCATCCAGCTCAACGATCAGCCTGAACCCTACCACGCCCATTTACCAAGCACCTTCTCGCTCGTTTGCGCTCTCTATCCCGTTGGCGCCTAGCTTCTCTCTTGTAGTTCTCGGTTCCTGCTTTGCTGCCGGGTATCCCGCTAGCGCCTAGCAAGTACCCTAGCTGCGTTCTGCTGTTCTCTCTTGTAGTTATCGGTTCCTGCTTTGCTGTCGGCTAGCCATCATTTTCAATAACTCTGAAAGCGCACGTGGCTGTAGCAAAGTAACTTTGAATGCACACGCGAGCGTACATGCGCGTATTTGGAGCGTAAGCGCATATGCGGTATGGTGGACGTACAGACAGACGTACGTACGTACGTACGTACATACGTACGCACAATGAAATTGTTCCACTATACACGCTAGTGTGGGGCTCGCCCCAATAAACTTAAGCCCACATACTAATTGCAAGCACAAAAGCCGTAGCAAGGCTGAAAGTGTAAAATGGACCACTTTTAACTGAGGCTTACGAAGCAACAGAATGAGGTCCGAGCACTTCACACCACCATGGCTCTCAGTTGCCATGAGAAACATTTTTTAATGGTCCTTTCAGCAGTGGATACTATCTGTGATGAGGTGAATTTCCATCCCTTCCTTGCCTCAATTTTCCCTCTGGTGTGAGATAAAAGCTGGGGTGGGGCTTGAGTGTGAGGCTAGTATACATCTATACAGGTGGTTCTACTTAGGGAAATGCATCCGTCAGATGGCTCACTGTGCTAATATTGTAATGACATCAGAATTGCACGTACAATAACTCTTAATTTAATCACAGGGTAGGTAAAGAAGACTTTTAAATAATAACTGCAAAGCAGCTCTGCTATGTAGAGGCACGTCTCACAAAACAATTAACAGCATGGTGACTTCAGAATCTGGTAAGATACAAGGGGCCAGCTTCTCCAAGCCAGTGGAGGTAGAGGGATAGCTATTATCACAGAATATAGAGCGACAACCTAATTTAGCGCTTGGCCGTGAGCTACTGATTGGTCACACCACATGAACATGGTCCAGTACAGCCGCACATCACACACACCACAATTGACATCCCATGAAGCCACCAAATATCCATGTGATGGTGCGTTCCTGCAGAAACCTAAACTACATACTACACCATAATTGCCTCCTTTGGGATTTCCTTTCGGGGACAGCCTCTCCTAACCAGTGGAAATTAGAGCTGGGTCTCTCCCCCCCCTTCGCTCGGGAGCCAGTATGGATTGTTCCCACCCCTCCTCCTTGTGAGCCAGTGGAGATTTGAGGTGGATTTACATGTGATTCTTGTCATACCATTGAATTATGGTCATGTGTGTAGTATAAAAGACAGTTACTGCCACAGTGACGATACCGCTACACTTTTATAATTATACATGTGATTAGAAGTACCCTATAAATATAGGTACCTCATAACTATAAGCACCTAAATGTGTGTTAAGTCCGTTATATTACATACACTATTGTAATTGCTAGTGTGAGGTAAGTAAATGTACTCTGTGTAGGCTGGAATCGTAGCTAGCATTTGTATATATGGTGCCTATGGATAGAGACATGGATGCAGACTTCAACTGTTGGTGCAGCAACAGTTCGAGATCTGAGTAGGGCTACTACATACTTTAATAAGGTAGACTGGCTACAGCTCCCAGGCTTGTAGCGTTCATGTAGCTTATGTACAAGTAGAGATGTGAGCACTGGCAGACAGACAGCACAATCAACCATCAAGCAAAATGTGCATGAGATTCAACCCACACAGCCTGTCTTTATCTCTCCACCAGCCACCATGGCTGATTTTCAGTAAGTAATTCTGAAAAAAAATTTATGATTATTTTATTCTTGTAGAAAGGCTTCTTCACATGTGGTGATTGCCTACTGCAGGAAGCAGTCTGCACATACATACTCCTAGTGTTATGGGGTACTGTGTAGCAGGCCTTTCCTCTGAATGGTCGCCATGGTGATGACTAAAACCTGGGGCAGGGAGGCCTGGGTACAAGCCTATGGGAAATGTGAATTATATGGGTTCTGACTCAAAGTGGAGGGTTCATTTTCTTGGACAAGGTGCCTTCTTGCATGAAATTAAGCCCACCCACTGCACATGCACATACCAGTATTCCAATATGGAGTGAGGAGGTGGGAAGCAGGAGATTAGCTACTATAACACAAGCAATGCCACATCCAGGGAATGCTCACTGTTGTTGAGACAGGGGGCAAAGTTTTAGCAAGGTGCTGATGCGCTGGTGATCCCGGTACAGTTGGTGAACATTACTATTTCTCAGACCCTGTGTGACAGTTATACAGTAATGTTCAGTACATGGCAAGTCTTCCTTTGCCATTATCAGTCAGGGGCGGAGCCTGATCCCTGCCCACTGGTACCACTCCACATCCTTGTTTACATGCCACACATGCTGTACACTGTTGCCATGGTCACCACTCATTAGCTTGCAGGTTGGACGGCATGCATGCAGTACACACCTAGCCCTGTACCCAGGCCTTCCCACCCAGGCTTTAACATCACAACTGTGACATGATTGTCATTAGGCCAAGGGTAGATTATAGAGTAGCAAAGCAGAAGCTCTAGTTAAGACACATTCCACTAGACAATGAACGGCATGGCAACTTTTAGTACATTTTCAGATAGTAGGCACCAAATTACGCAACCCAGACAATCTATGCTTCCACGAGGTACAAAATTGTTCATCAACTCCATTTGCAGAAACATTTAAGTCCTAAAACCACCATTTCTGTATTTCCAATTGGTTCTAAACCACCCCAATTGCCTCCTTTGGGATCCCCCCTTTGGTGACAGGTTCTCCAAGCTAGTGACGATTAGGGCTGGGCTTTCAACCCCCCCCCCTCCTTCTGGAGCCAGTAGAAACTGCCATTTTTGGCTTACCTTGGCTCCTAACAGTGTGAAGGCCTTAGGTCTCCAAATGTTCCAAATGAGTTTACAGTCATCCTAACTCTTCATCAACTGTGGCGGCAGCATCTGTAGCCACCTTCTTTGGCGATAAGCTTTGCTTCAAAACTGGATGGCGAGATGCATTGCCATTGCCTCTTTGCTGTGGGTGTGATTTGTTGCTGTAGTAAAATGTTGGATGACATTGATAATAAGAAAGAGCAGCAAATGCCAGAGGACCAGTTCCCATTCTGTAGCAACAGTCCAGGCGGGACCAGTTCCCATTCTGTAGCAACAGTCTAGACAGGATCTGGCCCAGGAGATTCAAATGGGTGTAGCCACTGCTCCTGGTAGCTGAGTTCACAGTAAATTACTGTGAAAGTGAAATCCTAACGCCTAAGCACTCCAGATTGCTAAACATTGATTTATGGGAGTGGCTCTTAGTGGGACAAGCATTGTCAAAGCAATGAACATTACCGTATTCTACGTATTATCCGCCCATGATGTATTATCCGCCCATCCCCTTCTTTGAACAAAAGTTATTGTGGAGGGTTTTTACATATATAGTATCCGCCCACCCCTTATACTGTTCGTGCGAGCTAAATCTATAACTAAAAACCGAAAACTCCAAGGCAGTGAGTAGAATCGAGCGGCAAAATTCGATCTTTGGCGTGCTTTAATTGGAATACCGACGGTAAGTCAGCTAGCCATTTAGCTTTTTAGCTGATAATAGTTATCTGCATGCTTCCATAATAGCTTTTTAAATACATTTTGCATCCATACTTGGTTCAAATATGCTAAAAGAGGCTCTACTTACCTTGTAACCTCGCTTTGTACATCGCGATTATACAAACTACGTATTATCCGCCCACCTCCCTCTTTCACCTAGCACTTAAGTGGCCCGCCCATGGGCGGATAATACGTAGAATACGGTACAACTAAGTGTACTGTGATGTCAAGATATAGATTACGAAATCAAACTTTTAACTACCGCTCCCAGGCCCTTCCTTCTTTTGTTGGTTGGGCCGTGGGTTTCCAAGGCTAACATCCACATACCTACCAGTACTAGGGCACACAGTACCATAACTCCATGTTGTTGTTTATTACTTTGACTCACTTCTGACTGGCTCCATCTGTTGGGAATGGTGGGCCTCTCTCTGTCGATTAGCCACGATCGCATCACTGAATGGAAGTTCAACTGCTTCAGAATTCATCCAATACACGTGTGTGTGTGTGTGTGCGTGTGTGTGTGTGTGTGTGTGGGTGTGTGCATGAGCACGGGTGTGATAGAGAACTAAATTAAATATTTGTGGGTTAGACCACTCTGGTTCTGAGCCCTTCATATGGCTTACAATCTTATGGTTGAGTCACCTTGAGTGATCATATACGCTACCACTTTAAGTGTACATGCGCATCATCATGACCACGGTAGTGTAAATTGGTATGTTTGCAGCTGAGGTATACTGTACATGAAGAAGTACTTATAATATAAGAATGGCGTGGTTAGAGCCATGGTCAATAATTTGGAAACATTAGTGTGGCCGAGCCATCGTACTATCCTGGCCTCTTCAGTGATACGTCTGTGTAGCTTCTGCATTATCAAGACCCTCCCACCTCAGCCAACAACTTCATATTCTGGGCCTAGTTGTAGATTTTGATCCGGTATGCAAAACTGGTATATACTGAGAATGTGAAAAAAGAGAAGGTGAGCATCAGCAGTAGCTAGAATGCTGTACTCTCGTAGCCTCGTTGCCAGGCTCCACTTCCCAGCTTTTCTCGCACTGTGTGGAAAACGTTTTCTACAGACGTTTTTCTACACAGTGCGAGAAAACCTTGGAGTGGAGCCTGGGAATGAGGCTAGTACTCTCAATCTCAGCAGTTTCCCAGCTCAGCTGTTCTACTCAACTGTTGGAAGTCTTCCTCAGCATATTATAGTAACATTTTCGATCTTCCCAGTCCTCTTGCAGTCAGCTACAGTGCAATAGAAAGAGTAGTATTGCTTATTTATTGACAAACAAAGTGGGTGGGGGCAGCAATCTTAGATGCGGTCACACACTGAACATATACAGTATAGTGCACACTGTCACTACAGATGGTTACTAATTGATTACTGGATTTGCTTGGATAAGGATAACAATGTCAGAGTGATTGCCTGGATATAAGGGAGATACGAAGTAGTTCATGAAACTTGAAATCAAATCAATTTTGATTATTAGTGAATATGATAGGTGGTAATGGAGCACCCAGATTCTTGTATACCAAACTACCGCAAAGGCTAGCTAATAACACACGGATTTCACTGGGATCTTTGTCATATCAGAGGACGGTTCTAGACATGGTATTAATGCACTATAATCTCCCAAAAATAAGGCCACCCTTGAATCCCCTATTTTGCAAAAGCTAGGGTCAATATTGCTCAATAGAAGTGGTGTGTGGGTGAGGACAGTTGTAGTTTTTAGGCAGCAAGAGATATCGCTCTTTTGATTATTGTAGTGGCTTTCATCCCGTTTGTCAATTCTGCTTGGATGTCAATTGTTCACCAAGTGCCTGAGGCTATAGGCATGACGTATACGTAATATCAACAAAGAGCACCCATGATGTCTAAATGTGTATAAGGTTATAAGTTCTTCCATGCATTGCAAATATGTTACTGCAAAATTAGATACATGAATGAAATGACTTGGTGTGTGTGTGCAGCTGCAATTTCACTGGCTTGTAGTATTCATTTCCTGTTTACATGCTATACGTACAGTACACTGTTGCCATGGTCACCAGTTACTTTACATTAATTAGATTATCCTGTATAAACAGTCTACAATAAGACAGATTTATAGACCAAATTGCTGTGAAATGTGAACTTTGAACTCAAAAGATTGGGGGTCAAGAAGTTCGATTTCTATATCTACAAGATTCGTGACTGTTTGCATTCCAGACCACTTGCACGAAATAGTACGTGTGGAAAGGAATATCTGGTATGAACAGTTCAGAAAATGGAAGGCTAAAAATGACTGAAAAGTCGAGTAGTCGAAAACTGCCATTGAAGACAAAGTTCTAGGGCTGCATGAAAGATCCTTTGAAAAAAAAAGAGTCTAAGAACCAGTGCATTATCTTCGCTGTGGAGTCATATCAGAAGCACTCCTAGTTTCTTTGGTAAGCATTACCCGTGTTTCTCAATTTTCAGCCTCTGAATTGAATTGCCTGTATTTCAGCCATTCATGGGTCAATTAACTCCGGACTTGATTTTCCATTTGATTCAACCTGTGCTTGTTGAGGCTGTGCTAAAACCCCACAGCTGGCAAGGTTTGCACCACTTTGTTCAGAAAATCTCACTTTTTTTTCTAATAGGCAAAAAGACCGAGTTCATGCAAATACTGGGTACCATCGTAACCAGCGAAGTTCGAGCTTTCAGGAAATATGTGCATCATACATAGACATGCTTTCTTGCCGAAGATTAGCCTCGTACCCAGGCCACACCCCGAAGCCGAAGATATGAACGCAAACGCGAAGCACCATTTTTGGTCTCTTTCCGCCCGACTGGCACCGCCATAAGCCTCATATAAGAATACTTTTGGTCTATAATAATAATAATATACTCATGTTGCTGCCGTAGCGCTTACGCCATTGACCACGCACCCACAGACGCAGGCGGAGCTTGTAAAACCTCCAGTCAGAGGACAAGAGCAAGAACAACCAGAGACCACACAATCCTGATCACCATACAATTCCTTCTTCCTAGCCTCCCATATCAATAATACAAAGCTCTTAACTAGCTTTAATAATGCTTTAAAATCATCCCTGTTCCAATTCTCAAACCCTAAAATAAAGCTTGCCTTATTAAAATTATCAAGTGTACTAAACTCCCCAAACCTCCCCCCCAATAGATTTTCTAATTCTACCATGAAATTATTTCTAATGCTGTCATATGCTGGACACTCCCAGAGAACATGTACCACACTCTCACATTCACCCCTGCATAATTTACACTGCCTATCATCATTTTTACCCCTATGTCTTCCTAACTCTTCATTCAGACCGTTCGTACCTGACCGAAACTTAAACAATAATCTTGTACCCGGATCACCTACCCCGGTATTGGTCTATAAATTATACATAAACGTGACATCTCAGTGTAGACTGTAAAAGGCAGTTACTGCCACAGTGATGATACCGCTACACTTTTATATACATGTTTAGAAGCATCCCATAAATATAGGTACCCCATAAATATAAGCACCTATGTAGCTACTAAGTTAAGTCATTATATTACATTCACTACTGTAACTGCTAGTGTGAGGTAAGTACATGTACTCAGTAATCTTGCAGTGTAGGCTGGAATCTCAGCTAGCATTTGTATAATTATGTGGTGCCTACACACCAAAATATATACACTGCTGTCTCAGAATGTGTAGTGCTACATGCCTACACTGGATGATTGAAACAGGACACTGGGGTAGTATTGCTGGATCAGCAACCCATCAGAATGTGCTCCAACTGCTGTTACAGAATGTTGACCTAAAATGTGCCATCCACCCAGCTTTTGTCGCTTCCCCAGGTTTCCTCTCGCTTGCTTCGCTTGCATTACGTTACATGCACGGAGCGGGGAGAGGCCTGGGAACGATGATAGATGCAGGCTTCAACTTCTGGTGCTGGTGCAGCAATAGTTCGAGATCTGAGTAGGGCTACTACATACTTTAATAAGGTAGGTTGGCTACAGCTCCCAGGCTTGTAGCGTTCATGTAGCTTATGTACAAGTAGAGATGTGAGCACTGGCAGACAAACAGCACAATCAACCATCACGCAAATTGTGCATGACATTCAACTCACACAGCCTGTCTTTTATCTCTCCACTAGCTGCCATGGTTTATTTTCAGTAAGTAATTCGGAAAAAACAAGACTGATATTTCATATCTAAAAACCAGCCGGGTGTTTTTTTTTACACAAATCATTCAATTGAAGATTGTGTTCAGCAATAGGTTAGTCTTAGCTTAATGCAGCTGTAGAATCAATGGATCAGACAGTCTCATCATGCAGCGCTGCCAGCGAAAGTACTGACACAGCAATTTCGTAGTGCGCTTCCAGTTAGCAATCATAACTTGCCAAGATAGAACCATCATCGCTACCTACCACTCTTTCGCCGTCTAGGCAACACAAAACTAACCTAGCTTGACGTACCTTGGCCTACTGAGCCTGCAAACTTTCAGTAGCTTCTACTGCGCTCATCGCTATAGTGGCACAGTAACGGAATGACGTAACTTAGCGCACGTGATATTTGCGGACGAACACACACACACACAAACGGAAAACATGAAAGCAATCTTAGGACCAGCCGGCTGGTAAAAAAATTAAAAACTTTTTTTCTTGTAGATAGGCTTCATGGTGATTGCCTACTGCATGAAGCAGTCTGCACACATACATACTCCTAGTGTCTACTGTGTAGCAGGTTTTCTTCTGATTGGTCTCCATGGTGATGAATAAAAGCTGGGGCAGGGAGGCTGGGTACAAGGCTATGGGCAATGTGATTTATGTGGGTCCAACTCAAAGTGGAGGATTCACTTTCTTTGCCATTATCAGTCAGGGGCGAAGCCTACCTTCTGCCAACTGGTACCATTCCACATCCTAGTTTACATGCCACACATGCTGTACACTGTTGCCATGGTCAAGCATGCAGGTTGGACAGCATGCATGCAGTACACACCTAGCCCTGTACCCAGGCCTTCCCACCCAGGCTTTAACATCACAACTGTCACGTGATTGTCATTAGGCCAAGGGTAGATTATAGAGTAGCAAAGCAGAAGCTCTAGTTAAGACACATTCCACTACGGCATGGCAACGTCTAGTAAGTTTGCAGATAGTAGGCACCAGATTACGCAACCCAGACAATTGGTTCTAAACTACATACTACACCCCAATTGCCTCCTTTGGGATCCCCCCTTTGGTGACGGGTTCTCCAAGCTAGTGAGGATTAAGACTGGGCTTTCAACCCCCCCCCCCCCCCCCCCCCCCCACCTTCTGGAGCCACTAGAAACTGCCATTTTTGGCTTACCTTGGCTCCTAACAGTGTGAAGGCCTTAGGTCTCCAAATGTTTCAAATAAAGTCATCCTAACTCTTCATCAACTGTGGCGGCAGCATCTGTAGCTACCTTCTTTTGCCGATAAGCTTTGCTTCAAAACTGGATAGCGAGATGCATTGTCATTGCTGGGTGTGATTCGTTGCCGTAGTAAAATGTTGGATGACATTGATAATAAGAAAGAGCTGCAAATGCCAGAGAACAGAACTGCTTTTGTACACATACACTAAGATACAGAAAATTTCGAATTTAATACTATGTTTTGAAGTTACTAAATCAGCTACAGAACAAGCTACTAGACCAGCTATTCTTCTTCTTGAAATACTTACTACACTCGAGCGATGGACTAGCACTGGCTCCATCCACTCTACCTCACCCGTAATTAATTTGACTCCAGTGTACAAAATAGCTACCAAATTTGCAAAAGCTTCACAGAACAAGCTACTAGAATGGCCAGGTAGAGTGGTTCACAGCGTTGCATTGTGATTGCATCATCTTTTGTGTGTGCGTCTAGAACTTCAGTGAGTGTTCAACACAGAATATGCATGGAGCCACAAAGACGGGGCAGAAACAGAACTTCAAATTCAGGGCGGGGCAGAATCAGATATAGATCTCCAGGGCCTGGGCAAAACATAATATAGATCTGGAGGGTACGTCTATAGCAGCTATACAGTTGTCTATAAATTTTTAGCAAATACTTGATAATGGTCTAGAGGGAGTGTTATGTTACTGCATCAGGTTGTGAACTTTCAGTAGACCACATCCTGCCAAGGGTTAACAGGTAATGGTATATGCCACCAGTGCAAGTGTGGGAATAATTCATGTGATCTCCTACACAGTGGAATCCCTCTATTATGGACACACAGTGGTATCCACACAGCCTCACGGCCCAACCAACGAATGAAGGAAGGGCCTGGGAACAGTGTTTTAAATTTCTGTCAGTGATCCCGTGGTTCACGGTTATTATGGGGTTAAATTTGAAACTATCATGTGACAGCCAAGAATACTCACATGCAATGTTTACATGTACCTCATGAGAGTTAGCATTCAACTTTTGTTTGATGTCATAATTATGATAAATTATCCCAATGGGATTATGAAATCAAACTTTTAACTACTGCTCCCAGACCCTTCCTCCTTTTGCTGGTTGTGCTGCGGGTTTCCGAGGCTAACATCCACATACATAAGAGTACTAGGGCACACAGTACCATAACTCCATGTTGTTGTTTATTACTTTGACTCACTTCTGACTGGCTCTATTTGTTGAGAATGGTGTCTCTCTATTAGCCACGATCGCATCACTGAAGGGAAGCTCAACCACTTCAGAATTCATCCTATACACGTGCATGTGTGTGTGTGCGTGTGTATGTGTGTCTGTGTGTGTGTGCGTGCGTACGCGTGGGTGTGGGTGTGTGTGTGTGCGTGAGCATGCATGTGGTAGAGAACATATCGTCTTCAAGTACATTACCACCTCGACTCCAAATATGCACTAAAAATTAGTATACTGATCAAGGTGGATGACTAATTAGTGAACGGCATAAATTCTTTGCCTAGCAAGGCTTCCTAGGAGTGTTGTGAAATTTACATTAACAGGTAATGGTATGCGATACCCAGTGCAAGTTTGTCATCACTGGCTACACAGTGTTTATAACGGACACCCTTGGGACCAGCTCCAATGTCCTGATTGTTTCAGGGGGAGAGACATATTATGCTGTCAGAGTTAAGAGTTACTGCAGTGTCTTCATACCATTAGACGTCCAACGCGTATTTTGATCACGTCACTGTATTGAAAGTGGTGTATCCCTAAACTTCCCCTAAGGGTGAGGCTCATACGTGGTACGTAGCTTACATATTGATGCTACTATATGCAGTGCGTATAAGCCCCGCCCTTAACAGAAGCTCAGAGATACAGTGCTTTGAACACAATAAAAACATTTCAAACTTTAACTCCAGTGAACTTCACATAAAAAAATGACACCCAGCACCCTCCCCCTACACACCTACTCAATTCCCCATGGCACCTCTACTGTCTTGTACATTACATATAGTAATGAACTTTGACCTCTTCTTGTCCTGCCATACTAACTGAAGCCCTACCCATGGACTGTCACACTCACAAAATTGGCATGCCTCAATCTAATTAATTACTTAATTACATGCATGCTGCCACAAATCATGACTGAGCCTGTCCTACCCCCAGTTTCAACTGCTCGACCCCCAGTCCAAGCTGAAGTGGAGGAGGGGTGCAGACCTACCACTAGCAATGACCAAACCACACCTCGTCAGGATCGGACACTACATCTACTGTGGAGGAGGGACCACTGGCAAAGTGGACACATCAAGAGCAGTGTTTAAATATGACACCATCACAGACACTTGGTTACCCCTCCCCCCGTGTCCCACATATCAACACGGCCTTTCTGAACTCCAGGGTAAATTAGTCTCAGTTGGAGGCTACGTAGGTGGCAGTGATGACATCCCAACAAAGAGTCTCCATTTATTGAACTCAAACTGGATCGCAGCCCTTCCCCCAATGCATACTGCGCGTGCTGACCCATCCACTTTCACGTACAACACACACCTCATCGTCTGTGGAGGTGTCACCAGCTGGACCAGTGTCGAGCAGTACACCTGCACCTCCACAGTAGAGATGCTGAACAGTGAGACTGGGCAGTGGAGCACATTAGCTCCACTGCCATTCGCACTCCGCCTGATGTCAGTCGCAGTCTGTGATGACATATGTTACCTCATTGGAGGTTCACGTCAAGGGGGTGTAGACCATACAACCTGCAGTGCCCCACTACCACTTTTAATGGAAGGCGCTTCCCAACCCTCCCCCTGGGAGGTCCTCCCTGACTGCCCACTCTATGGCTCCACTGCAGCTGAACTAGGGGGCTGTGTCCTCGCACTGGGAGGTCAGAAGCCAGGCTCCAGTGATGGCTCTACTGATGTCCACCTCTACTCAAGAAGTAGTAAAACTTGGAGGAGAACTACAGCAGTGAACTTGCCCATTGCTTCGTACCTTGCTGCCTCAACCACCCTAGCAGAGGACAGTATAATAGTGGTCGCTGGAAGTGAAAACCTACAGAACGACCTCAACACAGTGTTCATTTTAAAGTTTGCAAACTAAACCCATGGACTTCATTTTCAACCTCTGACCTCTATGTACTATGTCTCCACACGTGAACAGTGGACTTGCACATGATTGTCAGTCAACCCCATACCACTTTCTATATCTTGACATCACAGTACACTTAGTTGTAAAGCTTGATTTTATAAAGCACAAGTCATTGATTAGATAAGTACATGTAAACACACCTCCATCATTTGTTTGGTACTATTGCTCTTCATGTAAACAACAATGCACAACAACTGGTTATGAATATTTATATTGTGACTTGTACATTTTTTGCTATAATAAAGATTTTGCTGAACAAGTACAATAACATTAGGGGTACATGCATAAAGTAATTAATTTTGAAAGTGTTGCTCTAAACGTTATGGAAGATAGGGCGGCGAAGGGCCTGGGATGCATGTGGTCTGGGCATGAGACTAGGATGCATGTGGTCTGGGAATGAGCCCAAGATACATGCGGTTTGGGCATAAGAGTAAGATGCATGTGGTTTGCACATGAGACTAGGATGCATTTGGTTTGGGCATGAGACTAGGATGTATGTCTACTGAATCAACACATGCCTGCCAGCACTCTGAGCAGCTTCCACTGCAACTGTGACCACTGCAAAGCTCCACACCCAGAGTGCCAGCAGACAGTTGCTTATTGCAGTGCACTGGGCAACAGATGGAGGATGGAAATGACAACAGGTCCATCCTCCACTGCCAACTCCATTCCCCTAATACGTTACCAGAAATCCTTATCTGGTGTCCCATAGGGATGGCTACTAGTCTCATGCCCAGATTGCCTACCTCTAGCTGGTGAGTATTCTGGACACAACACCAGTTGATATTAATTATTAACTAACACATACTGTATAGTAGGAACATTCGCCAGCTACAAATATTTGGGGATTTGGTAATTTGTGAGCAAATCTAAATTCCACCGATACGCTGCCGTGATGTCATCACATCCTTTGACCCCCCAACTGATGTGGCTACTAAAATGGCAATAGCAATTTCAATTTGCAAATATAATTCCTTTGTCTGTACATTACCAGCTGTACGGTATAGCCAATCCACTTCTATATTCGACCATATAACTGTTTTTTTTTTTTGCGGGGTTCTAAATTTTGCTGTATTCGTGGAGTTACTATAACTATAGAATTTCCTTCCTGCAAAATGTTGAGGGCCTTAAAACCTCCAAACTATATGGAACAGCAAACCGTCAGAGAAAAGAGCGACTGCCTCTCCAGGAGTGGAATATAGCCGGGCGAAAAGGTCCGCGTGAAGTTGCGTGAAGCGCGTTAAGCGGCGGTATTTCGCGGTTCTTCGCGCGTTCACGCGCTGTCGCGCACGTTTACCGCGACACGCGAAATAGCGGCGCGATGTTAGCATTCTACGGTAACTCGCGGCATAACACGTGCGTTCTATCAACACTTTCGATAAACGCTGACACCTAGAAGTGAGTTAATAGCGAATGCGTTCACGATGCAACACCAGCGTGCAGAAGCAAGGCCTATTATACTCGCTTTGAATCAGGCGCTGGTACCTACGCGTCTACACTCATTGATTATTGTTGTTTACAGACCAGACTGACTTCAAATATCCCAACCCGCCTGAGGGAACGGAAAGGAGATGGCAGACAATTGTCAGTAAGCCTCTAAACAGCAAATGTCGTGCAGCAAGAAAGAAGCTGAGAGATCGAGAGCAAGAAAACGAGGCTATTGTACATGAAAACTAGAGGTATCTTAACTGTTATGTCAAATGCATTCACTAAGCTTTAGGCCTAAACACTAAACAAATCCACCCATACTAATTATTCAACCCCCTTAACCCTTAACATATACTACCACATACCCTAAATACTAACACATTCACTTAACCTAAATACGCACACACTTACTAATCTAATTAGGCACATAGCAACATAAAAAATGAAGTAGAAAAGAGAAAAGAGCTCTGACTGCAACAAAGAGAACCCAGGACCAGGAAAGAACCAGGAAGCCACCCAGTCCGTGACCGCATAAAGTTAAAAAAATTGAAGGTTAATTAAAAAGTTGTTTAAAAATGGTTAAAATAGAGGGGACCAAATAGGTCTTCCCTCTGTTAAAAACCTCCAGGAGGAAAGTTCCTCTGTTCTGGTTTGACCGTAAGGTCTCGCCAAAGCCAGCAGGGCCTCCATCAAAATGTTAAAATAGTTAAAAAGCTTATAAAAGATTAAAAACGTAAAAGCGGCCCCAAACCAAGCAGCCCCCAGCCCCCCCCCGGCCCCAGGCCCCCCAGTCACATCCCAGATTATAAACAAAGAAAGATAAGAAGTTTGTTTAGAAAATGGAAAGATAAAAAGAAAACATACACCATCTGGAAAAATAAAAAGCACTGAATGCCTAGTCTTGAGAACCAGGACTGGTGGGTTAAAGAGTCTTTGAAGGCTAGCCAACTCTCCCCACTAATTCAGTGCAAGCTCTTATAGCCTAGTATTGGGGACCTAGTTCACATAGTGGTATACAAATTATAGTTGCTTAGCTTTCAAGCTTCAGTGAACTGTGGTAGGTGGTCAGACACTTCACCATCTTCCAGCCCTCCATTTCAAAATTTTAAAATTTGTAAGGAACACTAACAGCTGTAATAGAAGGCAGCCTATTACATCATTTCCTGTTTCTATCTAGAGCACCCCATTTAACTCATTACCTAACTGTAACTAGCCTGTTAAGCCTATTTACTGTATTCAGTGGCAACGGTATGCCATCTTTAATATGTTGTTTTATTTCTATCCTAAATTTACCAAAAATATCCTTATATTTACTACTAAACCTCTTAAAGTAGGAACATAATTGATCGTATTTGTAGCCCTGTTTAAGTAATCTGGTGGCTAGTATACGGTGTCTCTCTTTAAAATCTTCATACCTATCACATATCCTACCTATCCTAACTAACTGGGAGATGTACACACCATAAGCAGGTTTAGTGGGAATATTACTATCTAAAAATGGAAAATTAACTATATGAAACTTAAAAGCATCTCTAAATTTCCCCCCTTGTATTTGTAAGCAAATGTCTAAATAAGATAGCTTATCAGGTGCTTCTGTGGTTTTCTTTAATTGTAATTGAGGTGGGTATATGTTAGGTATTTCTTGTTCAAAGCTGGGGTTATTAAGCGTAAGTAAATCATCAATGTATCTAACTGTATGTTTAACCAGCCTAGCCTGTTTATGGTTATCCTTTAATTTATCCTTAACGTACTTATATTCGTAAAAAAAAGAGGAAAAGATTAGCTAATAAGGGTGCGCAATCTGTGCCCATTGGTATGCCAATTGTCTGCTTAAAAACCCTATTGCCCACCTTAACGTATATATTGTTTATTAAAAATTGTATGTATTCTATAAGCTTATCCACAGTAATATTAGAATGACCTCTATACGCTTTATCTGACCAAAAAACATTATGACCTACTGAAATATATGTTGCCCCCCTGACTCGATAGGCTTCTTTAACTAAATTATCCAGGCAATCTAATAATAAATCATGTGGAATATTAGTATATAAGGTAGAAAAGTCGAAACTATCAAAATGAGTAGCTATAGTTGTGAGTTTACTTAATACTTGTGTAGAGTTACTAATAATCCAAAAACAATTGGCCCCCGAGTTTCTAATTATGCCTTCGTTGTATTCTTTAAAGTGTTGAATAATTAGATTAAGACAACTAGTGAGTAACTTTGACAAAGGTTTTGTGGTACAGCTACTAGAGGCTGCTATAAATCTACTGCCAACTGGTGTTTTGTGCATCTTAGGAAGCCAATAAAATGTTGGTAGTTGCATCATTACTTCAGGTATTTTAATACTGTTAGTATTCATGTATTGCATGTGTTCCTTAAGCAGTTGATCTATGCTATCGTTATATTCTATGTATGTACTAGGGCCTGTTTTATTTTTGTTAATTAGCTCCCTAATGACCACATCCAAATAGTATTTCTTACAGACTACTAGGACATTATTACCAGCTTTATCTGCGGGAACTAGAACGTATTCTTCATGTAGTTCACTCAAGGTGTGCCTTATCTCGAAGTACTTGTTTCCGATATTGCCGGTAGGACTGTTTATGTTTGTGCCTGATTCTTTCAATTCTAGTTTTAACATGTACAACCTGAGTAACTATTAATAGTTAGTTATTAAATTGTAATGTATACATGCTAGAGTAGTCTGAGTATAAATTATTTATGTTATGAATTATTACTGCTAACGTGTGCCTGCTACATGTACATACTCAAGACAGTTATGGCTAAATTATGTTATAAACTCACCTAAAATCATCTTGGAACGTATGCTCCACCCACTGCTAAACTTTACCTTGTGCGTCAAAAAATAATTGCGCCAGCTGGCTGCTATTAGCTCTTCGCACCGTTGCTTACATGCTTTGACTTGCTTAGTAAAGCACTTCCGACTCCGCGCTTTGTTGCTATGTACATGACGGACGGCCACTTACGCACAAATTCACTTCACACACACCACGCCTGATCGCGCACTTTCACGCACAAGCTCGCTTACCGCTGTTATTAACGCCATGCAAGTGTTAAGTGCTGCCGTATACTAGTTCACGCAGTTTCTCGTGTGATGGAAGGTGCGAACAAGGCGGTATTCAGCGTTAATATGGCGCTATACAGCGTGTTTACGTGAGAAAACAGGCGGTAATCACGCGTAATACCGCCGTAATAACGTGGTTCACGCCGCAATCATGCGAGCCTTTTCATCCGGGAATTATGACTGTTTTCAAAAAACAGCATGCTCTAACCATGAAATCAAATAACTGTGAGTGTTTCTGCTGACTGTCATACGAGAAAATCATAAAAACATTTCACGCAAAAGAAACCGGCTATACGGTTGACCCCCATCTTCAGTTATATATATATCCGCTGGGTACTGTTTTAGAAGCAAACATTTCCTCAGGGAAGCCTTATCTAGAGAGGCCCTTGCAATTAAGCATCTCAAGAATGTTGTGAAGAAGTCAGTGTGTTAGGTTGGCTAGGCTTGAAGTACAGTGGTAGCTACATGTGTAGCTGTCTGAAGTTTGAGGTTTAAATTGGCAAAGAGTCTTTGTAAGAAAATGTGTCCCTAACTCAATATTTGTCAAAGCCCAACAAACATATGTCACACTCCATGATGGATTGGAACCGGGACCTCGTCAACTACAATCCAATTATTAGAACACTAGGCCAACAGTGAATGCCCTGGTCAAACAGATTACATCACCCCCTATAGCCTGGACTAACCATGAAAACACACTGCAATATATACTCCACAAGAACACAGCAGTACTACTGTAGTCCAAAGTCCCACTCAGGAGTCTGGGAGCTACAGTGTATGAGCCCAGGGGTGGATGGATACTTGTCACACAGCACACCCCACCCCTGGACGCATACAACATAGCATAGTCTACATATCTGGTGTCCAGGTGTCTAGTGTCCAGTCCCCATTCCATGTCAACTTCCTTACAAGGGTACAAAGGCGCGAAGAACATACAGCCTTCTTTAAAAACAGCACCTCCATCCATAATGTTGGACTGAGCCCAGGAGTGGGATGGCTGTCACATGATCAGAATAGACTATCACATGAAATTTCAACTCACTGGTTTCCCTGCTCGTCCAGGATGTCCATCCCACCTGGGGAGCCAATGGGACCAGCAGACCCCGGGTCACCTGCTGAGGAAGAGGAACAACAGACGTACATTAATAGGAACTCTCCACCCACGCACAGCATTGTATGTTAAGGTGGTGGGCAAGCAATGGCATGTGTGTGCACATAACATTGCATGTGATCTTGCAATAATCAGTGGCTGCTGTTTTCTGTACACAAATAGGAAGTTGTGACCACATAATGACCACCTATTGGCGAAATTTAAAAAGAAGGATTAGTTTGGTTGCCACTTACAGCAGGGCTTGTAAATTACCCCATTAATTGTGAGATCACTTGTCCACCACCTTTAGCAAAGTGCTCACTGAAAGGAACACTACCAGCTTGCACGGTGGGAACCCTGTACCAAAAGGTACAGTAGGAAATGAAGTTTGTGGGGACTTTCTCATGTCCCATTCTCATCTTCCTATCATTTTTACAAGCTAAAGAACTCAAAAGGAACATCCTTTTCTAATTACAGCTCCCCTGTCAACCTACTGGTGTTCAGCACTGAACAGCCTCAGGAGCAGCTGTTAGCTTTAGACAATATCCTGACTACGAACTACTTGGCCTCCTTGGTCATTACTACACACACCAAGTGGGGCCTCTCAAACACACAGCAGGTATGCAGCCACTACCTCTTGAGGTTCAGCTCTAAAGAACGTGCGCGTGCATGCATACTAATGCATCCATTCTTGCACACTGTCTGCACACTATTTGCCACTCTATGCATATACTACATACTTAATTTAGCTGAGACATGCACATCACTATATCCCTTCTCCCCACTCTTTGCACGCTAGCTGAAGGTTAGTTCCATCAGGAGCCCATGAGTGCTGAGGTTCTTGATGCTGGCTGCTCCACAGAAGGATTGCTGGCTAACAACTGCCATAAAATGAAATACACCTGTACCCACCCACTGCTACCCCATCCTGTAGTCCACTTACAGGAACTCCGTCTCTGCTGTTTATCCCCGAGAGGCCAGGGGGACCAGATGGACCAGTCAGCCCCTGTGGCAGGGGAGAGGGAAGAAGGGGACGTGTTAGCACAATCAGGTTTCATAGAGAATTTTCAGTTGGGGTGGGAAAGACGTGCGATATACAGATTTGTGCCCCCTAGGCTGCCCGCGGGACTTTGCTTTTCCACCAAAATTTTGTGGTGAGTCAGAGACTTGCTTGTGGTGCCTCATGGGGCCCTTAAGGCCGGGCTGCTAATGAAGCACTAATTACAATATTGTTACCAAGATTTTAGGGGGTGGAGACTTGGGTTAGGGCCCCCCCTTTCCCCTCCCCTGTATGAAACCCTCACAATGTATGTAAAAACACCCACAACAGGCGTGTGTGTGTGAGGAGGGAGGGGTGTGTGTGAGGAGGGAGGAGTATGTGTGAGGAGGGAGAGGTGTGTGTGAGGAGGGAGGGATAAATGTGCAGGTATGAAGAATACGTGTGTGTGTGTGTGTGCGTGTGCACACACGCTAGGAAGATACGTAAAAATATCTCAAGCACCTTTGTAACTCCCGTTACCATGGCAGCCTGTGACCGCAATGTCTGGTAGGGTTTAGGGGAGTCAGTGAATGAGTACACATGTATCACGCAGTGGGCTAGATCAGACTAAGTACGTGGCAATACAGTGCTAGCCACTGACCTGTAGCTTGAGGGAGATGGCCTGGATGTTGGCCTTCATGAGGTAGAACTTCTTGATGTGGTTCCTAGTCCTTACCAGGTCCTTGGCCATGATACGAACTGCCGCCTGTGATACATGTAAATCAGAATAGATTGTGTATACTTTTGGTATGGCCTAAACCTTCATACAGCACTTGCATATAATGTGAGGTGAAGGTTAGGTACATCCCTTGCCCGCTCACCATCTGCCCAGTCTTGGCAGTCTTCTTGATATCGGTGATGATCTTCTTCTCCTGTCTCTCCAGCTTGCCCCTCTCCCTCTCCAGCTCCCTGCCAGATGGGAGGGGAAACACACGTCACCGAAGGAGATCTTGAGCACACTGTATACAGCTATATCAGCCCAGCCTCAATCCCAGTCCTTCCCACCCCAGCCTCATTCCCATGCTCACCCCACCCCAGCCTCGTTCCCAGTCCTTCCTACCCCAGCCTCATTCCCAGTCATCCCCACCCCAGCCTCGTTCCCAGTCCTTCCCACCCCAGGCTCACCCCACAAGGGGTAGTCACCTACGCACTTTCTGTAGAAGCATTTACAAACAGGATCAAGAATTTTGATCGGCGAAAATCGTCCTTGATCACTTGAATTACGGGGTTCAAAGGACAAAATGGTAGCCACACCCTTCTTAATATCGGCTGTTGATCCATTGATTTCTGCTGCTCGGATTTCACTTTGATCCCTTGATTGTCTCCTAACAACTACCTTGATCGCTTGATTCCATTTGGATCCCATTCACAAATGGTTCTACAGGCGATACGGAAGTGACTACCCCCTGCCCCACAATGTCCTGCATCCGTCTAGTAACAAATGATAGGTAATCCCCCAATCCTGTTGTGGGTAAGTCCCTGATGAGAAACTAACACTCAACAAATAGTGGCCTAATAGTTGGGACTGTAGAACGGACAGATAATTTCGACTACACAGCTATCCCCTGAGCTACCCCATGGGGGGCATTAATTAGCACAATTACGCCTCGATCCCTCCCTCAAGACCAACCTGACTGTACTGTTGAGGGCTCTCTGGTTTTGTCTCAGCATCTCCTCCGGAGATTTCCTCTTCCACAGGTCGGACAGCGGCATGGTAGCGACCCACAGACTCGATAGGTTCACCCTTTTAATGGAATTCACCAGCACTGCACTTGCACTGCTGATAAATAAATGACGTCTTTATGACGTCACTAAGTTACGAGCCACACCCACGTTGTGTTTTTCTCGAGCTATATGCAGTGCCGACCACTTGTATTGACCGCTACAGCTGTTAATACGTATCCGGAACGACACAAAGTACTATTTTGGTAAGTATTTAAAACACCGCTGAATTAATTGCAGTCAGTTTGTGCCACAAAGCGCATAGCTGAAGGGGGCGTGGCACCACTATGGGTACCGGGTTCGGGCATAGATAATATATACTCCGCGGAGTATATATTATCTATGGTTCGGGGCTCTTGGTTATATTAAAGCATAGATAATAGAGCGTACGTACGCTCTATTATCTATGCTGTAAATTAACGGATAGTATGATGGTAAACGCAAAGTTACAGCGGGATGTCAAGTAGTCAGCCTCACTGGCCCGCGAGACTATTAAATAATCAAGCACTACGGTAATCCTGTCGACCTACCATGTTTGGTTGTTGAGCATGCCATCATTTTCCACATGCACAGTGCTTAACTTAGCCTTGTGCACGTGACAACAAACAGGTCATCCCATCGGACAACAAAACTGCAGTGATTGTAATGCAGTGTCTAGCTGTGGCCTGGCTTTGTGGAGTGCGCGTATGCAATAATCGTGTATTGGCGACTAACGGTTAACCGCTATAATCTCTGCTACCAGTCTGTATAGTCATGGATAATATAGTACGCGTACTATATTATCCATGGTATAGTATCCGATCGATGTCCAGCGCTACGTAGACCATTGTAGTGTCCAGTAATTAATTGATACACCGCTCTACTAGAAACTCCACCCACCGTAATCAACCCGTTTTATGACATCACTGCTTAAGGTTACGAGCCCCACCCACTTTCTTTAATATTGACCGTTTGCAGTTTTACTGCTGCTAGGACTACAAACCTCTAGGTTTGGCGAGTTAACAGCTGTAAATGTGCTACTAGTAACTTTGTGGGCCCATAGCTTTGTCCCATTCGGCGGATTCTGGCAGTAACCAACATTCAAAGCTGACATTTCAGCATTTAGATCAAGAAAGTGTAGGAATAGCACAGGTGCTAGATGGAGTGCTCAGTGAAACCTATGATGTAGCTTCTACATTTGGCGTTGACGATAACATGGATTATCGATTTTTGTCCATGCACCTAGCTAACTACCAGGCTATCAGCCTGTTCAGAGTTTTAGTCCAGTGCTTGTCTACCTCAACGCCAGAAACTTTGTGATCCTTTGCAGGCAATGCTTATAAAGCCACTGTAGCTACAAGGCCTCTTTTACAAGTTGAACCATGTCATTTTGGATGTTAACCGTCATAATTCTGTCATGGTTACCTCAGTCAAACTGCATGTTCCAGAGTAAATTACCGCTCTCTCTGTAGCTAGAAACGTCTTTACCATATAAAAAAGATAATTGATCAGCAAATTGCCAAGCATGTGCATTAGGCTCATCAGTAGGTATATTATATGACAAGCCACATTTGAGTCATACGACAATTTACTTGTAGAATTTTTACTTTCAGGAGATGTAATCAAGAGTGATGGCAGAGAAACCAGCAAAAAATTTGGCACTTCATGCTTTTAGAGAACAATACGGGACACTCTATCTAACCCTCACTTCTCAGCCTGAGCTGGTGCTTAGACTTGCTTCAAAACTCTACAAGAGAGCTCTTATTTCAGAAGAAACTAGAGATGCCATCCAACACATGCAAATTGGCATTACTGGATACCAAGCCTCCAGGCTTCTCTCGGCAATTGAGTCAGCCATTGCAATCAATCCAAGAATTTTACGCCAGTTCCTTCGAGTTCTGCGAAAAGAGTCTACTTTGAAATCTGTTGCTGAGGCAATAAAGGAACGTTGCAGTAAGTATTAGTTTATAAATATAATGTATGTACTGTGGCAGAAATTTTCCTAGGCAAGTACATAAATTGGAATAGGCATAAGCAGACACTGTAGCAATTGTAAGTACTTATTACCTGTGGAGATGACTACTGAGCTGAAATATTGTCTAAGAGTTAGCACATCCAAAATGCATTAGTCCATGATTACTATTGATTTTCTCCTCTGTGTACTCTACCGTGTGTGTGAGCACTGAGATGGATGCTGGGGATTAGTTACACATCTATAGGTACCCAAAATATAATATGTCCATTTTTCTGGGCATTTAAAGTGTTAATTAACTTCGCTATTGCAAGAAAGCCCTCTATAGGTGTGAGATATATATTCATTACTCCTACGACGTCATTAGGTGGACAACCATTGTCTTTATTTTATACTGTAATTATACTTGCAGGAGCACTCATCTCTGAAGCTGGCCAGGCAGAGACTTCCGGTTCTGACTCTGACTCTGACAGTGAAATGGAGTGTCAAAGAGAAGGTATGCGGAGGGATGGTATTTTTTAACAATTGCATCATTATGTAGAATGAAAAGGAGCGTGTGCTTTGCATGGAATATGTCTGTCAATTGAAAGCTGAAAATTTAAATCTTAATTCTGCACACCTATTCATTCGGTAATGGAATTTGGCCAGGTTGCAACTAGATCTATATAGTTATCACTTAGTTTCAGATGAAGGGTCTACCCCATGCACGTGAATGTATGCACTGAAAATTAGGCAGCTATGTAGTGAAGATTTCTATGTTTCTGTTCCATTCTGGATACAGTTCTGAACGACCACATGCACTGCTATTATTTGTAGGAACTGATCAGGCAAAGAGATCTAAGTCAGACCACTCCGGCTCAGAGCACAGTGTATACCCTACAGAAGGTAGGTATGTATACCATTTGGGCTTGAGATTACACATGTATAGAGGACATCAAATCCATTATGAAATAGTTGTTAGGTATTCCTATATTTTAAAGGAGGTGGTAAACCAAAATACGGTGATTTTACTGTTCCAGATCCGAGCAAAAAGAACTTGGTTGCCACACTTGCTGGTTGGTTTGTTTCATCTATTACACAGAAAGCATACATATATAGCTATTATGATAGAGCACAAGATTTGGATAGCTTAGTAACCAGGCTTATTTGCCAGATATCATCTTACATGCAGCGGTCTGTGAGGTAGAATCCAGTGAGAAGGTCTACATGTAAAGGAGTTGGATGTGCCGTTTATAAAGATACTGTTTCTTTTTCAGGTACACGTGTGAAGAAGGAGACACTCCCAAGGTTCCTGAACCTTCTTTCTCCCGTACTGCACAGCTGGGATTTGTTTGTACATCAAATTGGGATACCTTTAGATAAAATTTTTGAAATTAACAGTAACAAATGCTAACAGTGGTCCCAACTGGCTTTACATGTGCTTCACACAAGCAATGGAGTGGTGGGTGGCCAATCATTCCAGCCCAACATATGAAGTGATCATTGCCGTCCTTGATCCTGAGATGGGCCAAACAACTCCTGTCATGAACAGGACTCTTGCTACTGAAGTGAAGGAATTCATGGCTAAAGAATGGAGTGAGTTATGTTCGAAGTTTGTAGTTACCTCAATAAGTACAACTGCTTGTGATCAGTGCATGAGGCATAGATGGTCATCTTTGCTGGGACTTGTAAGGCTAAACATTGCTGCATGACTTTCTGAGTCAAGTTGCAAAGTGTAAGCCAGCAATGTAATTTAGCAACCAGTGAAATTATAATGCATTTCAGAAAATGTATGGGGAAAAGTGGGTGGCCAAAGACCGTTGATAATATCTAACAGCTATGAATAATTAACATACTTTTCTGAGTATTTTCAATTGTGGAATTCAAAACATTTACATTGTGCCCTGACTTGCTAAAGTAGCATGTATTAGGGTCACCACATGTACATGTTTAAGCGAACCAATGAATTTGTTTGACACCATTGTAAGGGTGACATCTATTATAGGTTCTTTAGTTGCTATAGTTACACCAATAATGGCATTATTGCTAACCATGCACTAACACGGGATTGCTGACAACAGTAGAACCTTACTTTCTACACTAAACTGAATTAGCTATAGCCATTACTTTCATAAATAAGTTCCTTCACTTTATAATCAATGCATGCATTAATGCTTACTAAAAAGAATCCATCAAAATGGCTAAAAAAGTACGGTTTTAGACAATAGCAACATTGTACCTCTGAGGTGCTGCTGATGTGTTGTGCACTTGCGTTAACAGGAACACTCGTCTCTGAGGCTGGCCAGAAGGGGAAGTCCAGCAGTGGCTCTAAGACTGAGCATCCTGAGCAGCAAAGTGAAGGTATTTGACCTTTCATCAGTAGAGGTACACACTCTAATAAAAAGCGTCTATAACATCCGCCTTGTATAGTTGACCTTTATGACAGCAGGTACATATGGCTTACATTAAGGTAGCCGAAAGGCATCTCAACTAGTGTAGCTATAGTAACTTACCTTGTCCCAATCCCCATAACCCCATCCAAATTCTCTAACCATATCACCCTCCGCACACTACTCCCGCCAGAAATCAAACCAGAGCTTCAGCGGAGTCTGACGGAAAATCTAAAGAAACTATATAGTGCAGAGACCATAGATGAAATTTTTGGACTTTTTAACTTGCAGGTCTGGAATTTCTTGAACTACGGACTTCTTCAGCACCTGGTGGACGTCTATGGAGAGGATGAAACAGAAGAAACAATGAAAGAATATGCCTCTTCAGTGGAATCTTTCAGGAAGGAAACGAGCCTAAAAGCATTTAGGGAAGCTTATCCCGCAGGAATGTGCCCCACTCTTCCTCTCGACCTCGAACAGAAACTGAGAAAGGTGACATTCAAGCATGGAAACCTAAGTGATGCCACATCATTGGATGCCATTGAGAACTTTCGCCAAGAACTCTGTCGTGAATTCTCTTTGCCAGATCTTATTGTATTTCTGGCAGACATTAAGAAAGGAAGTGTCACCACTGTCTGGTTTGTTCCACCAGCAGTAACAACCATACTGAGTAATGAGATGCTAAGAGGAAACTTTCAATTCCTCCAGCAGCACTGCATACTGGAGTTGAGGATAGAAAAAACTATCTACAATGCAGGTGAGTTACAAGTATACATGTAGCCTGCTACAGATTTATTACTGCTCAAATGTGATTGTTATTTACAATATTTCTACCACATTTTAATTTATTTTGCAATGCCTCAGAAATAGATTTTTTAAGTTCACTTTTTACAGTATTTGAAGGAACCAGTTGGTAGACTGATGATTATTGGGCTTTTACTTCTAGTAGGAGCACTTATTCTTGAAGCTGGTCAGCTAGGCTGAAACTTTCAGTTTTCTGCAACTATCAAGGAGAAGGTACTTGCAGGGAATGACATGCTGAATTTAGAGTTGCATGTCCATCAGTTGAGAGCATGAGTAGCCAAACCAATATATGGCTGTTTGATAGTCAACTGATTCTGTTCCTACTGGCATAAAGTTCGATCTCTGCACACATTCATCTTATAAGTTAAATTCCTGGACAAGAACGTTTCTTCAAGCATATAGTGAGAGTACTACCATTCGTTTGAAGTCTGTAATTGTTCAGTGTACTTGACAGGAGCAAGAGTATAAATTTAATTTACACCAGAAATGGTACTTTTGGACAGAGACATGCAGTAAACCGGTTTAAATACCGCCACATTTAGAGCCAGGAGCACTAAAAAGGACAAAAATGAGCATACCTACTCTTCATAATCAGCTCTTGATTTTAAGCCACTGCATGGATGTGGATTGTCCATGCACCTCCCCTTCCCTTTGTTGGCTCATGTTAAAAAATTATCAGCTCAATACATAGGCAAGAAATGGTGCCATTAACCAAGAATATGCAAAAGTGTGTCTATGGCAGTTAAATAATAGCCTTGTTTTTCCAGTCTCTGCTCCAAAATTATTTCGCATGCATCAATGCTATAGATAACAAACATGTGCAGTAATTAATACTCATCGCAACCGTGTTTTGTACAATTTTACTTATCCTAAGTCCTATAATATTATACTTTCAGAAACTGATCAGTCAATGTCAGAACATCCTGACTCTGAACACAGTGAACTCCCCAGACAAGGTAGGTGCACAGCACAGAGAAAACACTTTTAGTCCTTAAATTATTCATGTCACATAAGACGGTAACCTTACTATGGGATATCTTTATTACCGTCTTGTTCCCCCCTATTACAGAGGATGTAGTAAAGCCAGGGAGAAGTAAAATAACAACTCCAAGCAAGAAAAAGCTGGCTATCAGAATCACAGGTTGGCTTGTCTCATCTGTTGTTGAAGTGGTACAACCAAACAATCACCTGTGTATTATCTGCAATTATTTTGTGCAATGGCTACAGAACCTATGCTGGAATATGTTCAAAGGAATAGGGGAAGGGGCAAAGATGTTTATGAACTTATACAAATTATACCGTATTCGCTCGATCAGACGCCACGGCTACTATTTATTTCATCACGCAATTTTGTGCGGCTTCTATTCGAGAGTGGCTATTATTCGAGAGCGGCGTTTATTAAACTCAGTGGTATCGGTAAAATCTTTCGTAAATGTAAGGGCTTTGAGAAAAGCCAGTTTTATAAGATTAACAAAGAATTAAGATGCGGTGACTTGGTTTTGAAGCAAAACTTCCAGCTTCTTGATCCGCCGTCGAGACACTGCCACGCTTGCCACTGCAACGGATACCGAGCTCGAGGAATCAGACCCCTTCGCAGATGTTGAAGAGGACGAAGATGAGTTGGAGGAGAACGAACTTGTTCTAGAAGACTGCTAATCCATTATACTATGCTTTCTACAATCCTTAAACTGTAACCACTGTATACTCTCTGCTTGTTTTGATATTGCCATCGAGTCACGAGGTTTGTTCACGTGCGCACGTGCTACTCGAATATTAGCCGCGGCTAGTATTCGAGAGCGGCGACTATTTCGTTCAGCACATCCGGAGGTGAGGCGACAATTTGAGAGCGGCGACTAATCGAGAGCGGCGTCTGATCGAGCGAATACGGTATTCTCTCACCAAGAGAGTACTGACCAGTGGTGATCATGAAATCACAAGAAGAAAGTAAAATACCAGAAATCAATTACTCTGACCTGGAGTTTGGTGATGTGGTGGGAGAGGGAGGATTTAGCACTGTCTACAAGGGCCACTGGCACTCCAGAAATATGGACGTAGCCATCAAAAGATTGCCCGGCAAGTTCCACAAAGGAGAGGTTAGATATCTTTATTCTCTTTATGCAACTTCTACATGCAGGCACTTGATCACATGCCCATTACATCATACAGATTGAAATCCTGAATCAGCTAAACCATCCTGGTGTTATTCAGTTTTATGGAGTTGTGGTGGACACTCCAGGGCCTGAGCACTACATTGTTACAGGTTAATGGACACTCATACCTTACTGCATGCTAGAATAAAATACTGATGTTGCATGCACAATTAATCTTTGAGTGCAATGACAGTATATTAATACATCTTTCGTAATACCTCCATGTATAGAGTTGGCTGAGGGTTCATTGGTTCATTGTATGACCTCCTCCACAAGAAACACCACCAGCCAAGTCCAGAACAGAGCCTACAATGGGCAACAGAGATTGCCGAAGGTAATGTAATGATTTTACAAGGAGCTCGGCTGTCATGTATAGTACTACTAACCAAACTGTCTGTCTATAGGAATGAACTACTTACACCAAAAGAAGATGATGCACAGGGATTTGAAGTCTAGCAATGGTAAGAAGTTTTCATATCTTTTGACCTCAAGTGCAACAAAACTGAGCCTTTATAAATTAAATAGTGATGGATATGGTCGTCTCTACATACATTCTGGTGTGCTTGATGAACATTCATCTTTTCACCCTTTCCTCTTGACAGTGCTACTTACTGATGGAGGCAACATCAAGGTATATAGCTAATGCTAAAGGAATATTAGATATATAAATGAGCATGACCACCTGCCAAGTGTAAGTATGGCAGGCGAACAGAGATGTGGATGTAATGGGTGCAGCTTACCCATAAATGCTATATACACATCAGAACCATGGTGTCAAAGAAGCTATGAACACTGGCCTTTGGGTCAGTATACTTTTTCAAGTACATACCTGAGAATCAAATCTATCATGTGTGAGTGAAGAGATTATCATTTGACACATACATACGCACTGCACAGATAATACTGGGTCTGTAGCACATCTTTCCTTTTCGAAAATGTGTGGTAGACTCATTCAAGCAGATTTAATGGACTCAGCGAAAGATTTGTTGTGGCATTCAGTATTTTGTTTCTGTGCAAGAATACTGGAACAGTAACACTTTCTCTCCATACCCTAGATCTGTGATTTTGGTGGAGCTAAGTTTTTTGATCACACTACAAAGCAAACCCAAGCAGGGACTTACAGGTGGATGGCTCCAGAGGTGAGCTCATGATTTTCCAAATGATGAGTTACACTGCAGCTGCTAAAATACAAATCCAAGTGCTCCATTGTCTATATGCACAATCATTGTCACATTCAGGGAGCTAATTATGACCATAAGCAAGCCTAGTAACAATGAAATGTTACAAACCATTAGTACAGTGTCATTAAGCAATCTTGCATTCCAGTCAATAGTTAGAAGTCAACTGATTGGTTATTCTCGACTCATGTCTATAAAGGAGGACTTGCCAGGATATTGCTACTACTAGACGGGAGGTGAAGAATGCTCCGTAGGAGTACTATTCACCAACTCTTGCAAGGATGTCCTGACGCTCTTCATATCAGTACCATGCTAAACCCTGCTCTTTCACTTGGCAATATCCGGGAAGACTGTCCTGGGCACCATTACTAGTTTTTAATATAGAGCTAGTTAGCCAGAGGCTAGAAACATTTCTGCATACCTAGTTGCTTACTGTATCGCAGTACAACTGTTGTATGCAAAACTGGCAATGCATACTGCTTATGGCAAAATTAATATTAACATGTACTTCCGTCCATCATTCCTGTGTTTCACAGAGAAATATTATTTCAAAAAATGAGTAATTGCACCAAAACTAGTACTGTAGTCTCATAATCAGAATAATCTCTCCAGTAGTGAGTGCTAGCTGATATATTACCGTGTTATATAATATATGAGGTGTTCTCTCATTACAAAGTACAGTACTATAATACTGACAGATCTGATTGCACAGAAATATCAGTGTGCAGTACCCCGGTCTGTAGTAACCTAACTATGGAGATAAATGCAATTTAGCATCATCTTGAATATATGATACCACTCTAATCTCATGTTTAGGTAATAAAGGGAGAGCCAGTGTCACTCTCCTCCGATGTCTTCTCCTATGGAACACTCCTCTATGAGATCTTCTCCGGCAAACTACCATTTGTTGATGATCAAACCGACGTAGCAGTTGCTAACAAGATCATGAAGGGGGAGGTGAGAGGTGCCAAATGTGTATGGTCCGACTGATGGCAGGTTGTGTAATGAAAGTTTCTCATGATTAGTAATGGTACTTTGTATGAAGATCACAATCTCTATTTTGTGGTACCTTGTGCACATACAACTTGTCATATGCAGTACGTACCTCTCTCCACCACCACTACCATATCAGATGCCACTCATTCCTGACTCCATTGAACCCTACCGAGCAACCCTCATGAGGCTATGCTGGGCTACCGACCCCAAGGTCGGTCATCAATACTACTGTTTAAGTGAAGTGCCAAAAAGCTACACCTTAGTTTTGCCCATGCAGTGGGCTAGTTACATTGAGCTCTAGTTAGTTGTGAATGCTGTGAGGATAATTTACTGTTACATAATGCCTTAGATCAGTACACATCTGTAATCAGTGTACTAGTAAATTAGTCTCCAATTACCTGTTTAAAATAGAACGATAGCTATGAAAAAAAGAGTGCCATGCCATGATATCTTTGTTACAAAGGAGCTGACTTCATAGTGCATCAAAGTCCAGAATCTACCTCACCCTAAATCCTTAGTGAGTACTTTGTGCACACCACTACGGACAGAACACGCATAGTACTGCACACTTGGGTTGGTTACTACAAACACCATAAAAATATTATTTTTAGAGTAATCATTCAAGACAATCATTAGTACTTTTACAGATAACTGACAGTCAGAATCTAACCTTACCTGGATGTTGCTCTCCTCACTGAACTGCAGGTTCGGCCAAGTTTCCAGAACATCCTGGAGATCCTAAAAACCATAAGTAAGCAGTTAATTTGTGGTGTTTACTTTGAAGATGTATATGCAAGAAGGTAGCATATTAGCTCTTAGTGATATGCAATAACTAATAGCACTACCAGACTAAATGTACACTTAGCCTATAATTAATTGATGAGCAGTTGTAGTTTATGGATTGTAGTATATATTATGTATCTACATAAAAATGAAAACTGAATAACGTCAATTGTGAGCCTTATGGGAATGTAATGTTGATCAAATCACTATTGTCAATTGAACTACAGGCAAAAAGGAGCCACACCATAAGTAGCCCATAATCCCATCATACTATACTGGTATGGTGAGCTTCATGCAACCTATGAATTGTTACAATTATTTTTTTGATTGTTACATGTAACAACTTACAAACAATACCCAGCAGTGGATTTTGTGCATCCTTTTGAAAACACTACATCTATACACCCCAAGGGTACTGTAAATGTTAGGAGGGTATATTATAGGCATAATCTATACATCATTGTGAGCCTTGAGAAATAATAATTAAGGAAGGATTTCCTACTTTCAGTTTCAGAAAGGAAACATTAGTGAAAATACAAACAGGTGTGCTTTTTTGAGTGGATATAAAAACCTGTTGTAGGATTAACTTGGACTCATAATAATATGGCAGGAAAATAGTTTATACCTGGCCAAGCATAGGAAACTTAATATAATGAACAAGCTGAAAATTCAGAGACTTATAAGAGAATAAAGAACCCCTGAGTGTAGCAGGAGACTGAACTCTGGACCTTCTGAATGCCAGTCAGACATTCTTACCTACTAAGCTACAGGAGTCCGACCAAAGGAGCAGTGTGGATGTATTTGTATCTAATTGAACTGCATATAAATATGTAAATTTTATCCTTATATGACATGACCTCAGTGCACTAAATCTTGTGTTCATTTACATACTTTTCTATTCACCAATGTCTCTGGTCATGCACTTACATCTCTGCTTACCAATTATTTTTACTCTTGGTTTTTCATTACTTCATTAAAATCAAGCCATAGCTTATACATTATATTGCTGCAACATAACTACTAACCTAAATACATCCATCCATCCATATAGCATTGATTAGTTTCTCTGATCTGGAGCTTGGCAATGAGATAGGAAGGGGAAGATTTGGTGCTGTCTACAAGGCATACTGGAAATCCACAGAGATGGCTGTGGCTGTCAAGAGAGTGCCTAGCAAGAGCCATAAAAGAGAGGTTAGCTATCTAGCTAGCTCTTATAAACTGAGTGCAAGGGTTCTGTACCTACGTACCTACTGGCTTCCATTACCACATACATGCATACATAAATGACTATTCCATTATTTCATAGAATGAAATCCTCAGACAACTAAAGCACCCCAACATTATCCAATTTTACGGAGTTGTGGTTGACAGTCCAGGACCAGAGCACTACATTGTCACAGGTTAATGTTACAGTTTCATAATTAAGATTTCAAACATCCAATTGCATATAATCTACCAGTACTAGAATGAATGAGTATTGTATCTATGAATGAGTATTGTAAAATAAATATCCATTTTTAACATGCGTTGTTCATGTGGTAGTGGATTTAATATAGCCCCTTGCTTTTATTGCTTCATATGTAATATAGAGTTGGCCGAGGGAGGTTCCTTGTATGACCTCCTCCACAAGAAACACCACCAGCCAAGTCCAGAACAGAGCCTGCAATGGGCAACAGACATTGCCAAAGGTAATGTAATTATGCAAGTAACCAGTCAGCAGAATAATAACTGACTGAAGAAATCAGCTAATTTGTAACATCAGCCAATTTTTTGATTATAATCTACCTCCAGGGATGAACTACTTGCACCAAAAGAAATTGATGCATAGGGATCTGAAGTCAAGCAATGGTAAGAAGATTGCAACCTGAATTGAAAATGTTTATATTATAACTGAGCCTTAATAAAATAACTAGGCATTGCAGTGGTTATAAAGGTATAATTATTTTCCTTTCTTTTTCTGCTATATAGTGCTGCTTACTGGTGGAGACAACATTAAGGTCTGAAAGTGTGTAGTAATATTATGTTGCCTATTACCAGTATAGAAATCGTGTTTAATAGACAAAGTGCATGTAGTTCAAGCACTGGATTCATCACTGCGCTTCTACCATTGTGCTTCTGTAATAACACTGCCTCTTTTTACGGTTTAGATCAGTGATTTTGGTCGAGCCAAGTTTGTTGATTACACTACAACACAACTTCGGACAGGGACCTATAGGTGGACGGCTCCAGAGGTAATTGAGTCACAGTAATACCAATTCATGATTGGTTGCTATATCGTGAAGAAATTTGATATTCAAGGCAATTTTAACTTGACTTCTTCAGGCAAAGCTTTTCAGCAGCCCATGCTATTGCATTGGTAGTCTGAATATTACCAAATAAATTCCTGGTATCTGAATTATCCAATATTGACTTTCTATTTACTGGCTGCTTGTCAAACTTTCCGTTCAATTTTCTTGACGTGTGTACTTAATAGGTTATTTAGTCAATTAAGCTTTGCATACTCATGAAAGTCTGCAGTTAATCTGATTGGCAGTCTGAATACTACCAATTATAGCAGAAGAGCATTTGCCCGTATCTATATTTCAGCAGAACAAACTAAGACATGTATCCAGTTCTTATACTATTTACTGGTTGCTTGTCAATATTTTTTGTTGAATTTGAGTTTGTAGATTATTCAGTCAATTAACCCTACAGAGGTCTTGCATATTCAATGATAGTCTGCTGATTGCAGAGTGAAACAGTGAATAAGATGTAGCAACACTCAAACAATGAAGATACGTAACCTTGAACATGACTGTTACCTCATGCTTTTCTGATAAGGTAATAAATGGGGAGCCAGTATCATTCTCTTCTGATGTCTTCTCCTATGGAATGCTACTCTATGAGATTCTTGCCTGCAAACGTCCATTTGCTAATACTGAAACGGATGCAGAAGTCATTAGCAAGATCAAGAGTAAGGAGGTGAGCGGTGCATGGATCAACTAAACCAATGTTTTCCTAAATAATAGTTAGACGCCGAGACCAAGGGATCTACGCGATTTAGAAACCCGAAGGCCCGAGGCTGTAGCGTCCCGAGCGAAGCGAGGGCGCTACTAAGGGCCTGAGGGTTTCTAAATCGCGTAGATCCCATTGGTCGAGGCGTCTAACTGATTTAGAGTAGCATTAGCAACGGACTTGCTATATATGAATATTCAGTGTTGCATAATTATTGTAGACAGAATAGCCTCAAGGGTGGATCCTATATGTAGAAACCCTCAGAAGCAGGGGTTCTAAGTGATTTAGAACCCCTCCTTGAACCAATCAAATTGCAGGATATTGTGTCAATGTACTCTAAATACAATTATCCTTTTAGCTCTGGTTATTTCTACACGATTGTAGCTAGTGCACATGCATACTATATTTGCTTTATACATGTATGCCATGGTACTCTCATTCATTGAATACACATGTTGTATGGTACCTACGGTATTGTCTCTCTCTACCACCACATACACTACCATACATACCAGATGCCACCTATTCCTGCCTCCACTGAACCCTACCTAGCAGCTCTCATCAGACTATGCTGGGAAACTAACCCCAAGGTGGGCCATTATCCATATTTCAATCCCACCGTAAAACAACTACTTATAGCTAAAGATGGCACCTTGCTTAGTTAGTGAAAGGAGAAAAATACTTTTGCTATATTTCAGTTATAATGCATAGAATTTGCTTTATTACATCCCAGCATCACCAACTGGCTATACCATTGTTTTATGTCCTGAATACATACCATGTCATCCATCATTCTCTCTGGTTAGTCCTACATCTTCCAACACCACCTGCATGCATATATCATTGTTTTACTCCTGAATATGTGGGTGTTTGAGTGGACGTACAACACTCAAACAGGCTATTATACATGCGGAGATATAGCAGTGTAGATGATCAATAGTAAGAGTGAACTAGAGGTGTTCCAGGAACTAATAGTATAGGAGGTTGGAACTGAATGCAGATGTACACAGACTTCTGTCTACGCACATTTAAGTTATGATGTCATGGCTCTGCAAAGAGCCACAGTTTGTGAAGAGTTGGGATGGCTGTAAGGTACATTTTTAGTAGCAGCAGGTACAGTGCCTTCATCTGGTATAATACTAGCTTTATGCCCCCTTGCATGTAAGTGCTATACTTCCAAACTTTGGAGACCCATAGCTCCAAAATCTGTGGGGGTGTCATCCCACAAACTGCATCAGAGGCTAGTTGTAAATATTACATCATCACTTCGTACCCAGGCCATGCAAAAAAAATAGAAAATAAACTACTTATAGTTAACTCTTTTCACGCCATGGGCACATTTATGTGCCTATATAAAATAGAGAAAACTATGTACCTTATATTAACGTCTAATATAAAATGCCCATGTAAATGCACATAAGCCTTATGGATGTATTAAAACTTGGCTGGGAAAGAGTTAAGAAATTGATCAAATAGTAGCAATTCTCAGATATTATGTAATTCAGATGTGAGGTAGCAAACCTTGCCGGGTATTTCTCTCATTAAACTGCAGGTTCGGCCAAGTTTTGAGGACATCCTTGAGATTCTGAAGACCAGAGGTTAGTGCTATATGCCACATTCTGGCTATACATATACATCCTCACGTTAACACAAAGTATTGGCTGAAACTAGCTGGACACATGAGACCAACTTTGGAGAATCATTTAGTGTTTCCTGTACAATAATATATAAGACATTAGCTATACAAGTACAAAGCTGGAAGTAGGCCTATTAATATGCTGTACAAGATATGCATTGAACATCACTACAAATACCACTGCCTAGCGATCTCGCTTGAGTTATTACACTTTCCACTGGTAGGATAAGTTTAATACCTTTTGTTTGAACGACAATTCCGTGTATTGACCACAACTATAACCATTCACCTTTAACTAGGAGACCTGTCAGGACTGAGCAGTAGACTTGCACAGCTGATGAGAATCGCTATAAAAGAAGTGAGTGAGGGGAAAGGCCAATTTAGAACAATCCCATTGACTGTATACATGACTACAATTTTTTTGGTGCATTCTACAAAACGTACTAAAGGTAAAATTAGTATTAATCGAGTGTGACCACACTGCCAAGTGTAAGTATGGCAGGTGACTGCAAGGAGGGTGTATTAAAGTAGCCGAGATGGGGAAGATGTAATGAGTGTGGCTACACTATAATTGTCAGAAATGATACCATGAAGCTCTCTCTCATGTACCTGAAATGAGCAGTGGCTGCCATGGGTGAGCAAAGAAACACAGTGAACTGATTATGCTATCATGCAGCATTCTCATCACAAGCCCCTTGAACATATAGCCTCGTTTGCAATGTTTGCAGCTCAGCTTTTGTGTACAGTACACACATTTCAAACCTAGGACTTTAGAAAGTGTCTTAGAACCACATATTAATTATAAGTTATGGTCATGATACATATCAGGCTTAGGAAAATGGTCTAATGTGAAACTTACAGGATAACATCTGTAGCTAAGCAGAATATAAAAAAAAACGACCTCCACATTTTTTGGAATGTTTTTCTACGGGTAGAATAACCAGGCACAAGTATATACCGCCATACGGTCGTACTGCTATTAGATATGGGTGGCCTTCAAATATTACTTGAAGAATGGGTGTACCACACTCCCATGCAGCAGTTCCATTGACATTTGTCCATTAATTTTGTGTACAGGAGACAGTTACATTCAGGCGCCTGGTTTCATACTAGATTTCTGCTTTATGGTACTGGGTTTCTATTATCACAATCCACCCTAATACATGTAGTCTTGAGTCACTAACTAGTGAGCTCTTTTCCATGGAGATCAGCAGATCAACTCTAACCTCTCACCATCAGCATGTTAATACATAAGCTCAGTTTACAGCTGTAATTTGTAACATGTAGCAACTATACCTTTCATACTTGCACATACGTAAGTTAGACGATTTATAATACCCGGGTGGTTTTTATATACAAAATATTAAACTTGTTTTACTAATAGTAGGAAGTGGAGACTGGGAATGAGGCTATGAATTTAATACACACAGATTCTAAATTACTGCAAAGACTAGTTAATAACACAGTCGGATTTCGCTGAGATCTTATAATTATGGTTCTAGACAGGCCAACTGGTATTGGAAGAGGTAATTAATATACTGTAATCTCCTGAAAATAAGCCCACCCTTGAAATAGCCCACCCCCCTCTTTGCAAAAAGGTGCTCAATAGAAGGGGTGCGTGGGTGAGGACAGATTTAGTTTTCAGGCAACAAGAGATATTACTCTTTTGATTATTGTAGTAGCTTTCATCCCGTTCTCAGTTGTGCCTGACCAGAAAACTCTGTGTGGATGTTAACTGTTCACCAAGTGCCTGAGGCTATAGGCATGCACCTGGTGATATCAAATTGTGTATAAAGTTGTAAGTTCTTCCTGCAGAAAGATTTAGACACATGAATAAAATGACTCGGTATGTGCAGCTGCAATTCCACTGGCTTGTAGTATTCATTTCCTGTTTACATGCTACACATACTGTACACTGTTGCCATGGTCACCAGTCACCTTACATTAATTAGCTTGTCCTGTAGTTTGGAAAGCATGCATGCAGCACAAAACCAAGGCCTTCCCACCCAGCTGTAATTTCAAGATCTCTTGTTCTGTATATCTGCAAATTCATTATACTAGTAAGATGCTGGGAATCATCGAGGGGCGAGCCTGATCGAGCGTCGTACATCCACTCAAATGATTGATACATATTCAGGAGTAAAGCAGTGACATAGGCATGTAGATCGTGTTGGAAGATGCACTTGATATCAGGCTTGACAATACATAGCTAATGCACATTAAGGACATAAGCAATGGTACAGTGATGTGAATAATGCATACTAATGAGCAAAGTACAATGTCATAAAGTGTGACTGCATGTTGTACATTTTCAGATCGGTTCTTCTACGAGCGTATCCAACGCTTCTTCGAGACCTTTTACGTTGATGTCCTTGGCTGCTCTGACTACTGGATGCGTTTCGAGTGGCAGTATCATGGCAGCCCGCACGTCCATGGCCTTGCCTGGCTGCCAAATGCACCAGATCTACAAGGTGCACTTACTGCCAGCGGTCACTGTGGATGCGGCATTGACAGAAGACACAGCCATCCAGCTCAACGATCAGCCTGAGCCCTACCACGCCCATTTACCAAGCACCTTCTCGTTCGTTTGCGCTCTCTATCCCGTTGGCACCTAGCTTCTCTCTTGTAGTTCTCGGTTCCTGCTTTGCTGCCGGGTATCCCGCTGGCGCCTAGCAAGTACCCTAGCTGCGTTCTGCTGTTCTCTCTTGTAGTTATCGGTTCCTGCTTTGCTGTCGGCTAGCCATCATTTTCAATAACTCTGAAAGCGCACGTGGCTGTAGCAAAGTAACTTTGAATGCACACGCGAGCGTACATGCGCGTATTTGGAGCGTAAGCGCATATGTAGTATGGTGGACGTACAGACAGACGTACATACGTACGTACGCACAATGAAATTGTTCCACTATACACGCTAGTGTGGGGCTCGCCCCAATAAACTTAAGCCCACATACTAATTGCAAGCACAAAAGCCGTAGCAAGGCTGAAAGTGTAAAATGGACCACTTTTAACTGAGGCTTACGAAGCAACAGAATGAGGTCCGAGCACTTCACACCACCATGGCCTCCCAGTTACCATGAGAAACATTTTTGAATGGTCCTTTCAGCAGTGGATACTATCTGTGATGAGGTGAATTTCCATCCCTTCCTTGCCTCAATTTTCCCTCTGGTGTGAGATAAAAGCTGGGGTGGGGCTTGAGTGTGAGGCTAGTATACATCTATACAGGTGGTTCTACTTAGGGAAATGCATCCGTCAGATGGCTCACTGTGCTAATATTGTAATGACATCAGAACTGCACGTACAATAACTCTTAATTTAATCACAGGGTAGGTGAAGAAGACTTTTAATTAATAACTGCAAAGCAGCTCTGCTATGTAGAGACACATCTCACAAACCAATTAACAGCATGGTGACTTCAGAATCTGGTAAGATACAAGGGGCCAGCTTCTCCATGCCAGTGGAGGTAGAGGGATAGCTATTATCACAGAATATAGAGCGACAACCTAATTTAGCGCTTGGCCGTGAGCTACTGATTGGTCACACCACATGAACATGGTCTAGTACAGCCGCATATCACACACACCACAATTGACATCCCATGAAGCCACCAAATATCCATGTGATGGTGTGTTCCTGCAGAAACCTAAACTACATACTACACCATAATTGCCTCCTTTGGGATCTCCTTTCGGGGACAGCTTCTCCTAACCAGTGGAAATTAGAGCTGGGTCTCCCCCCCCTTCGCTCGGGAGCCAGTATGGATTGTTCCCACCCCTCCTCCTTGTGATCCAGTGGAGATTTGAGGTGGATTTACATGTGATTCTTGTCATACCATTGAATTATGGTCATGTGTGTAGTATAAAAGGCAGTTACTGCCACAGTGACGATACCGCTACACTTTTATATACATGTGATTAGAAGTACCCTATAAATATAGGTACCCCATAACTATAAGCACCTACATGTGTGTTAAGTCCGTTATATTACATACACTACTGTAATTGCTAGTGTGAGGTAAGTAAATGTACTCTGTGTAGGCTGGAATCGCAGCTAGCATTTGTATATATGGTGCCTATGGATAGAGACATGGATGCAGACTTCAACTGTTGGTGCAGCAATAGTTCGAGATCTGAGTAGGGCTACTACATACTTTAATAAGGTAGACTGGCTACAGCTCCCAGGCTTGTAGCGTTCATGTAGCTTATGTACAAGTAGAGATGTGAGCACTGGCAGACAGACAGCACAATCAACCATCAAGCAAAATGTGCATGAGATTCAACCCACACAGCCTGTCTTTATCTCTCCACTAGCCACCATGGCTGATTTTCAGTATGTAATTCTGAAAAAAATTATGATTATTTTATTCTTGTAGATAGGCTTCTTCACATGTGGTGATTGCCTACTGCATGAAGCACTCTGCACATACATACTCCTAGTGTTATGGGATACTGTATAGCAGGCCTTTCCTCTGAATGGTCTCCATGGTGATGAATAAAAGCTGGGGTAGGGAGGCCTGGGTACAAGGCTATGGGCAATGTGATTTATGTGGGTTCTGACTCAAAGTGGAGGGTTCATTTTCTTGGACAAGGTGCCTTCTTGCATGAAATTAAGCCCACCCACTGCACATGCACATACCAGTATTCCAATATGGAGTGAGGAGGTGGGAAGCAGGAGATTAGCTACTATAACACAAGCAATGCCACATCCAGGGAATGCTCACTGTTGTTGAGACAGGGGGCAAAGTTTTAGCAAGGTGCTGATGCGCTGGTGATCCCGGTACAGTTGGTGAACATTACTATTTCTCAGACCCTGTGTGACAGTTATACAGTAATGTTCAGTACATGGCAAGTCTTCCTGTGCCATTATCAGTCAGGGACGGAGCCTGATCCCTGCCCACTGGTACCACTCCACATCCTTGTTTACATGCCACACATGCTGTACACTGTTGCCATGGTCACCACTCATTAGCTTGCAGGTTGGACGGCATGCATGCAGTACACACCTAGCCCTGTACCCAGGCCTTCCCACCCAGGCTTTAACATCACAACTGTGAGATGATTGTCATTAGGCCAAGGGTAGATTATAGAGTAGCAAAGCAGAAGCTCTAGTTAAGACACATTCCACTAGACAGTGAACGGCATGGCAACTTCTAGTACATTTTCAGATAGTAGGCACCAAATTACGCAACCCAGACAATCTACGCTTGGACGAGGTACAAAATTGTTTATCAACTCCATTTGCAGAAACATTTAAGTCCTAAAACCACCATTTCTGTATTTCCAATTGGTTCTAAACTACATACTACCCCAATTGCCTCCCCCCTTTGGTGACAGGTTCTCCAAGCTAGTGAGGATTAGGACTGGGCTTTCAACCACCCCCCCCTCCTTCTGGAGCCAGTAGAAACTGCCATTTTTGGCTTACCTTGGCTCCTAACAGTGTGAAGGCCTTAGGTCTCCAAATGTTCCAAATAAAGTCATCCTAACTCTTCATCAACTGTGGCGGCAGCATCTGTAGCTACCTTCTTTTGGCGATAAGCTTTGCTTCAAAACTGGATGGCGAGATGCATTGTCATTGCTGGGTGTGATTCGTTGCCGTAGTAAAATGTTGGACGACATTGATAATAAGAAAGAACTGCAAATGCCAGAGAACAGAACTGCTTTTGTACACATACACTAAGATACAGAAAATTTCGAAGTTAATACTATGTTTTGAAGTTACTAAATTATCTACAGAACAAGCTACTAGACCAGCTATTCTTCTTCTTGAAATACTTACTACACTCGAGCGATGGACTAGCATTGGCTCCATCCACTCTACCTCACCCGTAATTAATTTGACTCAAGTGTACAAAATAGCTACCAAATCTGCAAGAGCTTCACAGAACAAGCTACTAGAATGGCCAGGTAGAGTGGTTCACAGCGTTGCATTGCGATTGTATCATCTTTTGTGTGTGTGTGTGTGTCTCGAACTTCAGTGAGTCTTCAACACAGAATATACATGGAGCCACAAAGACGGGGCAGAAACAGGCCTTCAAATTCGGGGCAGGGCGGAATCAGATATAGATCTCATACATGCCATTTTCAGCCATTTCGCCAAATTTAATGCTCGCCAAATTTTCCCGCTATACGGTATGATACCCAGTGCAAGTTTGTCATGTGATCACAGTGTTTATTACGGACACCGTTGGGACCAGCTCCAATGTCCTGATTGTTTCAGGGGGAGAGTCATATGCAGTCAGAGTTAAGAGTTACTGGAGTTACTGGAGTTACTGGAGTGTCTTCATACCATTAGACGTACAACTTAACAACGTAAAAAACAAGCGGTCCATCGCGTATTTTGATCACGTCACTGTATGGAAAGTGCTGTATCCCTAAACTTCCCCTAAGGGTGAGGCTCATACGTGGTGCGTAGCTTATATATTGATGCTACTATATGCAGTGCGTATAAGCCCCGTCCTTAACAGAAGTTCAGAGATACAGTTCTTTGAACACAATAAAAACATTTCAAACTTTAACTCCAGTGAACTTCACATAAAAAAATGACACCCAGCACCCTCCCCCTACACACCCACTCAATTCCCCATGGCACCTCTACTTTACATGTACATGCTACTACCACATACCAGTCTCAACTGATCAATTTCCACATCAATTTCTGAGTTGTAATCATATAATGATTCCAGTACAATGTCCCATTACTGTCTTGTACATTACATAATGGTTTAGATAGCAATGAACTTTGACCTCTTCTTGTCCTACCATACTAACTGAAGCCCTACTCATGCACTGTCACACTCACAAAATTGGCATGCCTCAATCTAATTAATTACTTAATTACATGCATGCTGCCACAAATCATGAATGAGCCTGTCCTACCCCCAGTCTCAACTGCTCGACCCCCAGTCCAAGCTGAAGTGGAGGAGGGGTGCAGACCTACCAGTAGCAATCCACAGCCCACACCTCGTCAGGATCGGACACTACATCTACTGTGGAGGAGGGAACACTGGCAAAGTGGACACATCAAGAGTAGTGTTCAAATATGACACCACCACAGACACTTGGACACCCCTCCCCCCTTGTCCTACGTACCACCAAGGCCTTTCTACTTTCAATGGCCAATTAGTCAGTACAGGGGGTATTCCCCACGATGCTCCTGGTACCACACCCACAAATAGAGTGTATACATTTCAAGATTCAAACTGGGTCGCAGCCCTTCCCCCAATGCATACTGCACGGTTTCAGCCATCTACTTTCACGTACAACACACACCTCATCGTCTGTGGAGGTGTCACCAGCTGGACCAGTGTCAAGCAGTACACCTGCACCTCCACAGTAGAGATGCTGAACAGTGAGACTGGGCAGTGGAGCACATTAGCTCCAATGCCATTCGCACTCCGCATGATGTCAGTCGCAGTCTTTGATGACATATGTTATCTCATTGGAGGTGGTCATCAAGAGGGTATAGATCGGAGAGCTTGCAGTGCCACTCTGCCACTTCTAACAGAAAGCGCTTCTCAACCCTCCCCCTGGGAGGTCCTCCCTGACTGCCCACTCTATGGCTCCACTGTAGCTATACTAGGGGGCTGTGTCCTCGCACTGGGAGGTAGGAGTAAGGGTATTGCATCCACTGATGTCCACCTCTACTCAAGAAATAGTAAATCTTGGAGGAGACCTACAGCAGTAAACTTGCCCATTGCTTCGCTCAGTGCTACCTCAACCACCCTAGCAGAGGACAGTATAATAGTGGTCGGTGGAGCAGAAAACCCACAGAACAGGCTCAACACAGTGTTCATTTTAAAGTTTGAAAACTAAACCCATGGACTTCATTTTCAACCTCTGACCTCTATCTATACTATGTCTCGACACATGAACAGTGGACTTGCACATGACTGTCAG